>CM031236.1:551969299-552464299 GCA_018340775.1 Taxus wallichiana var. yunnanensis
GAAATTAGTAAAACAACATTAGAAGGAGAATCATTACCTCGTGAAAAAACTTCGGAATGAACTTCCGTGGACATTTCGGTGACAATGCCATTGTTAAAATATCCACCATCTCCAACCAAATTTTCAACAATCGGGCATGAAGAGGGAGAACTCATTATATAGGGGCACCTAGAGGGTGAGAAACCCTAAAAAAACTGATGAAATAAATATCCCACAGAGCCCGAAGTGGCCGTGGAATGACAAACATGCAAGAAACCCTAGTAGCGCCCTCATATTGTTTTAAAATAAAATCGATGCGTTCACTCAATTTCAAATTGCAAGGAAGAAATTTTTCATTTACCAATTTGAAAAAGCTCAAGACAACCTTTATTGATATCACTTGTTTTAAATTTTATAACTTAGGTTACACAATTTTAATTCATAGATTATATTTAACTAATAATGGGTTATTTAAAATTAGGGATTTGAATATATTTTTATGGAAGGAAATTAGTTTATTTTAATCTAGTCATTGAAGTAATCTTAGGGCCTAGTTTTTTTAATACTAACCCTTGTTAATTTTGTCTTTTTATCTAGAAATTAAAATTAATTCATGTAAATATATTTTGAAAACTAGAGTTATTGCATTTTAAGTAACATATTTTGGTGGTTTTTTGGGGTGTTTGTGTGTTTTATGGAGGCCTTTTCTTGGAATTTTAATACAACATGCATTTGGAGATCCTTGTGAAGGTTTGTAGTGTGTTACAAGAGGTTTGTTCACCTTTGGGATGTCATTTTGTATAGATAAGTATCTACACCCACCGATCCATATCATCTTGAAGACTAGCTTAACACTTATGATCGATTCATGGTTGCTTTTTGACACATGTTTTCAGTTCTCTCCACCATCATGTGGCAAACAAAAGTGTCCTCGCACAATTTGGAGCATTCTTCAGTCCTTATTTGGAGACCCTTCAAATATTTCCATTATTGCTACTTCTTCTTCTGATACAATTGTTTCCTCACCTACTTCATGTGATGATATTTTTGTTGACATAGATTTACTTTTTCATATTCCTGATTATGAGGTTTATTCTTCTAGTTTTGATGACAAGAGTACTAATGATGATACCTCTCCTCCCTCTCCCGATCAACCCTTATAGAAATTTTAACCTCCTCTTTGCCCATCGATATTAGGAAATCATATTCCCTACTTCATACCTTCATTGCATCTACCTCTGTTTCATAGTCATTTTGCATGAGGCATCATTCCACTCCTCATACTTCTTGTGTTGATGATACATACCATGTCATAAATTTCTCTTCTATTTTTCTCACAACCTTTTTAGGATGATTTTCTCGCTAGAAATTACATGTCTTTTATATTCTACTTGTGTTACAGTATAGGGAGTTTTTCTTCCTTCTACATATCCTTCACACATTTTTACTTCAAACGAGTCCTTCATCTCCTTTTTTGTGAGTGTCTCTTATGGGATTTCTATCACTTCTGCTATTTCAGAGACTATCACTGATTCACCTCTGATTATGGATCCTCTTTCTACAATTGTGGGGGATGTTGTGTCTTCACTTCATATGGACATTCTTTGGATAAATGATCAATTCCTATACTATTACAGTTCTAATTTAGTGGCATTACCTTCAATTCTTGAGAACATATTTTCTAGATGTATGTCACACTTCCATTGTGGACTAGCTTTATATTTCTTCATAATGTTGCCTTTAGTTTCCTTCATGGAGTGGGAGGAATTTCAATACACCATTTATATTCTTCCTAAGGGAAAAATATTCTTCAATGAAGAAAGACCTTATTCGACAACAAGTGGAAGACCACATCATCGACACTCTTCTTGGAGACTTCATAGAGTTACAAACTTCAGATCAGGTTGCATAATTCTTTACCAAACCCTCTTCTCAAGCCACTTATCCTTCCATGTGATCTTGTCTTTGGTGAAGTCCAACTTCACATCTTATTTAGTCTTTCTAGTGTCCTTCTTCTCTTCTTCTTCTTCTAGAAAGATTACAATTTGTACATGGGTACCTCATCAGGCCTTTAATTGCCAGGACCCATATGATGCATCTTTATTAGGTTGTTTAGGGGAGTCTTCTATCTCTTGTAAGTGGGAATTTTTACCATTTAGTTTTCTTCCATTAATTGTGATCCTTATTAGACATGGGTACCTCATCAGACGTAGTTGTTGGGACCCATTACTTTGAATGAATTTTGATGCCTCATCCTAAGCTATAATGAAAGGGGTGTTGGTGTGAGGGGTTTCATTTTCCTATTATTAGGTTATTCCCTCACACATGGTAAGTCATCTCACCTTATGTGAGGTCATAGGTATTAGGTGTCATTAGGATTTTATGATGCATGATAGATTCAATCATATAATATGTCATTCACATTAGTGTGCATCAATTCATCATACAAGAATTAAATTCCATTTCTAGATTTTAACTCCTTTCTCCCTTGTCAAGGTATGATGGGTATTGCATTGGGAGTTAGACATACCTCCTATATGTACTTAATTTTTTTATCTATGAGAATGAGTTAATCTTTTTCTTGCATGGATCATTTCAATAGTGGTAATTGCTTTCTTACTACTTGGAGCTATGTCATGGTTATGTTCGAGTGTAACATTGTTGATGTGTGTGTATTCCGGCTTGATCCTCGTACTCAAATTCTCTCACAAGTTCCACATAGTGACATATTTTTGTGAAGAAATTGTTACAAAATTTCTAATTGTAAGTTTGTAACTAATTAAATTCAAGTTCCATAGAAATTTTGACCATGGCATCTAGGGAATCTTGTGACCTTCTAATTTATCATAAAATGATATCATATATAGTATATGCATTTGTTAAATTGAAATTAATAAATTATTTATTGTTGTTTTGGGTTGGAAATTTAATGTATATTTAATTTAACATAAAGAAGGTTAAGAGAATTTGTTTTTCACTTCATGCGCAATTCAATTATATGATCTAATATTAAGAATTTATGAACAATAGTGCATTTTCTACACCCTTGTTTTCCCAATTTTTGTTTTATAAGTTAGGAAAAATAAGAGTGAGGAAGAAGAAAGTGGAGAATATGAAGGTGCGAAGATGTAGCACTTGGATATGCACCTATTCAAGTATGTCTTATAATCACACAAAAAAATGATTTTCATTTCCTTCATGACCAAAAGTTCAATTCAAAAACCAACCCATTGTCAAATTTGATTTTCCATGTAATAGGACATGTAGGATAGATATGAATTTGATACAAATTATATTGATCTCGGGAGGTACATGGGACAACACTCTAATTGACTATTTAGATATGTTGTATGCGCATGTGGAAGAAATATGAACACGATTAAGAAATATATTTTATGATAGAAAAGAAACAAGAACTATATCGATCTTTGTGTGTTGTGTACATTACATACTTTTGAGGGAGATGTAGGGCTTATTATCTTCTACGTAATGGTTGATCTCTAATAGTATACAAATGCACATAAAAATGATTCAAAATCTACGAAGGCTTATAGAAAAAGTGTTGAATTCAAAATCATTGAGCTTGATGTTTGAATATTCACATCAATCTATTAAGATTATCAACATCCAAAGTTTAAAAATATAAATATTTGTTGTGGGGTAATGAGGCAAACACCATATAGCATGTTAAGGGAGATCCGTTTACTCATTGCATGGGGCTCTTTCATCACTAAAATGAGACTCAAATTGTTTTCTAACTTGTTAGTGTTGTATGGTGTAAGTTATCATTAACATTGTTACATGTAGGTATTTGTGGAACATTGAGGAAACCACTAGTAAAGAACATACATAGTTTTTATACATATGGATGATACAATATCCAATCTTCCTGTGGTGTGTTATGATATTACATAAGTATGCATGACATTTTCTAGAGATGGATTGGTAATCTTGGGGAAATGTGAACGTTTAAACATTGTTATGAAGTACCACACATCATTAAATAAGAATTCACACAACATTACGACAAACTACGAACAAGGACTTGGTGGCATCATGGGTAATTCTACTTCTAGAAGATCCTCTTGGATCACTCAATATGACCTCTCCACTATTGGAGAGTTTACCAATACTTTCATTAGATTAATTCATGACTTGATTCCCAAATTGTGACCTCTCCTCTATTTGAGAGTTTACGAATATTGAGACAAGTTCAAGTCATCTCCTTATTCTCTAATAGTGACCTCTCCACTACTTGAAAGTTTACTAATACTGATATATTTGATTGATCACTCTACTACTTTACAATTTACTAATACTATTATATGTTTATGTCATGACTCAAGTCCCCAATAATGATTTCTTGTCTACTTCGCATTTTACCATTACTTACACTAGTTTGAGTCGTGCTCCAAATCCCTATTACTAAACTCTTGTATACTTGAGAGTTTACTAATACTAATACAAGTTCAAATTACAACCCCTAACTAACAAATACTAACCCCTCTACTATTTGATATTTTAGGTTAATAATAATAGAATTTTGAATCATGACTTAACTACCTAATCACATGACCGATTCTTTACTTAAGAGTTTACCAATATGTGCTCTTGACTCCCTAATCACATGACCAATTTTTTACTTAAGAGTTTACCAATATGTGCTCTAGTTCACTATAGAATTTACAAATATGAGATCTCAATTACTTAAACATTTACTAAAAATGACACAAGTCACAATCCTCAATAACAACCTCTCCACTAATTGAGAGTTTATCAAGAGTGACCTCATTATTACCTGTGTTGTAACCAAGCTCGCCTTTAGTGACCTCTTTGAAGAGGATGATCTCACATGAATGAGAGTAGTCGAACAAATGGACCCACGAACTACGGTATCGAATTTTCAGAATTTATTTTAATCGGGTGGTGCTGTGGGGCAATAATTTTCTACAAAATGTTTACAATATACTGTTATGTTTGAGGGAGGTGTAATGATGGCGAGCAAAAAGTAAAGCGGACAAAGTGTGATAGCAATGGAGATAAGATTCGTAAACGAAAAACAGGATCGAGTCGCCTCATCGACAGATCCATATCCATATGTGGTCGCCATCATTACAGAAAGATGATAGAAACATCTGCTTCATGCAACAGTTTTGTCCATTCTGTAGTCGACAGATCCATATCCATATGTGGTCACGAGTTTGAGTATAGCTCACCAGATTGCTAACACGTTGTGATAGATAAGCTCTTCGATTTGTTTAAACATGGTGGTCAATTATATATTCGATTTAAATATTCGATTTGTTTAAACAATCTAATTTAAATATTCGATTTGTTTAAACATGGTGGTCAATTATATAAAATTTTATCCATATATTTCATTTTTACCCCCAAGCTTTATTAGTTTCATGTACATCATTGTGCTTCAGGAAGACAGTGTGTGGGTGGGCCGAAAAGTATCTGAGGGACTGTGTATGTGGAGAGAGAGATTTTGTGTCTGTTGGTTTTGGGCTCCTCGATTTATTTACTTGGGCGATTGCAGAAGTGCCTCAGATTATTACCAACTTCAAGAATAAATCCACAGAAGGTGCCATGTGTTGTAGGGGAAAAAAATCAATCAATCCCTTTCGATTAAGCTTTCATTGTTAGTTTCCCGATTCATTTTAGTGTTTTCTCATGGTGGTGATTAAAGAAAATTGATTTGTCCTGTTCTAGTGGATAAGATTCATTATCTGTATATTTAGTGTAATTCATTATCTTTTCAATGAGCATGGACTTGTTCAATCTTATTGGGTGTTGGTTAGATCCAACAATTGTAAGTCTATCCTTCGCTTTTGGCTTTACTTAAACACCCCGTATTTTTGACCGAAACAAGTAAGAGAGGTTAGATTGTGTGTGTGTGTGTATCAAAAGAAGAGTTTGGGCTCTTTACAATTGAATTTTGGTAGGAATCTGATGTTGTTCTCCTTGCATTACAAAACAATTAATTTTTATTTATTTATTTATAGACCCACAGGGTGACGTGTATTCTTATAGACTCGACCTAGACACTTAACAACAATAAATTATGCCCATTACCTTAAATAAAAAGCTTTCTAAAAATCTAGGAAAAGTATGGACCCATCTCATTGGGATCATGAATTGTACAATGTTAGTAAGTGCTGATAATGATTTGTACAATGTTAGGAAGTGCTACAAGAGAATATTGAATGTATGAAGTTAGGAGTACAAGTTCCAACACTCCTCCTTAATCATAACTATCACCATGTATGACTCCTAAAAATTATCTTAGATGCTAAAATATGTGTTTTATTGATGGTTTGGTGAAGATGTCTACTATTGATTTTTGAATCTACATAATTTTAAATAGATTTACTTTATTGATGAATTCTTTGATGAAATGTTATCTTATGGCTATTTGTTTTCTCCTCTTGTGAAACACATGATTCTTGGATAGTGCAATTGCGAGTTGTTATTATAGAAGTTATGTTTTGCTTGTCTTATTCGTGCATCAAATCTACTAACATTCATGTCATCCAAATTACTTAGCATGTTTCTCTTATTAGTGCTATATATATTCAAATTCTATCGATAAAAGAGATACATTGCACTATGTCATGGATTCCCATCATACTTTTCCCATTGTAAAATGAAAAACATAGCCGATACCGTGCATCGTGTCATGGATTACGACACAATCGTTGTCCTGTAACATGTGAGTTTGAATTCATTCAATTTTGAATACAAAATTCCATGATTTATAGTTCCACTTTTAGATCTCAAAATCCTCTTTCCTAATTGATACTATTTTCAAGACTCCATGATAATTTAAATGAGAATTACTACATATTTTATATCTAAACATGTGGGTTTCGGTATATTAGACTACCAACAAGTATTTTTAAAATGTTGGATCAACATTGGATCCTTTGTCATATTTTCTTTAACTTCAAGCTTGTCATGGCGGTGTTGGTATTAGTTTATAAATTAACATATTAAAAATGTCAAAATATCACTTGCATACTTGGATTGAGAGATAAATAGACCATTTTAGAATGGATCACTTCAATACCAAGAAAATAGTTCATCGATCCAAATTGGTCATCTCAATATTTTTTTTTGAACATGCCATGCTTAAAAAGTCAATTGATAAATCACTAGTTCATATTAAATTATATACATAAAAATAATAATTATAATTCATCCTAGTTTATTCATATTTATGTACAATGTAGGCTTCTTGTTGCACTGCAAAATCCATTAAATGTAGAAGATAAGAATAACTCTTGTATACCATGCTCTTGAAGCTTTTTGAAGTCTATAGAGTGGTTTACTTATTTTGTAGACCTTGTCTTTGTGACCTAAGATCTCATAGCCTATTGGTTGATCAACATATATTTCTTCTCTAAAACCATTCAAAAATGTGGATTGTGCATTTACTTGATAAAATAACTACTTGTTCTTATAAAAATTACTACCGGTACTATTATTACTCTATCTAAATGAGCTACTAGAGTAAATCTATCATTGTAGTTAACTACATGTTGTTCTAAAAAACCCTTTGATACTAACCTTGACTTATAATTTTGTAATTTTCCATTTGCATTCAATTTTTCCTATAAAACAACTTCACTCTTAGCACATCTCTTCATTGTAGAGGATCCACAAAAGCCCACGTGTGGTTTTATTAATAACATCAATCTCTTCATCCATGACCTATGCCTCATTTTGATTTTTAATATCCACTTTAAGTGAATGGGATCAATTGTATGTGAAATCAAACCATAAGCATAAAACAAATCAACATTTTGTTCACTTTCATTATGATCACGAGATATCTCTTAGACTTTATGTCTCATGCCTCCTTAAACTTTAAGAATTTTGACATGATAGTCTTGCACATAGAATGCATGTTATATAAGAGGTTGCTTCAACCGAACCTTCGAGGTAGTTTTTGAATTGAAGGAGTGAGTTATTGAATGTGTGAGGATATCTTGATACTTGATGAATTTGTCACTTATTGACCAACATGTTGAACTTAACTAGGCATGGAAGGAGGTACCATAGAATGAATACCTATTGGAGTTGACTCTTCACCTTCATCTTGTGGTCAATTTGTGGGCATACTCATATTTTAATACTTCCATTCAATTATTCTTCTTATATGAATATCACATCTCTCCGATTATAGAATTTCAAGTTATTGGTTTATACAATTTGTTATTTTTTTGTCTTTATTGTTTCCTATTGATTTCACGAAAATATATAATTATGCTAAACCCTAATTACAGAGTCATGTATCATTAATAAATGATAAAGTACATATCTGACACAAGCAATAAGATAGTAAAATATAAAACCCTAAGTGCAAGAGAGAGAGAAAAGGAGTTAGCTAATTTGTGCATAATCCTTGAACTAATATGGATTGGAAAACTGATGAACCGAAAGGGGAGACCGTCGCAACTGTGCATAGTAAATTATGGAACTTTAGGATGAAGCCAGACCAGGGCGCTTGGACTGGGGTAAGGGTGCCTAGGCTCCAGAGACCTATACAAGGCGCCTGTGACTATACAAGAGTTCAAAACCTAATGTTTATGATGTCACACAAGTGTCACTTGTAGTCATTATTAGTCATTTATATGTTGAACCTTGTTTGTGGAATGTACCTCTAACCTGCAAAGAGATGTTCATGTATAAAATCCTCAAACTACATCAAATCCCAAAAAAGAAAGATATAATATGGGGAGTTAGACTTACCCAAGAAATCACACGAACAAATGAACTTACGAATGAGAACCTGGAATACATCTTAGAATGCACGTAGTTCTTGTGGCGTGTGTAAGAATCATGCCCTAGGATGCGCTTATGTAAGCGTAGTTGATAGCGGGTTATAACTAGATGTACTTATGTAAATAGATGTGTGGATGGAATAATGAACTTCCTCTTCCTATGTAGTGTATGGAGAAAATGCATTACCTTGTCCCTTGATTGAATTCCAAATAGATTCTATGCTTAGAAAGTGTTCCCTTATTTTGGTCACATAGTTTTTTATTTATATTATTCCCTTGGTTAAACTCCATAATTGACAACCGGAAGGTTGACCCATAAGAAAATAAGATTCCAAAAGGATAAAATAGACCCAAAATAAGAAATTAATATAAAAAAGGGTCAAGGGCACCCATAGGGGATGAGGGCGCCTAGGCATTGACATCCTAGTTGGGCATCGGTGTATGAAGTCATACAATATAAACAAGTAAAGTACCAATTGAGATGTAGAGTATAAAAGACCAAAAAGAAGACAAGAAACAAAGAAAAGAGGCCAAATATAGTTGTCAATTACTATTTTTCTCACTTAGGAATCATATGAATGCAAGTATGCTTTTAGGACCTAAAAATGTACCCAAGTGCATGGTTTTGTGTCTACATTTACCCACAATTTATGTTGTTGAGTGAATACTCGATAACATAAAGTAGATAAGAGATGTATACCTGATAACCATGTAGAATGTGATGGTGATAGCATGCCAAAGAGACAAGTGAAAGTGTGAAGTGATAAAAATGAAGCATGGAAGATAAGAAAGAGGAAGTGACCCTAGGGGTGAAGTGTATTTTGTTGTACTTGTTATTGTGTTTGATGTAGGGATGCTTCTTGTTACATATTAAGGACGGACCTACAAAAGAAGAACGAAAAGAGTAATAAAAGTCATGTATTATGAAAAATCTATAAAAGAATGTAAAAGTATGTAAATGTGAAAATGTAATAAAATAAAGTGTGCACCTAATGATCATGAGTGTTAAGGATAGAAAATGTGTTGAACAGATAAAATATAACTCAAGGATAAAAGTGCATAAGGATTGGGTGTGCGGGAAAAGAGTGTATACGCGTGTGGAAGTATAGAAAATCAAGAGTGCATCCGAAATAGTTTGGAAACAGGACTTAGCCACTTTTTCATATCAAGGCTATTTTTAGACATGGAGTGCAAAGCACGTAAAGGTATGAAGACTTGTGAGCTATGCAAGGTTATTTTGGGGCAAGTGGAAGATCGAGCGCCATGCAGATTTTTGAGCTATTAATAGGCTCTATATTACAAGTTAACTATATGAGATCTATTATTAGAACTTGCATGCTTTGGTATACTTATTGAAGGGCACATGGATATTATTAGCATGTAGCCTATTTTTGGAAGGTGCATGGGAGGTAAAGGAAATTCCCACCCTATATATATGTATTGATTTACACGGTTTGATATACTTGTTTTATTGTAGAGTTATGTTGATGGAATTGCTATCACGCATGGCTATGGAAATTGGATCATGATGTATGAAGCTTCTTTGTTTTATAGTATTTGATATAATAGATACTATTGGCTAGATAATGGTGTTAGATGAGACCGAATATGGTTCTTTCTTGGTAAATCTCATTATAGTCATTGTTTAGTCAATCTTCATATGGTTTAGATCTAGTTTATGTGCTATGGTGTAATTGATTATCTGTTATGGATCCAAATTATATTTGCAATCATGCTAACATCTTGAATAAGCTACTATAAAGAGGGACCTGGTACCCTTATGCACCTCGGGTGAGTGCTCAGTCTAGTCCGAGGGATGTGCCAACACACCTTTGGATTTGTGGGTATATTCTAGGCTACATAGTTGGTTCCATTGCCAGGACCTCTTTCTCACCTGATTTACAAGATGTTACATGATGAAGACATAACAGTTGATCTTTTCCAAAGATTAAAGAGTGGTTAAATGATCTATAAGAAGAGTATGCTCGCAGATTTAGCACTGGACCTGAGTTTAACGCACACGTGTGGGTTGAGAAGAATCTGTATGATGAACTTTATGAGAATTTATTTTCCATCTTTCCTATAGAGTTGTACGAGTGGCTGGTTTCTTATGCATCTAAGAGGAATTAGAGGTTTCACATGCTTGTTGGGATGAAGGAAGAATTTCAGGCCTTGTATGATGCATATATGATCTGGACATTCTCTTGTAGATGTTTCCTTCCATAGTGTTTTGAACAACTATATTCTTGAGTATGCGCTTTCCAATCACTCTTACCCGAAGTAATTGAGTTCTAGTTTTTGTACAAGCCTAGAGGATTTTATTTATGTGGTATTCCATTAGCAATCAAGATCTTGATCATAACCCTAAATTTGGAAAAGAATCCTATGACTAGCTAAACTCCACCATGCATGGTCAAGATCAGAGTTTGGTAAAGATGGCAAAACTAGTGGTAGAGAGATAGAGAGAAGAAAGGAAACTTCAGTTTAATAAAATGCACGAGAGGGATTTGATGATGCAGCTAGAGATCACGAAATAATGGTGTTGTTGAGGGAGATGGCTCATGAAGGATTTGGAGCTCACATAAAGAACGTGGACCCAATGCATCTCAAACTCCCCTTTTGGGAAAGCATGGAAGATAACCCTCCTCAGCTTTAGAAGAAGGAATGTCGGGAGAGAGAATGTGGAATGTGGGTACGCATCTAAACCTACCTAGTGACCTATCCTTCACACTTGGTTTTCCAAATTCTACAAAGAATTAACAACAGTAAGAAAACTAGTGTGAGTAGTAGAGTTGCAGTAGATAGAGTCAATTTGCAGTCAAGTTCAAGAGTTAATCAGGGAGCATATTCATCTATGGTGGCACAATCATCTTCTATGCTATTTGGGGACCGACTAGAGGAATTTTATCTCGTGCATCATCAACATAGAACGTGGCACACATAACATTCCACTATAACGTCTTAAAGTAACACAAATTTGTAGACTGGTGGGAGTCTAGTTTAGCATGAATGTTGGAACAAAAGGTAGTGCATCCTCTGGTCCTTTTCCTACTTCAGGAGGAGGATTAGGAGGGTCATGTGGCTTAGGTGCTTTGGTGGATTTGGAAGCGGGGAAACACGGGAGGAAATATAGGCTCAGGGTCTCGTTGGCATGGTTCGCACCAACCTCAACAAATTTGTATGGAGATGTCTCTTTGTCTTCTAGAATATAGAGGCATTGAAGATGTAGAAGAGAACATATATATGTGTGAAATATTGTGGCACACCAAGGGGATTATTACTCCACAGTGCAAAATAAGTCTATTTATAACTACATTACAGGGGTGCACACATAGCTGGTATGGAAATTTTGATCATAGTAAAACTTGTGTGGATTATAGAATGCTGCAAAATGCCTTTTTAAAAGAGTTTTATATCCCTGAGTTTGAACAGAAAAGCATAAGCGTGCTTAGAGATATTAAGTAGAGCACTACTGAGAGTGTTCATGAATATGATGCTCAGTTCAAGACCCTTCTGTCAAAGTTATCTTATGACATCCACATGAGACAACATACACAATGGTTCGTTGGAGGAATGGTCATGCATTTTAGAAGAGCACTTTCACATAAGACCTTTACAGATCTGTATGAGGCACTTGAAGCAGCTCTGCGTGCTGAGGTAGTAGGAAGTGTAGACACAAGAGTGAGCCCATTTTTGGAAGCTTAGATTACAAAGCAATGGAAAAGCAATTACGAAACTATCTACTAATTTGGCACATGAGACATGCAGTGGAATTAGGTGTCTAGATTGTGAAGTAGAAGGGCATATTAAGGATAGTTTCCCTCATAAATCAATGCACTCATTGTTACTAGATTGCGAGATATGTCATTTAGACCATAGTTCAAGTCAATGCCCATTATTGCATGTACGATAAGAAAGAACGTGTCCTGTTATTACAAGATTTGTAGGTCTTCCACTCATGATACTAAGGATTAAAGGTTGATTGATCAGATTCAAGATGCCATTAATATTGGTGTACGAAAAACCGATGTTGTAAATAATTCCAAGGAGAAAGGTGAGCATAACGACCATGACCATAATGAGGGACGTTTTGATGGTGGCCATGGTAGAGGTTGAGGATACCATGGAGGATTTAGAGGCCAAGGTCGAGGGGTGGAAGGAATGATTTCTCTCATGGGACTTGTTATACATATAGATATCCTAATCATTACAAGCGCAAATGTCCTCGAACATTATTTGTTATTTTTGTTGAAAGAACCATAAATATGAAGAGTTCCTGGACTTATATGAATATTTGAGTAAGAAAAATTCGCAAGAAAACAAGGGTGCAAGGATGGTTAGAGTACTACATGCGGTAGAGGACCAAAGGATGGTGAATTTAGCACTAGACCTTGAGTTAATACCTATGAAGATACCTATAGGTGCTGAGGTTGCACGCATCGAGAGAGATTCTTCAACATAAGCCTATGATTACTATAGAGGAAGTATTACATGTGAAGTATCCAGACCACTATGCATTAGAAGGAGGTTTATTAAGAGACCATGGGGGTAATTTGAAATTTACAAGGTGAGATGCACTGTTTTAAGAAACAATCACGGAAATTAGAACTAAAGAAAGTAAATGAGCTTCATCGCACAAATGTTGATGATTTGAAGGAGGTTTGCAAGATGCTACGCCAAAAGAACATCATTCTATTGTTAGGGAACTAGTTGATGGGAAACACTCCTCGTCTTGAGACTTAGCATGAGAGACATCTTTTATGTGCTAATCTTCCTCCGAGCAGTTTGGATTATGACAAGGAGATTACTTTGAATGCCGTTGTTTATGGTTGGCTTTGGAGTAACATTTTTATTGACACATACACGAAGGTAAACATACTCACTTTAGATGCGTGGGTTCAAATGGGTAGACCTCCATTGCAGCCATCCTCTAATGTGTTATTCATGGAAAACTAGACTAAGGCCATGCCAATTGGGGTTTTGAAAGATGCGTCAATTACTATTTAGGGGGCCAAGTTTACTGGGGATTTTGAGGTCTTAGCGCTTGTAGAAGAAATTTTTTTTTTTGAACATTAGTTGGGCACCCATGGTGTTATGAAAACAACGTTGATTTTCGTTTCAACAAGGGGTATATAAGTTTTTAAAACAAGGAAGAATGTGTCATTATCCCTTTGACAGATGGGAATTCTGCACCTTATGTAGAATCCTTAAGTGAGGAAGACTTAAATAGAATTTATGTGCGCACCATTCAAGATCTGGAAGTTATTGAGATATCAAAGGAAGGATTTATCCAATGGGATGATGCAAATTTCATGAGCGATACTCTAATTATTACATGTGACAACTAGGCACATGACACTTATGATATGGTTGGGTGTGAAGTATGAAGTGCAGCTACACGTGTTAGTAAGCCATGTAGTATTAGGTGTTTGGACAGAACTAGGTACCGAGGTAATACTTGGTGAAGAGAATCCATAAGTATTTCTAATTGTTATAGAATTTCAAAGTGGGAATTTTAGGTGGAAAGAATGAATATGTTAGTCTACACTCTGCGTGGGATGGCATTACATTGGTGGATGGTTCACATGGATAATCTTTTGGAGTGGAGAGAAATAAAGATTTCTTTATCGACTAGATTTTTAAGGAGCAATGCACCTACCCAGATCTTTGCAATTCATGGTAGTGATCCTATTCAACACCATGTTCAGTAGTGTGAGAGACTCTAGATAGAGGAACATGAAGCTTTACCACATTTTTTTTGGGTCCAAAAGCTTTATTTCACCTTGCGAGGTTGTGTGCGCACATGGTATATCTATGCAGAGTTGAATAGAGAGACTGAAAATTGACAAGAACTTACTGTAGGTATGATGAAAAAACCTTTGACTATTTTTCCACTAAACCTTCGGTGAATGAGGTGTTACAAGTTATGAAGCACTTAACTATGGGAGATAGTGCAAAGGCTAAGGAGATCCTTCAAGAATTGCTTTGGGAGATTCAGACTGGGGTTCATTTTGAAGAGGAAGAAATAGATGTTGAACAACTTAGAAGTGCCTTCCTGAAAGAGACAATGGTAAGATGGTCTACATAGTTGATGATGAAGAGGTTGAGAACTTGGATGTTGAGCACAAATAGGGTACGTGTGAGGTCCTGTGACAAAGGCAGATGAAAAGGAACGCATGCCTACCATGAGCCCATAAAGACCACAAAGGTGAAAATTGGAACATATATTGAACATAAGGAGGTCATCATAGGAGATTATTGGTTTGAATCTAAAATTTCTAAGATCATTGAGTTACCATGCGCAACTTCCAAGATTTATTCCTAGGGGCTATCATGAATTAAAAGGCATACACGAATCACTGGGAGAGATGAAGATAAAACTAAAAGAAGGTGTGTGTACAGTTTAAAAGAGGCCTTACATGATGATTCCGAACTTACATGTCAAGGTGAAAGAAGAAATTGAAAAAATGTTAATTTCTGGGATCATTGTGCCCATCGAGGAATCAAAATGGGTGAGCCCTATGGTGATCAACATCAAGAAATATGGTAGAATCAGAATTTTTGTGGATTATAGGGAATTAAATGTTGCATGTGTAATTGATCCCTTTCCCACACTATTTACTAAAGAAATCTTGGAGGGAATTGTCTGGGCACGAGATATACTCCTTCACCGATGCATTGTAGGGTAAAATCAAGTAAGGATAGCTAAAAAGGACCAAGAGAAGATAACTTTCACCACCAAATGGGGAATTTTTACATACATGGTTATTCCCTTTGGACTAAAGAATGTGCTTGCAGTCTTTTTGTGCATAGTGATACAAGTGTTTCAGGATTTTATTCACAAGTTCTTGTGGGTATATTTGGATGATTGGATAGTCTATGGCCTTGTAAAGGATCACTGTGATAATTTGAGGCTGATGTTTGAGAGGTGTGTGAAATTGAACATCTCTTTAAATATTAAGAAGTGTGCATTTTCCATACCCTTTAAAGGGATTACTAGTGGATCTTGCTAAGGATGTTGTGATTTTGGGCTTAGAAGAACGAGGTAATCAAAGCAAGGTGCGCATATTCTTGGGATATACAAGATATTATAGGATTTTTCTCAAAGGTTATGCCAAGATCACTGCACCCTTAGAGGAATAGTTAAAAGGAAAATGAAAGTTTTATTAGGGCGAGGCACAACAACTTACGTTTGAGACTCAAAGAAATGCTTACTACAACGCCTATTTTGTGCTTTCCTTCATGGTCCAAACCTTTCCAAGTTCATGTAGACGCCTCTAGTAGGGCCATTGACACAAGACTAGCTTAGCCTTGAGAAGGGATTATTGATCATCCTATTTAATTTTCTAGTAGGAAGTTGACTCCAATAGAAAAAAATTATATAATGACATAGCGAACACGTTGTCCGTGATCTACACGCTCCAAAAGTTTCAACAAGATTTGTTGGATACAACTTTTATCTTTTATATCGAACACACATGGCACTGAAGTACTTAGTAAATAATCCCATTTTACAGGCACAAATGTCGTTGGGTACTATTATTCCTGGAGTTTAACTTTAATGTTGTGGTTAAGACAGAAAGAGTGATTCTCGCCTGCACCAATTATCAAGGATTCAATCAGGAGAGGATGTGCAAAGCATTGAGGAAACAAAGATAGATGCAAATTTATTCAGGTTACACCATGCACCCTCGGACATGGAGGATATTTTTGTCTTTCTACATACATATGTGGTGCCCGAAGGAATGGAGGTTGTGGAGAAGAAACAACTTTCCATTCGTGTCGCGCCTTACATGTTGATTAGTGGAGACTTATACAAATTAGGCCGGGATGAAGTTTTGTGCCAGTGTGTACTTGAGCATGAGTGTGAAGTAATTATTAAGGAGGCTCATGAAGGTATTGCAGGTGGACACTATAAAAGGAATGCTACCGTGCACAAGATTATCCTAGCTAGCCTATGGTGGGAAACATTATAGAAGAATTACAAAGAGTATTGCAAAGCATGTGACCATTTTCAGTGCCTTAGAAATCTTAGACATAGATATGAGATGGATTTGAGGCCTATTACTAGTGCAAAAACTTTTGAGAAGTGGGTAATTGAATTTGTGGGCCCTATCTCCCTAGCAGCGTGTAGGACAAGATTGCACTATATTATAAATTATAGAAATTATCCTACATAGTGGGCGAGAGGCGGCGCCACAAAGGATCGCACAAACCGCTACGACAACAAGGTTTCGTGGGAAAATATTATGAGTAGTTTTGGATTCCCTTCAAGTTTAACAAGTGATAGGGGTACTCATTTCCTTAATGAGACTATCGGATATTACTCGGATGAATTTGTGGTTACACATCATAAAAAAACACCCTATCATCCTCAAGTGAATTGAACCACCGAGGCCTTCAACAAGATATTGAGCCACACATTAACAAAATCTGTGATGTTGGAAGGAGAGATTAGGATGATAAAGTATATGTTGTACTTTTGGCATACATAACAACCTGCAAGAGGTTGAATAAGGGAAAACCTTTTCGTTGGTTTTGATGCAGAGGCAGTTCTACCCATGGAATTCATGTTACCTTCTTTGTGTATTGGACACAAAGGAGGTCTAGATGATTAGAAGGCATTGGAAAAATGTATTGAAAAACTCATGCATCTAGATGAGAGGTGTTTCATAGCACGTTGGAGTCAAAAGCAAAAATATCTAGGCGAAGGCATGACATGACTATCACATGAAGGATAAGAAGCTTGAGGTTGGACATATGATACTTTTGTATGATTTAAATTTTTGTGCCACCCTGGAAACATCAAGGTGCATTGGTTGGGACCGTATGATATCACTTATATAATTGATTCAGAGCTTGCCAGCTAGAGGTGTTGGATGGAATACGGTTTCCGTGTTACTTCAACAGAGTAGGTTGAAGCCCTACTATAAATAAGTATTATTGGTGTGTGTAATAAGGTAATATTACCACTTAGATTAGATTTCTGAATGTATTCCATTTATATGTGTTTCGTTTATTGTTGATATGCTTTGTCAATTTAGTTCAATATTTTATGTAATAAGCGTGCTAGCGCACTTAAAGAGGATTACTCTGTAAGTATTTTCATGTGCAGAGGACTGCATATACACTTAGTGTAAGCTTGTTTTTATACAAGGTTCATTGCCAAGTTGGAATATTATCTAAAGACGGGTATGCATAGAAGATAGTTTGTGTAAGTTCTCAAAGGAAAGCTGTAGTTAGGAAAAGAGAAAAATTGCTCATGAATAAAGACCACAAATGGAAATATGGACTCACAAAGTATAATGTGAGGTAGGCTGCAGTAAGGGAAAATACTTAGTGAGAGGAGTACTCGGCAAGGTACTTCGGTGCAGGGGAGGGCATACAAAAGGAGAAATGTGGCCAAGAAGTAGGAGGTGCACTAAAAGGTTATGACTATGGCGTGGAGATGAGAAACGCAGAAACATTGACAAATGATGAATTAATGCTGGGAACGGTGGTAGGTGGAGAGAAATAAATGTGATAACTTTTAAAAATCTATATAAGGACGTGAATGGAAAACATTTTTACCATTGCATATAAGATATTACGAGTGAAACGAGGGTGAGTGAACTGGCGAGATAGTTCAAGTGGGAAATTATTAAACCAGTTTGATTGTGTTTGATTTATACACGAGATAATCGTACGCTCCATTTGGTGAAGTGTTTGAGAAAACAAAGGCGTGCAGAGAAGAATATTAACAGCTAGGGTTTGGTTTCGAGCTAGGGCATGCAAAGTTGAATTGTAGAGCTCAGAAGAGGTAAAAAGAACACACCTTTTTAGTTGATATGGAACCCAAAAGAGAACCTGGAACTGGTACAAGGGGAAAGAAGAAAAAGGAAGTTGAGATTGAAGTGGAAGATGCCCCCGAAAGTAGATTTTCTGAAATGTAGTACCTAGAAGGTGTTTTTATGGGTTGTGGACTGGATTCACACATTCACCACTACAAAGTTAGTGGTTACAACCATAGGAAAAATGATACCAATTAAAAAATAGAGAAATTTCTTGTGGTGAAGACCTCAAAGAGAGAAACGAATGACATAAAGATCTACGATGATGCAAATGTAGAAATTATTGACCAAGGTAGGAGATTTACAACTGTATGAGCTCCCATATTTTGGAAAACCCGAGAAGTTATACCAGTGGCTCATGAGTAGAGTCCATGAGGACTTATTTTATTTTGTTGGGCATCAAATGAGGATCACTGTGCCTTTGATTAGAAGTTTGACATGGCTGAAGAGTATGGGTGTTGAGATGAGTTGTAACCTTACTAATAAGGAGGCCATAAAAAGACAAAGAAAGAGCTTGGATACACAAAAGGAGGGCACGAGATGGACATCCATAAATTGTAGAAGTATCTAGTCATTTAGGAAACAACCCATCTCTTGAAAAATCTAAACAATCAAGAGTGTTGGTCTCAGGTAAACAAGGTTTGGCTTCATGTTGCGTGGAAGATGAAAAAAGGTGTTTTATATAATATATTAAATTTCATTGTTGTGAAAATTATTGAGGAAGCACATGATGGTGAGAAAATTAGCTTTGGAGTGATACTTCATCATTAGTATTTGTTGAGATTGGTGTGCCCTATGGGAAAAAGCGATAATATGTGGGAGTTTCATGAAGATAAGAACTCCTAGGTGGAAATATTTTGCAATTATACTTACGATGGATCAATGAGTGGGCCCTTGAAGTAAATGGCAGAAATGTGGTATGAGTGCTTTTGTGTCACATTTGATGAAGAGTGGAGAATACCGAATGATCTACCTTCGGTATTGGATAAACACATATAATTTGTTGTGTACCAAAACTTTTGTATTGGGTGCTTCGGGATGAAGGATGAAAAATGGATCCCTGTGCAAGATTCCATATGCCTTCACAATGTGCTATTTTCAAGCACATGTACATAGGTTTTCGAGACACACTAGTTGTTGTTCAATGCTGACAAGGTAGATTGTGACTACCACACACTGAGGAAGTCATATATTCATCCTGGAAAGATCACATTGAAAGATTAATCTCGGATGATATTAACATGAAGGATGTGATTTTAGCCTTTGGAAAGATGGATTTGGTTATGGTATATATATACTTGAAGCCTAAACTACAAAATGGGAAGTATTTGGAGAATGAATTCAAGCTCCTTAGACCACCCAAGGGAAAACATATTGTGAGAACTCTAGAGGAAGAGGATACTTTTACCATTGAAGAAGAAGAATAAGAACTTCATGAAGATATTGGTGGGTTGGAGGGAAGAGAGAGTGCAAGGTGAATCCTTTGTTATTAAACAAGAAGATGAAGTGTTGGGAAAGGGCAAAATGGAAATAGATGCATATTAGACTATTGAGGATCCAAAATTTAATGAATGTTGTGAAGAAAAAGGGCTCGAGTATGGTAACACCACAAAATTTAAGGAGATCACCAAGGAATTCACCTCAGAAAGTAGAGCCTGAGAAGAATAAAAGGTGCAAGTTCAAGCTTAAAGAGGAAAAGGAGGATGAATATGGGGAAATCCTGCTAAGTACTCTAGTGAAGTCTAAGAAAGTAGAGGATTCCGTGGTGAAGAAATGAAGAATGATGACGATGAGTTGAAAGAGACAGAAAAAGTAGATAAGGGTGAGCCTTCAAGTGCACCTCATAATACATAAGAAGGTGAAGGACCAATTCTAGATTCAGGCAATCGGGTTACAAAAGGAAAGCGAAAAAGGAAGGAGAAGGGGGTGAAGACTATGAGACTCCTACAGTGGGATATGTGGATGACACAAGAAAACTCATACGTGCACGGTTCCAGAGTCTTTGTGGAGCCTAAATATTTATATGGTTGGGAACCGATTGAAAAATAAATAGCGAACATGCTCACAAAAAACCCATTATCATGGTCTATGCGTAATTGTATGGATGAGCTTGATTTTGACGTGTGTGAGGAGTCATGCATTTCATGCAAGATGAAGAAAGCTCCCAAAATTAAACACATGAATGTTAAGCCTACTGTCATGTCATATGAGTAGCTGAGTAATGCCTTGGTGAAGGTATCTATAGAGGTTACACGCAGAAAATAGATAAAGTAGAAACCATCGTGGTATTGATGGATTATAATAAGGATAAGGATAAATAAATAACACACCCGATAACAAATAAGGAAAGGGATGAAGAAGATTTTTAAGCATTGGTGAGTATCACAAAGGAAATTGAGATGACATTTTGAAGGTATGACCACACCTGGAATCACAAGTTCCAGAAAAATTTCCTTCTGTTATGCATTACCTTCACACTTTGGTAAAGTTGGTAGTCGATGAAGGGCCCGTGCGTATGCCAACACCAAAGGATGTTGCAGAGGAGGAAGAAAGGGAAAATTACACAATTGTAATAAAATTTACAAGTTATGATTCATTGTTGTAGGCCTTGAAATATGATCTTAAGAAGGAAGATCAAGCTCTGAATATGTGCGTGGCACCGATTCAATTATTAGAACAAAGACTATAGAAAAGGATAATGAGGTCCTAAAGGAAATGAAGAATGAGATGCTTGGGTGTGTGGATAGGCTTATTATGGTTGAAGAAAAGTGCAAAGCACTTGTAGAAGCCCAAAATCCACACAAAGAAAGGATGAATGAAATCGGGAAGCTCATTTCTCAGAAGATGGAATTCATGGAGAGAATGGTTTTGAGCAAGGCTAACATTGTTAGAATTTGGTAGAATGAAAAGAAAATATGAATTAGGATGAGTTGAAAGATGTGGTTACAAATGTCCCAAATAAAATAGGTGAAGTCTTGAGTGATTGATGGGAATTAGAAGCGAGATTAAAAATGAGTATCCAGAATTGATCCTGTCGGTAGAGGAGCAGAGCGTCGAGTAGTACTTCACTCTTTTTGGTCACGTAATTGTTTATTATTTTATTCATTATTCTTTATTCTTTGAGAAATGAGTAGAGATTACGTATTTTTCGAGGCGACAATGCATTTAGTGTGGGGTAATGTTAAGTATATAAAAATGTAGCTCAAGGATGAAAGCAAATAAGGATTGGGTGCATGGGAACTATCAACGTAGTGGGAATTTTTAGACTTTCGGAGGTTTTGAATTTTGGACTTTCGGAGGTCCCGATTTTAGAGGCTCGGGTTTCAAAATTTTGGAACTCTCAAGGTGATATGAGAAATGAACAGTGTCATGCGTCCAAAAGCTAAAATTTTGAAACCCAAGTTTGAATTTAAGACTTCGGGGTTTAAGAGGTTCGGGGTTTTGAGTTTTGGAAGTTTGGAGCCCCAAAGTACAAAAATATCAACTAAAGATATGAAGTTCTGAATTCCAAATGTTTGAAATTTCAGACTTCGGACTTTCAGGGTTTCGAGTTTTCGTGCGCCCAAGTGGATGAGAAGAAACATCAACCTCTAAATCCAAGATGCTTGAAAGTGTGAAATTTTCATATTTTGAAGGTTGCAAGGCATTTTGAAGTCTGAAAAATAGAACCAACCACTCGCCATTAATGTAGTATGGCACCCCAATCTTCAGATGGCCATAAATTTTGACTGGGAACTTGGATTTACATAAGAAATCACTTTTTGGAAACCTCTCAGTCTCCTTTGCACAAATGTCTTCAAGTGAAACTAAGTTATTCAAAATGAAGAAATACAGCCCACCATTTTAAAGGATGTTCAGGGTTTCTCACCTACTAAAATGATGAGGTATGGGATTCCTTTCTTGCCCAACAAGGAAAAGTACAATGAGGTATGGGTTTTATAGTGGCACCCATCATTGTTCAGTGAATTCAATGCATTAGAGGGTGGTTGAAGCAAGATTTCAAATTTTTCTATCTCCGTCTCTCATTCTTCCTATATATTGTAAGGAAGGTCATTGTTTTAATGTTGGATAATTTTTCTATTCACCCTCCTTTCTTTTCTTGTATGTAAGTAAATTTGTGGAGCTCAAAACTCCCATATAAACTATAAATGCAATCTTGCCTCTTTGCCATTATGATGCATCGTATCAAATTTATGGAGCAATAATAGAAGTTTTGGATGAATTAAAACCCTCTCTCATGTCCATTTATTTCATATGATCTCTCATTCCAATCTTGGTTATTTTTGCATGTTTATTTTATTACATGTTGCATGTTTCATGTTTCATGGTTTGTGTTTAATGGTTAGTGGATTCTCATCAGTAGATTGATCGTGGTGTGTTTTCATTCTCCTTAATTTGGTTGTGGTTTCCATATCCATGCAAAGTAGGTGTCCATCATTCCTTTTGGTGCATTACCTCTGTTAGTTTAGGTTTAATTTATTGCAATCTTTTCAACCCTGTCTCCTTGGAAAGTTAGAGTATATTTTAGAGTATATCCTCTTCAATTGGTATGTGTGCATCAAAATAGAGGAATAAGAACCGACATTCATACGAGAGCTTTCCCAACTTGAAATTACCACACTTTGGGAAAATATCCATGTTATGTAATCACACTAACTATAACAATACTTCAAATTGCACAATAGATTAGGGGTGGTATGATTATGCATCAACATGAACAAGACACATATAGCAAATTAGGAGTGCGCCTGAAACATGTTGGAAACATGACTTAACTGCTTTTGTAGATCAAGGGTATTTTTGGACATGGAGTGTAGAGCACGTAAAGGTATGAAGACTTGTGGGATACACAAGGTTACTTTGGGGAAAGTGGAAGATCGAGCACCCTGTAAAGTTTTTAGCTATTAATAGGATCTATACTAGGAGTTAACTACATGAGATCTATTATTAGCAATTTCATGTTTTGTATTATTATGTAAGGGCGCATCACTATTATTAGCGTGTATCTTATTTTTTTAAGTTACATGGGTGGTGAAGGAAATTCCCACCCCTATATATATATGTATTGATTTGCATGGTTTTGATATACCATTTTATTGAGAGTTATGATGTGGAATTGCTAAGCGTGCACGACTATGGAAACTAGATCATGATGTATGAAGCTTCTATGTTTAAAAATATTTGATGTAATTTATACTATTGGCTAGATAATGGTGTTAGATGAGTCTAAATATGGTTCTTATGTGGTAAATATTATTATAGTAATTGTTTAGTCAATATTTCATATGGTTTAGATATATATATCTAGTTTATGCGATGTGGTGCTAAAATCTTAAACAAGCTACTCTAAAGATGGACCTAGTACCCTTGCGCACTTCGAGTGAGCGCTCAGTCGATCTGAGTGATGTGCCAGTGAACCTTGTGAGTTGTGGGTATATTCTAGGCTACATCAAAATGTTTAGAAAATTCTCGTAGAAGAGCGAGTTTTTTTGGTGATCTCATGCCAAGAGAGATTTTTTTGTGTGATCTCACACAATGGTAGAAGAGTGTCATATATAGAGGTCTAGTGTTGCTCTCCCTCCATGAATGAATCCTAATTATACACCACTATAGATGGTGTGATCCTTTTTATTCTGAGTTGTACCATATTAGTTTTGTATTTATTTTGAATAGAAATGGAGATAGAATGCATTCGATTCTTTGAACGATTTTTCCTATCTTGTGAAAAGTGATCTCTCGAAGTTTTGTATATTGTGCTAATATGATAAATTAGCTATATTTTCCCCAAAGAAATAAGTGTATGGGAGAGGTCGAGTGCCCAGAACTAGTGTCTATTTCTAGGCACTAGATTTTGTGTGAATCGAGGACTTGTTATCTCTCGAAAGTGCACCCTAGTAGAGAGATGGCTGTAGGTTTTCTAAGCTTGCAAAATTTGATCTCTCTCTTTCATAGATACAATGGAAACACCTTAGGTCTGTGGGTATACCTATTTTGAGGTGAGTCTCCGGTATCAAGGCCGGTTCCTTGTTGATGTATCCTAAATTGATTTTGGGGTTTAGGGGTAAAAGATGACTATAAAATAATTATAACTAAGGTGATACACCAAATTTGTATGAGGGCTTTGACTGAGTATATGCACAATTGATATGTGAAGGATTTTTGATGCACGAGCCAACAGTTTTCTACATAATTTAAGGGCAAACACTTTGTTGTACTGAGGGAAAAATATCACAACAACACTGATAAGTTAACATGCACATTAAAATTATGTAGAAAATACTTGAATTTGTAGCAGGGTAAGATGATTGATCGGGAATTTGAATTCACAAGAATAATAGAAACATACAAAAGACTGTAAATAATTGGTAAGGCAGAAATTCTTCACACTCAAAAGGAAAACTAGCAAAAATTGCTTCAGTACTCCTATATCCAAAAGTCCTCCAGAAGTTCTCCTTGTGCTTTGCAAAGGCACACAATATATAGCAAAAATAAAATTCACCCTCTTCCTAAAAATATCCTAAGGCTTGTACTCACCCATGCATTCTATTTTTATCCTTTATTTAATAATAGATAAAGGAATAAAAATAGAGCATGCAATTACAAATAGGCATTATTAGCCTTAATTACAATATAGTCAAACTAAAGTTGATTGTTCTATTTTTAAGAAGAGAAGGATGAATAATTTTCTAAAAATAAGATTACTTTCTAGGCAAGTCTCTCTCCATGAATATGTAACTCTGTCTTCATCTCTATTCTATCCTATTGTGAAGGCATGCAAAAATACAACTCCCTGTTTGTGAGTAAAAATAATTACAACACTTGCAAAATTTGCAAAATAATCTAGCCTTAATCGTTGGGACCACCTCTGATTCGTACACTTGTCTTCAAATGAGTTTTGGCCATTCTTGTGGACTTAGCATAATACTATGGTTTTCAAATAATACAAGGACACTTTGGAAAAGTGACACTATATTACATTTGGCCACACATGGTATATCATAGTCTCTATCATCACCTTTTAATTAAACACGACCATGTAATATTTGTTGAATTTTACATTTGAGAGTGTATAGTTTGAAATTTCACATTTTGGTGATTATTGATGGCATAATTTGGTTGGCCCCATTTGATTTTATGGGCATGCAGGAAATTTTTAAAATTTTAAGTCCTTTGCGGACTCTCGGACCTTTTGTGGCTTTTTTTCCCTTGGTGGGTTTTCAGGGCCTACAGGCAACTTTGGCATTTTAAACTCTTCCACTTTGAGCCTTAAAGTCAACATTTACTCCGATCTCCTACTCAAGGGAATTGTGGGCCTACATGGTAACTTGAAATTTTAAATACATTTTCATAAAGTCTCAAAACTTTGAGAAAACCCGCCGCTCTGCCGATACTATGTGGAATCAATTTTTGACTTTTCTCCTGATATTGACTTTGTCCTTGCGGAGGCTTGGGCTTGCGGAAATTTTGGAACTTTTAAATTTTACATTTTAAAAGTTTGAAAACTTAAAGAGGGCCCGACCTTCGTTTCTTCACTTCTACCGTGATGGTGCCACGTGTACTTTGTGGACTTTCGGGCCCACTGGAGGAAATTTTGACACTTTATAAAATTTGAAAATTGACTAAGTCGACCACCATACCACTTGGATGAATTTTGCATCGATTTTGGTGATCCATTTGTGATCGTTGATCTCTGTACTTATTTATTTTCAACCATTGATCTCCAAGGGATAATTTTAGGGTTTCTGCCATGTCATAAATGCATTTTAACCATGGTTTGCATTGATTGTAGAGCTTGATCTTTGGCCTTTGATCTGTGTACTTGTCATTTTCAATTGTTGATATTTTAACTGTGGTTGAATTTTGCTAATTCATCTCTCAAGTTTGCATTGTAAGATCAATTCAACCCTAAAAATCATTTCATTTGGAATTTCACTATGTGGGTAAAGCCTTGGCAAAAATTTTCTTTGACGCCATTATTTTGAGCATTTGAGCTCGACTTTAAGCATTTCCCTAGCCTGTGGGGCCTTTGTGACTTTGTATTTGGTATATTCATAGCCATTCTTCTTCTTTTTGAGCTCTCTGTGTGGGAATGTGAAGGCAACCGCCATTATTGTTTTTCAGACTCTGATGGTTCAGCTTTGCAAAGCGTTATACATGTATCTTGTTGTCTTATACTCTATAAGAGTTCTCTCAGCAAGGTAGTTGTGGGTGTTTTCTGCCATTGTTGTGGGTTCGAGCTCATGTGATTTCCCGACTGTATATTGCTCATCCCGAGTTTTGAAAGATTTTCTTTAAAAGAGATCTATGTGTGTTGTCTTGCCATAATATTTTTTCTTTTTGAGCTCGACCATGCAAATGGAATCACTGTTTGATGAGGTTGTTAGGTTTTTGATCTCTGAGTGTTGTAATCACTTCGTCATTGCCATTTATTCCTTCGAGATACTGATGTTTTTATCCTTCTTTGCATATTTTGTGATCTTTGGGGCAACATCGGTCTTTGATTTAAAACTCGTTCTGTGATCATTTGAGGGTTTGCTCAACTTCGATTTAACCGGTAAGTACTTGTTTCCCACTCTGATTTTAGTACCCATTAATGGGTTTTAGATTAGAACCAGGATTTGTACCTTTTCCCTCTATACTTGCAATTTGAGACTGATTGGTTTAAATGGGAGTGTTAACTTCTGAAATACTCGAATATTTCCTCAACTCGGATGTGCATGCATTTTAACTTGAAGTTTCCTCTCGATCTTGTATTTTGATTAATAAAATTGTTCTAGGTCAATCTTTGAGCCTTTTCTATTCTTATCCAAACTCATTCAACTCTGTCTATTAGTTTCAACTTTGTTGTATTGAGCCATAGTCAAGGAGATACCTTTGATCCTTCATGTGTTTTCCGGTTCTATTTAACCCTGAATCTTGCATTTGAATTTAGCTCTGAAGTATAATGTAGCATGATGTGTACTTTGATCAATTCTTGATTTCATGAGATATTTGTACCTTGTATCATTAATTATGGAACTTACAAGCTTCACTTGTTCTTCGATACTATATTAGTCATAAGCCTTGATTCAGATGCTTGTTAAGATTTCCGTAATATTGATTCTTTTACATAGATGCTTTATTTCCTTTATGGTAACACTTCTAGCATATTGGAAAATATGGAATGTTGCTTTTTCATGGCAAAGCCCTGAATTTTTTTTTCTAGAATTCTCTCCTTTCCATTTCCAGTATAGTAGTTGTATTTTCTAATTCAGAATATAGAATCATATCACTTCAAGTTTGAATCTAGATAAAAATGAGACATCATAGCTATTTATCTTGATCATGGCATGCTTTACCACTTTTTCGTATCACTTGTTTGATTTAAATAATTTTTTTAAGCATGTAGTAGTTAACAACATGATGGAAAGTTATAAATATCCATTTTACATGGCGAAGCCCAGTCAATTTTTTTCCGAATCTTGTCTTCATTCCTTTTCAACTGTAACCTTCTCTTTTTAGCCAAACATCAGCTTTCAAATTCTGCTTCTTCCTTCTGTAGCAAACTAAAACATGTATTTCTATCTCCCAGTCTCTCTTCTGTACTGTAACTTCTTCCACTTCAGAACAGTTACTGAAACCTTGAGTTACATTCTTCCTTTTTATGCATGCACTTATGACTTGTTTATTTTTCATTGGCTGCAACTTGTACCTACACACTTAGGAAAATAGTTAGAAAATACTTAGGCTTTTTGGCCTCTCTTATGTCCATGTTTTCTTCTTTTCTTTTCTCTTCCTTCATTCTATTTGAGTGAATAAAGCATGTATGTAGTTTGATATTCAAGTAAATTACATCTCCTGTTATTAGAGATTCATATGCATGAATTAGGATAGTCTAGGAATATGAATTGATCCCTAAGCTTATAATTGATAGTTATCCTTTTCTTCTTTTGGTACAAAGTGGCTTCTACAATGGAGATGAAGAAGAAGATGGAAATGGAGATGTTTTCAATCAAAGAAAGAAACCCCAAGGAAATGATGGGTTCACTCATACTCCTTTGCTTTCTCTTTCATGCATGTGTACCTTTTATTTTAGTAGTTGTACTTTACTTTTCAGTTACATCCCATGGCTTGTGTGGGAAAAATTTGACCTTCCTTGTGAATAAAACATTGAATTATGAAAATGAGTTGTGTATTCCCTTCTACATTCTAGCTTCTCTGTATGGATTGTATAATGAACTAAACAACTTAGTAACATAATTGAATGTCTTAATCATGAAGGAAAGAAACATTGATGAGAACTTGTAACATTCAGTAATGAACCCTAATTTTCTGATATCTACATTTCTATTTGTTGCTTCAAAACTCAACACTTCACCTACTTTGTAATTTGTCATCTTCATCAAGACAACATAGTTTTCCTTTAGGGCTTTGTGTTCTTTTGTTGAAGATGGCATGAAATTAGTAGACTATGTGATCTATTATGTTTTGTGATAGCACACATAACTACAGATTTCATTTAATCTTATAACTAATTCAACAGTAACAAATAACATCAGAACTTCCTTAGCTTAGGTATACTTCACCCATGAATTTCATCGTATTGATAAAGTTTCAAGTTGCCCATTTTTTACACAAGTGCAAAAATTCTCAACATGACCCAAGTCAAAATTTGGGTTGCTTCTATAATTGTAGTCTTATTTTTTCTTGTACTTTACACGCCTATATTGTAGCTCGAGCTATTGTATGGGGTGATTGATTCACCCAATTCATGCCCCCTTGTTTGGTGTGCATGTGACTTCTCTAGGAGTATGAGGCCTAAAAGAGAGGCCCCGATAGTGAAATGAACTATAACCCAAGGGGGGAGGGAAGTGCATGGTAGAAACCAAGGCACATGAAAACAAGATGGTTAAATAGATCTGATTATAAAAAAGAAGAAATTTTTTCATAGAAAAACAACGTAACAAACAAGTGTGCATGTAAGAGAGACCGTAAAATGAGGGTTTCAAACATGGGATATTGCTCACAATGTTACAGACAATTAGGGCCAAAGCGGAAAAAAAATACAAGAAATGATCAAACAAGATACAAGGCATATCCCATAAACAATAACATATAATAGAAATCAATGTCAAACACAATGTAACAAACAACCATGATCCCAAATGATCTTGCAAAGAAAATTTTGTATATGAAGCACACCATTAGCATGTCAAAAAGATAAAAATTATGTCAAAGTGTGTTTGAACTAGTATAAAGTCGTGTGATAAGAAGTAGAAGTAGTATATAAACAAACAATAGTACTGTGATGTGTAAGATTAGTAAATTTATATGCCCCAGGAGCCTCAATGGGACCGATAAGAGGTAAAGTGTCACGCATCATTGTTGTGCGTAAAGATATGTAGTATTTTGCATTCACAATGAAATACCAAGTGAATGGACATGCATATATAGAAAATATATTGACATACTAAGTATTCATATGGAATGTGAAACAAAGTGTCCATGTAAATATAAGAAAGAAAGATTAATTACAACCAAGATATGCGGTATGTTGTGTATGAGTGATATGGAATGGTATGAAATGTGAATGTGATAAGAGAATCATGCCCCCCAATGGATTTGTATGTATGAGATGAGGTTAATTTATAAAAGAACCCTTGGTAGTAAAGAATGAACCATAGAACAAGAGTGTGTCATCGGGGAAATGGTTTGAAAAATGTGCACTAAAAATATAGATCATGAAGCACGATCATGAAGAGTAAATGGAATGAGGTTCATTTCAAATTTAGACCCTCAACAATTGAGTATGAACCATGGAAATAGAGTGCGTCATAGGGTAATATGATGTGTGAGAATGAAATGCTATAAATATGTATCGTGAGGCATGGAGCATGAAATGTGTAGTGCTTGAGATTCATGGATATAATATGCCTTCAATAGTCAAGTGTGAACCTTAGCACCGAGTGCATCATAGGGTAATTATGATATAAAGTGTATCAAGATGTGTAGGATTGATTAGAAATATGAAGTATAAAAAGAGAGCATATGAGTAGAAATGATGGACATCCAATGATGTTATGAGTGGGGAAAGAATAGGCGTGATGCCCCTAGGTGCAAAATGAAGAGTAAGTTATTTGGTGAAAGTGAAGGACAAGGGTCCTCCACCCGATGTCGAGGAAATGTAGGCATGTGACAACGCATAAGATTGGAGGTGTATGAGGATTATGATGTATGTGTGAAGGAATCCTAGGTGGAGAACACATATGTGAAGGAGACCGAGGAGGGAATGAGAACCTACGTGAAGTAGACCGGGAGGTGAAGAGAACGTATGGGAAGTAGATCGAGGAGGTGAAGAGCACCTATGTGAAGGATAACTAGGAGGTGGTGAAATCCCACGTGAAGGGGCTTCTGAATATGGGACTTAGGCCGAGGAGATGGAATAGTATACCAATGATCACAAGTAGGTCGTGTGTGTGTATAGGAGATCTAGGTGCAAAATGTGCCTTAGATGTAAGAGGCCCAAGGTACATCCTTAAGAGTAGGATGAGGAAATGGTGTGGATGGTGGAACACCTTTGAGAGTGATAAATCTATTATTATGAATGAATTTGAGACACAAGTGGTTCATGGATAAGATAGCTTGAGTGACACGGAACCAAGGAAAACCAAAGAGTATGTTACAACATTTGCTTGAAGGCTCCATAACAAATGGCACAAACATGGTGAGAGGCCAATTGTAATTGGAAGCTTGAGGTAACCATAAAATTTTGAATCGTATATGAAATTTGAGAGAGAAGCAGATAGTCTATAGTAACAAGGAGTGCAAGATATCACACACCAATAGGAGTTGATGGGTTGATCATGGTGTTAATGAAAGTATGAGATTCGATAGAAGCATTGATGTATGGTATATTAGAATAAAATGTAGGATGATAATCATGATCAAAGAATGTAATGAGTGGTGGAGATGTATCGGCATTAGAAATTAGAAAATATAGAGGCCTCGATCAAGGAGGAGGCATATTGCAATATGTATAATTAACAAAATAATTTATGTCTTTCTTTTCATGCTTAGGAAATGGGACTTTAAATATTTTAAGATTTTTATCGTCGATGACCAATTTGGATGTCGAAGGCTCAGGGGATCTTTATTGCATTGTTTTCACTAAGATATTGAATGTGATTAATGAGTTTGAAACATCGATTATTAGGATGCCCAATGCATTGATTATAGTCACATTGAGTATTTTCATCATAATTTCAGCCCTTAGGGTGAGATGAATCAAGATTCAGTGTTGGTAGAAGCGTAACATGATTGCTTTCAATAATTTGTGGTAATAGAAAACACGAAGCATAAGGTAATTTTGTGAATCTACACTTTGGAGGTTGCCATTGAAGCCTTTCAAGAGTAGAGACAATGTTAACAATATTTTTCACTTATGTACTCTTAGGATATGGATTGAAATTAGTTTTACTTTAAAACCGATTAGAATATGATGAAGCATGATCATGATAATTGAGTTTACGAATAGATAAAAGTTTACTTTCTTATAACTTGAGAGTATGCCATAGTTGATAAAATGATGGAGAGGTCTTAAAGATGAAAATATATTGTTATGGAGATAAGAGACTTTGGACAAACATATCTTGTAACTCATAATGCTGTGAGAACATTGGTCATCTCAAATAGATTGTTCTTATAGCGTAATATATAGTCGAGTTAGATGCTCATTAGATCCTTGTTGGATTTTTGCAAGTTGAGCATATGATATGTTAGAACTGATATTGACATAAAAATGTGCAAGAAAATCATCGAGATAAGTAAGTAAATGATGTTACCAAATGAACAATCAGATTGTAGAACCAATTCATAATATAATTTTAGAGACTTCTAGGAAAGAGCTTTGATAGTAAAGTATGATCCTCTCGCATAATCTAGACATGCCACATAAAAAGATATAAGATGCTCTTGAGGGTCACCATGGCCATTGAAGGTGGGAAACTTAGGGGTGATGAAGTTTAGAGGAACTGCATAAGTGGAAATGGCAGGTACAAAAGGAGTGTGGAGGAGCAAGGTAGAATAAAAATATGGAGATGTACGATAAGTAGTCTGCTGAAGCAGATGGATTTGAAATTGGAGATCCTGATAGAGATAGGCTAGGTATCGAGTTCTAGAAGAAGAGAATTGTCATGTATGGGAAGTGATAGGCTGAATAAAATGATTTGTAGGAGTAGGCATAGAAATGTAAAAATTAGAAGTAGGTGGAATAATAGAATTAGGAGGTTGAGTAGTCTTGGGCATAGAAGTGGTAATGGATGTAGGAACATTAAGCTCAAAGCAAGATGTGTGGCCTCCTCACGAGTAGCGACTAAGATAAAATATATATCTTGCATATGTTAAACAAGATGAGCATTGATCGATGAAGGTCTTCGATGGTAAAGGGTTGAGATTGAGCCATGATAGGAATATTGCAAAATGCCTAGAAGTAAGATTGGGTTTGAACGGATGGGTTCACTATATGATTTAAAAAAATATACAATTATGATAAAGACTAATTGCAGAGTCACGTATGATAAATAAATTCTAAAGTACATATTTGACACAAGCAACAAGCTATTAAAATAAAAAACCCCAAGTGCAAGAGAGGGAAAAAGGAATTAGCTGATTTACGCGTAATCTTGGAACTAATTTCAAATAGAAAATTGATGAACCGAAAGGGGAGACCATCACAACTATGCATGATAAATTATGAAACTATAGGATGAAGCCGGACCATGACACTTGGACTGGGACAAGGGTGCTTAGGAACCAGAGACCTCTACTGGGCACCTCTTATTGTGCAGGAGCTTGAAACATGATTTTTTAGTGTTGAACAAGTGTTGATTATAGTCGATGTTGGTCACTTGTATGTCGCACCTTGTTTATAGAATGTACTTGTAACTTGAAAATATATTTTCACCTACAAAACCCTCAAACTACATCAAATCCCAAAAAAATGTAATATGGGGATTCGGATTGACTCAGGAGGTCACCCGATTGAGTGAACATACAACCGAGCGTTCCCACTACATCTCGAGACTCCATGTAGTTCTTGTGAGTGTGAGTAAGAATCATTCCCTAAGATTCCCTTGTGCAAGTGAGCTTAATAGTGGGTATGAATAGATTTACTAATGTAAATAGATGTGTGGATGTAGAAAATTCAGTCCCTTGTCCCATGATTGGAAGCCAAATGGATGCTTTGAAGTGATTTAGGTGCATTTGGATGCAATATTAGGTGATAAATAGTATGATTAGAGCTTGGTCCCTTATTTTGGTCACATATATTTATATTTATATGATTTCCTTGGTTGAATTTTGTAATTGACAACTTGAAGTCCAACCCATAAGAAAATAAGATGCCAAAAAGAAGCGAGTAAGATAGAAAAGAGTGAGGGGCATCTATAGGGATGAGAGTGCTTGGGCACTAGCATCTTCGATGAGAATTGGTTTCTAAGTCAAACAAGATAAACAAGTGAAGTATCGATCGGGCTATAAAGTGTAAAATACTAGAAACAGGAGAAGAAACAAAGAAAAGAGGCCAAAGATAGATGTCGATTACTATTTTTGTCGATTAGCAATCATATGAATGTAAGTATGCTTTTAGGACCTAGAAATGTACCCTAGTGTGTGATTTTGTGTCTACAACTACAAAGATACATTTTTCTCCTTTGTTATCCATTTTATTTATCAATTCATTTAGAATGTGCATATACTAAACATTTTAATACTCTCATATGATGAACATTATGTTTTCTTCTAATCCATGTTTTTTTGAAATTATGTTTCAGAAACTCTTGGTTAGGAATCTATTAACTATGTATATTATACATGATAGAACCTCTACATAATATTGATGTTGTAAAAGTTTGTCCTTTAAAATGATTTTGGCCATGTCTATAATTATACTATTATTCCTTTACGCCACACCATTATCCTAAGGTGTATATCAGAAATGAATTACTTTTGAATTCTATGATTTTGCATTAATTAATAAAATCATTTGAAATATATTTATCTTTCTTCCATTCTACTCGAATTTTGATGTAATACCTACCTTTTTTATCAACTAGGAATTAATTAACAAAATATGACATAAAATTATAATTATGCTTCAAAAATACACCCATGTCTTCCTAGTGTTATCATTTATGAATGTCAAATAAATACAATCATCCACAATTTGAGGGTTTATACATTTTTCGATAAAAATTAGAGTGACCATTCTCTAGTGTCACATTTCCTCTTCTTGACTTGCCAAATAGGAAGAACTCTCTATGTTGTTTTCCCAAAATTCACCCTTCACACACTCTTTCTAGTTTCTTATCAATGGTAAACCTTTTACCATGTTTTGTCAATGGAAAAAAGAAAACCTTTAAAATTTAATTTCCCAAATCACAAATGTGAAAGCCAATTTTCATATTTTATTCATAACCGAAAGGTTATATCTAAGGTATCAATGCAACAAGATCTCAAGGTGGAAAATTTTGTTAAATTTTTAACAAACTCGTATTTTAGGAGTAGCCACTAGAGAAATATATTGTAGGTTAGGGAGGGTTGTTGGAGATTTGATTGGGGTGTCAATTTGAGAGGTGATGTTTTACAAAAACCATCAATAATTTTTGCATTTTGGAATGAATCTATTGGGAGAAAAGTTGTAGTGTAGACAAATTCATTAGTTGAGGTGTTACTTAAGTGGAAACTTCAATGGGATACATGATCTATAAGCTAGGTATATATTACACACTAGACTTCACCAACAAAAACCTTGTGATTCCTAACTTACAAAGAGATTACAAAAAATTCATTTATATATCCAATTTTTTTATGAGGATATATAAATGAATGTGCAAAAATTAAACACACACGCATGAAAAGTATGGAAACTCTAAAAACATGTGTACACAAGTTTTAATCCTAGAGATAACCAAAATGGGAGAAAAATATAGTGGATGAGGAAATTGTACTCCCCTTTCATTAGGTAATTCAATAAAATGTCTAAATTAATGTCATTAATGACATTCATGGAGATGAAATTTCACACTCTCTCTCCAAATATTGCACAAAAATATGTGTAACACCTTTCCAACACTTCTCTAACAACAAAACACAAGAATAACCCTATCACTAGAAGAAATCCATGTCTAACCATGGAAATAAAATTGATTTCGTAATTAAAAAAATGGGAATCAAAATTCCATAACTCCTCTTATATCCTTCTATGATAATTGAAACCTAACTATCTTTAAAATATTCCCCTTCCATGAGATTTTGCTAAAAAAATGTTTTGGAAGATGAATCAATCTTAACTTACTAATATGTTTTTTTGTCATGCGAAAGAGTTACTATCACTTTACATGGACTGGAGGTTTTGCAACCATCAATGACAATTGTGCAACAATCACTCTATCCTCAATGGAATATTTGTCACCAAACATGTTTTCCATCTTTCTAGGTCCATTACTTTTACATATAAACTCAAAATTAGGTGTCGGTTTTTAAATTGTGTTTGTTTTTCAAAGAGGAATTCAAATATGTGATCAAAATATAGGTTTTACACTCTATCCTAAGAGGTGGGTTTTTCACCAAAAAGTTTCCTCCATCTTCACGTGTCAATAATGTTTACATACGAACATGAAATCGCATGTTGTTTTTTTGTGAAACTATGTATTTTTAATAGAGGAATCCAAATATGTCATTTAAACATATAGTTTATATTTTTAATTTAAAACAAAATTCTTTTAGAAGTTTTTGAAATGTAAATTACATGATTTTGACATATATCATATCCAATTTTGGATCATACCTCCCCAATTTGAGTCTTTTAAGTCCTTACAAGCTTCAGAACCGATTAAGTGAGGAATCAAACTCACCCATCCAACTATGTAGCCTTCCATTAGAGATTCTATGTAACCCATCTCTGATTAAATGCCATTTGGATATGGTTAGAAGTTTTATTTCGTTCACTTGTTCTCCTACTCTTAACACTCTTTCCTTCAACTCAGTAACACATCTTTATCCAACTCCTTTTAGCCATTACATGAAAAAAAAGGATTTTACTTCAATTTTGTACGTGGAAGGATTTAAAAGAAACCTAATTTTGAAATATTTTTTAAAAAATATTATATAAAGAGGAGCCATATCCATTTTAATAACACATTATAAGAGGCTTAAGCTCTTAGTTTTACCTTTGAGTCTTCCTTTTCTCAAGTATAACCATACCTTGTCCTTAACAAGGAAACTATGCTCAATCCATGTTGGCATGCCTTGCTATACACCTTAGTAGAGACTCCCTTAACCCACATTCCATGGAGGTACCAATCAAGAAGAATTCTCAAATCCATGGGTTGATGTCCACCATTTCCACCTTTTTGATGTGGTCTCCACATCCTTCAAAGACTGATGGTGTAGAAAAAAATATGAATGTAGGTTTATTACATTATTTCCCAAAGAATGTTATTATATGTATGATTCCTAAGAAAGAAAACTAGACATTAACAACACTTATTTTTTTTTACATTAACTTTTTTATATTTTGATTATTTCATCCTCTTCTTTTATGAAATTATCCCTTTATTTTTCAACATCACACAATGTGTTAATTAGCCGAACATTTCCTTATTCATATTTGAGATTTCTGGACATAAGCACCCAATAAGGGACAATAATGCGGCCAACGTTGTTGTCCTACTTTGGACACTTCTATCTCTTTGCTTTTATTCTTACAATTTAAAATGACACACCACTTGTATATATTTTCTAAACTTGTATTGATTACTTTGGGTCTACTTTAAGGGTTGTTAATTTTTAAATTCAAGCCACACACACACACACACACACACACACACACACACACACACACACACACACACACACACACACACACACACACACACACACACACACACACACACACATCCTACTTATACATAAAGGACAAACAAGAGGGAACTAAGAAATTTACTACTAAGGACCTATCTCACAACTAAGGAAATTGTTCTTGAGAAAGGGATTGCATTTTGATTACATTTATTCACCGCAAAGAAAGGGGAAAATTATGAATTCCATAAAAACATTATCTTGGGGAAAAGTAGTTGTATCATGTTATCTTGGTTTAAATTGCACAAGGGAAACCTTGTTTTAAGGGAAACAATTTCTATCATACACATAAACACTAGAACTACATAGATTCTGAAATGTAGTGCAGAGATAATTGAAAATAACATTAGGAGGACTCACAAGGTTATCCAACTCAAGAATATATATATATTATTTACTATGATGTCTTCTTGAGTCTTATGTGGGTAGCTAGGGTGTGTTTTATAGAACAGGTCCAACAAGAGAACCCTATAGTGAAGTGGATACAACACGAGCGAAATGAAGATGACATTATCAAACATTGAAGGAGCCAGACTTGCACTCATTTCTAGGACACCAGTTTCAAATCTATACAATAATTCTGGGGTGATACTATCCCCTTCTAGGTGATATTTTCCCAACATAACTCTCACAATACTATTTACCAAACGAAGCATAAAAATTTCATATCGAGCATGTTCCACCATCATTCCATTCCATATTAATTCTAGATAGCTAGATATCAACTAAGTCATTCTTATCTTCACATTAGTTGAACTTTCTCATCATTGTATGTTGGAATATTACATGTTTCTAATATATATTTTATTTGCTCTAGTATTCTGAAAAATAATTTTGTTAAATGATATGGTGAACCCAACATTAGACATGCATCGAATTCATTTTCGTTCTTGTTATTTTTAAGGGTTATGGATAGTTCTTCTTGTTTCATTCCCACTCATGTATTTTCCAAATAGACTCTTCAAGCTGATTACATACCAATTATTATTCAATATACACCTTGCTTCAAACCCACCTCTAGGGATTCTATTGTCAATGTTGTAACTACTCCGACCAAATAAGTAACCTTTCGGGCCTCCTACATCGCTCCCCCTCCTTTTAATGTACTACCCACTTGACTTGTTAATTCATATAAATACTATGATATCATTGAGAAATTAAAGAACAACCTAGCTAAGATACCTCTCTTTTATCTTTTTCTCCAATGGAATTTACATATCTCATGGAATATTTTAAGAAAATAAATAATTATATTACATTTTCTGATGAGGATATTCCACACAAATCTTCTCGCTTATTCTCCTCCTCTTCTTATTTTGGCTTAGGTTCAAGGTTTCCAAATTAAATGTGTGCCCATTGATAATAATTTTATATTGAATTTTTTTACATTATCATTACTAAAGTAATTAGGCATCCATGCTAATTCAATTGACAAAATTACTTTTTTGTCTAATGATATGATACTACTACTCGTGCATGCATTGGCATCATCAAATTATAATTACAAGCATGACCTTCAAATATTATTAATCCCTTTTATATTATAGATTTTATGTTACAATTTAATCTACTCCTTGGCCAACCTTGATCTGTGCCATGCATGATATTTCCTCTACAATCCATTATTGTGTTCTAGGAGCATACTATTATTGATTATCACGAACCATTCAAATATTTTTGCATGGATTCTACTACTTATATGGTTATTCCACCATCTCAAGTGATTCCCTCGCATTATCTTTATACATATGATATTAAGGAGCCTAGAAATCCTACTAACATTTCAACACCTCCCCATGCTTCTTCTATTTATACAAACACTACTAATATCATCTCTTCAATCACACCTCCTTCTACATCACCTTCCACATCTAATCAAAATCCCCTAAATAATGTTATGTGATATTGGACTATTGATACTCGATGATTCCTTTGATGATGTTGATACCATTAAACTTCTTCAAGAAAAATTACATACTTTGGATTTGAATCATGTTGAATTTGATGATTCTTTGTTTCATAGTCATCACATTTCTATTTGTCCTAGTGAATATCAACTTAAATCTCATTCTACACATGTTACTATTGTTGTTATGGTTCATTATTAGAATATTGTGCATACTATTTATTCTATTCCTCACTCTATAGTTAATCCTAAAATTACTCGATAATGTTTCTATTTATAGAATAAATTCCTTTTATGTACAACTTATTTTGATAAATTCACTTACACACTATCCATTAATCAAGAGAATTGGCAATATGTGCCTTTTCTTCATACTTTTCATAAAAACATATGCACATATGACGGTCTAACTCACTTAGGAATTATCCCAACTGACATCATATATCACACGATGAATATCAAGGACACATCTACCTTTTAGAAACTTATGGTACATGGTTTTTTTATATCCAAGTTTGGGTTGCACTTGACTCTTTCCCTTCTCCACTTACACTATGGAAATCTTAGCTAGACTACATTGGTGATTGATATGCATAATAATGTTATTACTTATCCGGTGGCCTCTAAGAGATTTCATATACACAATGATTCATTTCCTAATTACACACCTAATCTAACACAATGGAATGCAAATAAGAACCCTGGTAGACCTTTTACTAATGAAGAATATGTCATGGGTATGTATGACATATGCATTACGAGATTCTTTAAAAATAGACTCGAATATTTTCCATATCATGTATCCTAGCCAAGCCCCATTGGTTATGACTAAGATTTAGAAGACTCTTTCGATGATAAAACTTATATTTCTACGACATTTACACTTGGGGGCATCTAATCCCCCATTGCTACCCAATTATGCACTATTGTTCTAGGTTCAAACATGACTATTGAGGGAACACTTACATACATGAACCTCACTTTACACACATATGCACCGGGAAACTATTTTACCCTTCCCTAGTCATAGGATCTCATTTTCAAATTATTAAAAAGCATTCATATATTTGTAAAAATACAAAAACATTATCTTAGATCTTGGTTAGATGTATCTTTTCTTGCTTATACTATTCCATGTTGTATTTTTCCTATCATGTTAGATTTATTCATAGTATGTTCTATCCTTTGTAAATGTAAACATGCACATTCACATGATACTTTGAGATGAATGTAGGATACATATAGGTTGTCACATGATGTTTGAAATTTTTCTCTACCAGTCCCACCATGGATCTTGGGGGCATCTATCTTCCCTACCTTTCTATATTTAGGTGTTATCATTGCAATATCTACTACTTTCATTTATATTTCATTCAAATATACATGCATTGTAACATTCTATTCATTATTTTAACATACTAATAGGTTATTCATGTGTAGAATTTTTTTTTCCGGACCACTTCGCACCAATGTTATTTGCTTATACTATTTTCTTTTATATTATATTCTATGATTGTGACTTTTTTCCTTTGTTTGTCGGATATGCCCTAAGATTTATGTTTGTAGGCTATGCCCTAAGATTTATTGTTTTCTTACTTATATGGACTAGAAGGCATTAAATGTCTTGTGACATCCCAAGTGGTGTCCCATGTTTTAAACCAGCTACTACTCTATCCTATTGATGTTTTATTTTGTGTTCGAATTGTTTCTATTACATTATAGCATGATTATTTATCAAAAAACACTTCTTCCTAGCTATCTTTCCATTATTTTAATCTGCTATGGTTATTACTATGAACATACTATATTACCCCTACATAAATCCTTATTTTGATGTGCACATCATATTCATGTGCTCTCATTTGGGCTGCACTCACAAAGTGATCTCATGCACCCCAAATGAGGGGGCAACCATTGAGTGATTATTTCACCCACTCAGCAGTTTAGAAATTAAAAAACAATGGTACATTGTGGAATTAAGTGAAGAAAGAATCTTAAAATGATCCAGAATTAGACATGGGTCATAAAAATAGAGGGACACAATCACCAAGAGAAAACAATAACAATGGGTGCTATTTTCACACCTAGTTTTTTCATCACGGAGGTAAAAAAAAATAGTTTGACAATCTACATAGTTTCTCGGTGAAAGTATTGCACATAATCTAGAAACATATATTTACTTTTAGTTTACTATCTAGAATGAAGGAACATAATAAATCACAAGTTTCATACTTTGGGAAATGGAACTAACAACTTTTCTTTCTAATTTCAAAATTTTCCTATCGGTATTTAATAATGAGTGACACCTAGGGCATATGTAGGAACATTGATATGTTTGGAATGAATTTTCATGAAACATTACTATTAGATTGGTGATAATATGCAAAGTGGCACTTATATGTGGTACTTAGGGGAAGCATCATGACAGATGGAAAATATGAATCCTCTCCCAACACTCTTCCTATGGCATTAGGATGCCCAACTCCTAAGAGGATTCACATCGTTATAGGAATTGATCACTCATGAATCATCCTACCATCTCCAAGGAAACCTTCTTCAAGAAACAAATAAATAGGATCATTCTACCCTTCCTATCTCAATATTCAATTGTATTCTATCCTTGATTCACTTATTTAGTTTTACACATTCAAATACATAGAGTTTTGATTCTCTAAGTTAAATTTCAATTTCTTAGGTCATGAAAATTGACTAAACTTTTCTTCTTTTTAGATCTATCGATATCCCGAGAAAATGAAATACCATTGGAACGAGGAGCAATATCAAGCACAAAACCCTAAGTAAAATGCAATATTTGGTAAAAAACACAAGTGCATTTTTCATTACATGTACAAGTCACCCCTAGGTTGTTTTACTCTCTTAGACCGCATAATACACATCCTACAATTTCCATTCAACACATTATCAACCACAAACTCCTTTAGCTCGAATAATGTACACTCTTCCTATCTAATTTGTGCTACTAAATATTATTTCACCAAACATAAAGTGGATAAAATGTAGACACATAATATACATGTAGTTTTATTACATTATGTCATAAATTATGTTATTATATACATGATTCCTAAGGAATAATACTAGACATTTACAACACTTGTTTTAATTTACATTGAATTAATTTTAGCTTTTCATGCTTTCATCATCTTCGTTTCTAGAATCATCTTTTTAATTTTGAACATATAAAAATGTGTTACTCAAATGAACATTTCCTAATTCATTATATATTTCTAGACACAAGAATCGAGCAAGGAAAAAGTGTCTAATGATTTCGTCCCACTATGGGCACTTTTGTCCCTTTACTTGTGTTCATATATTTTAAAATGATACACCACTTGTTTATATTTTATAATCTTTTAGTAATTAATTTGGGTCATATTTTAGGGTTGTTAATGTCAAAATTCAAGAAAAGGTATCATATATATACATAACGTACTCATACTTAAAGGAAAAACAAGAGGGAACTAATCAAGTTACTACTAAGGACCTATCTAGAAAATAAGACAACTATTATTGAGAAAGGGACTACATTTTAACTACATTATTCACTGCATAGGAAGGGGGAAATATAAATTCCATAACACACATTATATTGGTGGAAAATTAGTTGTATCCCATTATCTTGGTACAACTTGCATAATGAAAACCTAGTTTTAAGGGACATGATTTTATCGCACACACATATACCAGAAATCCATAGAGTCTAAAATGTAGTGCAATGATCGATGAAAATCACATTGGAGAGATTGTGAAGGTCACCAACTCACGTATATGGATATTTTATTTAGTCTGATGTGTGTTTGAATCTTGTGCAGGTAGTGAGGGTTTTCCCTATAGGAACATGTGTGATATGATAACCCTACAATAAAGTAGATGTGACACAAAGAAAAATGAAGATGAAATTAGAAGAAACTGAAAGGATAGGTGCACTATTCGCAAGGACACTAGCTCCAAATACAAACACTTGTTCCTGGGAGATATTGTCCCCATCTAAGAAATATTATCCTTAAATAACTTGAGATTACTGTTTACTAGACAAAGCATAGAAAATTATTATTAAGCCTATTCCACCATCACTAGAAAAATTAATATTAGCCAATTCACTCTTATATTATCATTAGTTTTACTTTCTATTGGACTCAGTTCATTGTTAGTAGTGTTTTCATTGATTTCAAGTGGCGTTGATGTCAAAAAAGGGTTGATTGGTGACGTGAAGAAGTCGGGACATGAAAGTTGATTGGTAGTACCTTTAATAGGTGCATGTGAGCCATAAGAGTTTGTGTGGTGCAAATTGAAGCAATAATATAATTCTAGTTAGTGTATATCAGGTTGATGGACTCATTCTAGGACTTAGAATGTCAAGAAACAAGCTTTGGAGAAAAATGCTACTTCTAGCCAAAACTACTCTTGAAGAACCTAGTTGTTCTTGCTTACAAATGATATTGGTCAGAGCTTTAGAGGAAAACCTATGGATAACCAACACATGAAATTTGTATAGGGAGGTCTTTTACTACTCCATGTCAAGTTTCATTAGATTCTGAAATGGGGATTTTGAGTTATTTAAGATTTTCCAAATCAGCCTTCTTCAAAAATGCATTTTGAGGCTCCTGGATTCTTAGCACTGAAGAAAAAATATGAAGGAACACTTAGATAATTCATAAAATAATTTTTTGTATAAAATTTTTCTATAATTATCGTGTAAATTTTTTTTTGGAAAAAGGAGGTGTAAGTAAAAAAGTCTATCCATTTTGGTAAAGCAATTTATCTCTCCCGGGTAGGCTCTTTGGTGAATGGAGGTAGAAGTCAAATTTTGATGTGAAACTCACTTGTTTGAGATTTTGACAATACTTTTAGAGGTGTGTAAGTTTTTTTCTAAGATTATTTGATCATAATCTATCTTCAAGTTCATCAATGAAGGTTGTTAGAGGTTAATTTCTTTCTAATCACAATCTTTCTTGTCATGAGTGTCCCGGTCCTTAGTGAAAATGTTTTATACATGTATGAGAATCCTAAAAATAAAATTATTCTTCAAATATTATGGTGGACCTTGAACATACAAATCATCTTCCAGTATATGAGAAAACTCTATGTGCTCAATGTCACCCATAATGTGAAGTAAAACCTCCTATGCAATGTGAAATTATCATTCAAGCGTTTTGTTTCTATGTAAGAGGTGTTTTGGTACTATAAGAATGATAAGGAGATTCCATTCACCCTCCATGAATACAATTTCCTTCTCACACATCTTGTTTTATAAAGGTTGAACTAGTCATGCACTGTTATGTCTTTAATATCATTGTACATTGTTTCTGAAAGTGAATGAAAAGTTTTGAAATTATGGCAAGGTCTTAAGGTGTATCAAGCTCTAAACTTGGTTGAAGAAGGTGAAGTAAATTCACACATATCCATGACATTTGGAATTTCTCTTTTTCATTAAAAAATAAAGGATAAATTGAATTTTGAGCTCTCTCAGGTTTCACAGTACCTCAACCTTGAAACTAGGGTTTCGCAGAGAATGTTTTTTTGAAACTTCAACTGCAACTGATGAAATTTTCAAATATTTTGAAGAAATTTCTATATGGATAACATGAGGAGTTTGTAAATAGAATTGGACAATATCATCTCAAATTGAGGAAGATTTTTGCGATAACCATCTCAAAATTATGTTTTCAACAATGCGGGGACAGAAATGAGTTCTTTGATGTCTCTTCTTCATTGTAAATGAGCCAATATCTTATGCAAAGGATTAAAATGTCTTAGGAGGAGTCTAAAATGTATGGTTGACCTTGTTTTCCTTTAAAATTGCAAAATTCCGTGACAAAAATAAGAAACACGCATAAGTTCGTAATGTAACACCACTGTAAATGGTGAAAGGAAAAGTTTCCTTAAGAAACACTTTAAACAGTGAAGGAGATCTAGTTTTTTCATCAAAAGAACACTACTAAAGATCCTAAATGACTCAAAATAGTAACTGTTGAAGTCAAATTGTGCATTCAAGGTGCTAAATATATGAAGCGAGAAGGTGTAAGGTTAAGAGGTTGTTCTCTTCAAGATGAATGAGCTATATGAAGTAGTTTAAAGCCTTCTTAATAGTTACTAAGTAAAGTCCTTCTCACCGAGCTTGAGCTAGAAAGAAAAAGCTCCTCCAAGGTCAAAGTGCAGAAAGGAAGCTCAAAGGACTCAAGAAATCAAAAGGTTAGAATAGTAAGAAGACACAGATTTGAAGAAGCATGCACAATGTTTTTAATTATGACTATTGACCCAAATTAAAGTGTAAGGAGAAGGGAAAGATTTAATGAAAAATGAGTTAAAAGAACTAAGTTTCTTAGACACAACATATGTTGAAAAGGTAACAAGGAACAATGGTTGATATAATCAAGTCAATATACCCGGATATAGTTGTTGAATGTTGAAGGTGCAAAATTAGGTACAAAAATATAAAAATGAGATAACCAAAACATGGTGCATAGATAGAATGCGTGAAGCTATGACTCATTAACATGAGTATGTATTGTTGATATAGATGATCACCGTATCGGGAGGATAAAAGGATATATTAGACTGTATTAAAGGTGAAAAATGGTGTGAAAACGTTGACGAGGTATGACCATGAGCAAGGTGATTTGTGTGAGACAGCTTTTAGGATAATAAGTATGTGTAATTGACATAAAAGGATCATGAAGAGTTGAAAAAATGAGATCATGTGAATGAAAAAAGTTATTGTGAAAGAGAAGCAAATATTAGAGTTATGCATTCTTGTGAAACATGTGAATTGCAAATGTTGAATAAAGAGTCAATAAGGGATCATGATTTTTTGATGAAGCAACAAGAAAATAAATGATAAAATTACACATTTTCATTGAATTCTTCTAGGCGGGTGCTTAAAATATAGGGGTTGGTGCTCCTTTCAAGTTGCAGCTTGCTAATCTAGCCTAGAGGGTTATTAGCAACCTTTCAGTGGGTGCTAGAAGGATTGTGAAGTGGGTGCTTCTCAAGTTGAGTGGATGCTCAATTAAGATGGAAATCATTGTATTTTAAGAATGGTTGTTTTTAATAAAAATATTTGATTTTGATTATTTTTCTATCTCTATGGGTTTCCCACTATAAATTTGGTGTCTTGTGTACTTGTCTTCTTGCATACAGTTTAATTTTTTTATGGTTTGAGTTATGTTTCTAGTTCGGAAGTTTTAAAGGTGATAGAATTGACCTGTAATGATTCACCCCCTCTCATTTCTTGTGATATCAAACAATTGGTATCAGAGTGTGGTCCTTTGGAGTTAAGCCTAACAACTTGGAGGTGATCCCGAAGACACAAGCATGAGCTCTTTAGATGAATCATTCTTGAAGAGAAAGTATGAGATTGCTCAATCATTGGAGGGTTTGAAGAATGATATTAAGCACATAGAGGTTCATCATGTGTAATAACTAAATGAAGTGGCTTCATTTGTATAAAATGTGTCAAGAAAATTGAAACAAAATTTAAATAACTGCCTAAAACTTGAAGAAGTAAAGACCATGAAGATTGAACTGGAATGGGTCACTAACCAACTTGATGATTGTAAAGAAAACATAGACAATATGATGAAATAAAGCATGAATTATGCTGTGCATCTATTCAATCCAAAAAAAGCTAATAATGTGAGAGACTGAATACTGATTTGAATACTCTCGAAAGGATCTAGAACAAGAAAGAAAAATATAATTGAAAGCTAAGTCAAGCCAAGTGCAATGTATAAGATGTTCAAAGAAAAATGAATGATAAGGTTGGTCCCAACATACAGACAAGAAATGAATCTACATCAAGGCTTCCTAAGGAAAATGGAGAAATCAAACAGTCCAAGAAGGTAATCAGACAACCAAATGCATCTAGGTATGAGAGAAAATTTAATGGATATTGTTTCTCATGTTATGAATTTGGACATAGAGCTAGAGAGTGCATGAAAAAATATGAAAAAGAACCCATTGAGGTATTGTGCTACATAATATGAAAAGAAAATAGTTTGTTTCAATTATATAATAAAGGTTATAATGCCAAGCATTTCCTAGAATAATCTATAAGTCAAGATAGAAATGACAGTCATTACTCAGGAAAAATAATAAATGATGTCATGTGTTATACATGTCATGAAGTTGGACATTTCTCAAAGCATTGGTATAACTATTGAAAACCTAAGAAAAAAAAATTTCAATACCTTCATATGGAAAGAAAAGAAAGCCTCTAACATGAAGATAAACTCTAGAAAGGAGACAAAATCATTCAAGCCTCAAGAAACTCCTGGAAAGAAGGAAATGAAGTGGATATACAGGATCAAGAAATAAAAGTTAGAAGTTGAAATAGAAAATACTGAAAAAAAGGTGACATGGAAAGATATGCAAGAGGCACAAAAGCTAATACTATATCAACAAAAACTACCTTACATTATATATCAACAAAAGATGAAAAAGGAAACAAATAGGAAAATAACTCCAGTGCCAAAGATGAGAAATTTCTTCCTCAAGAATTGGTAGAGCATGTGTATGAATTGCAGTATGAATTCTTATCAAGGTATTCTTACAGAAGATGAGAGCTTAGGTAATGAGGTTATCTTACCCAAAAAAGTAGCTAAGAAGGTCAACAGGGTTCTAAGGACAAGAAAAGGGAAAAAGTGGAGTCATCATGTTCTTTTGATGAATTCATGTTGTTTTGAGATAATTCAAGACTCATAGTATGCCTTATCTATGCTTATAGAAGGAATATTCACTTAAATGAAGCATTGGAGTTAGGATGAGTCTTCTCCATGATGCATAAGGTATGTAATCCTATGATTTTTCAAGGTTTTGTTTGGGTTCTCTTGTGTGAAATGTCATGAAATCAGTTGTGGTTATTAGTAGATCATTTTAGTCTATCTAGGATAGTTATGATTGTTCATGAGTCTCATGGTCATATAATGTGAAGTATGGTTTACATTTGTAAGAAATATGAGTCTTAAGAATAGTCAAATGATGTAAAAATATGTCATGGTATCTGAAAAATATGTCTCAAGCATATGAGAAAATTATCTTGTTAAAATTCTTAGTTCCTATCTCAAATTTTAGGTATATCTTGTATGTGTCTTATGAGGTATAGTAGTCCAAGAAGTATTAGTTGTCATTATTAAAGATACTTAAATCATTCAAAGTGTAAAAGTGTAAAGTCTATGAGTGTAAGGTTTGAGATGTCCCCGATTTAGTAAAAGTAAGTTGTATCTCCATGATTCATTGATGATCTTCAGTACCTTAAAGGAGTGTCTCATTCATTATGATCGAAGGTAAAGAGAAAAGGGTAAACTATAATGAGAAATAAAGCTATAGAAGGTTGAAATAAAATTTTCCCAACCTGTATGAAGACATGTTTGCAAGTTTGAGTACTATGCATGCCTCAAGGAGTCCATCACAGAGCTAGGGTGGAAGAATATAGTGTTGAACCATGAGTAAGATGATAAGTGGTATAAGGTTTCATGTTATAACTTGTTACAATGTGTGTCACCATAAAGATTTTTATAGAGTGTGGTCATGCCTTAAATTGTGTCTAAGAAGTTTGAATGATTTATGATGAGATGGTCATGGTTCATATATAATTGTCAAAGTTAGAAAAGTCTAAATATGTTTGTCAGTATCATGTGTCTCAATATCTATACATGATTTTTAAGGTTAGTCCACATGTCACAAGGTCTCATATTTACAAAAAGGAGATGTTACAGTGCGTCTTAAGTGAATCTACAAGATTTTCAAGGTCTTTGAAGTAAGGTTACAGTCTAGAGTGAGAATGAAGCATGATAAAATTCTTTGGAAGACTAATAAGGTATGAGACTTTCATTAAAATAAATTCATGGTCTTCAACAAGTATATCTGAATTAAGTTATTCATATCAAATTTTTAGATAATAAAGTGTCACGATTCTATTCTATATCTCATATTTAAGGGTGAATATGTGTATTGAAACCACAAGTTGTTCAAAACAGCTAAGTGTCACAAAGTACTATGTGTGGTTATCTTGATGTGTCTATATAAGCTTTGAGTCGAGTGGTTGTGTATCTCTATGTTTTTTCAAAATATGTGGAGGTCTACAAGTACACATAGCTTTATGAATGTTTGGGCATAGTGATAGTGAGTCTGTGAATGAAGAAAATAAGAAACTTCAATGATGTTTTCTCAGGAGTTCACAACTTACTAAGAAAGTTTATGATATTACTGATGTTTCATCAAAGGTTTTGAAGTGTTTATAACATGGGAAGAGATGTGTAGGTGCCTATGTGATCTCTGAGTTCAAGATGTTGTATGTCTCAAGTCTGTCTTAAAGTGTAAAAGGTTGAATCTTTCAAAACAAATTCAAATGATTTGCATCATCAAATAACAAGGCACATGTATGATAGTTATCTAAAACATGAAGTTCTCTAAAGCGTGAATTGTCCTTCAAAGTCTCCTGGTTAGACATTGATTTATCATAGTATACTAAGAGGTGTTTTCATAAAATATACATGGTTATCTACTTTTATGGAGTACTCATCATGTTTTTAAGGGTTCTAAACAACTTATGATCAAGGGAAAAGTTTATTGTTACTTCCCCGAATGACAAAAAGAAAAAGTACGAGAAGATGCACTTAGAGAGGAAGAGAAACTCTCATGATTAGTCTCAGAGATTCATATTCTGAGTTTGAAAATAGTGCATGGTGTGAATAAAGATTTGAAGAATAATATGGAGTGATCAAGTGTCAATTTGATCGGTTAATGGAGAAATGGCATCTATGTCCTAAAGAAGCTAAATTTCAAGATATCTTCAAACAAAATGATTGTAACAGGTATGATGCTACATGATTTATGCTTCTCAAAGGTTTTAAGATGCCTAAAAAATATTTCTCAGGATAGAGGAACTGTGGTTGATGTCATGAATGCAAAAATTGGTATAGTTATGGTTTACACAGTCCCATGATCGGTTTGCATGGAAACTCATATTTGAGTGGTCAAATGATAGATTTTTGGTCTAAAATTTTGTATGAATCATCTAAACTCATTAGGATAGAGGAGATGAATTTTTTAAGCTTCGGGTATGAAAATTTTCTCTGTTATGCATGACAGTATTTAGAAGTTTCCTTTATGACCTAGAAAGGGCTATTTGAGAGGTTGAAAGTGGTTTTTGGTCTACAATATTAATTTTCATGTTTTGAGAAACTTATTTGCATTTGGTATGTGCCTCATGAAGTGTTAAAATGCATGGATAAGATGAGATATATAGTATATCTAAGTTTTTCTTGGTTATTTGGTTGTTGTGCATCATGATTTGAGCCAGAAAGTACACTTTACAAAGACAATGGCATAGTTGATGTGTGTCTAGGGTTTGAAGACAAATTTACTCAATTTTGACATGGTTATTGAAGTATCCTTACTTGTAAAATGTCCTCAAGATGCTTGGAACTACTTTGGTTGATGATCTCACTAATGTATACTTGTATGAGGCCTAATGTTGCTCTTGGTGGAGAATGCAAATCTACATGTACATACGAGGCGAGTAGTAGTATATTTAGAGATATGATGTGACTTTATAAGATTTTTCTCATTGAAAATGGTATGCCTATAATTTATATTAGTTACAAGTAATGGTGGTTGTTGGAAGATTGACATGTGTTTGTGAAGACCTCTTAATTTCTCCATGAAGGAAGAATGATCACCTACATATATAGGAGGTAGAGTAGCATGATTTCGAGGTAGGTATGACTCGTGATTCCAACTCCAAGTCCTATTTTAGTTAAAAGGTATAAATTAGTAATCCATCCATGATTTTCTATGCAATTGTGTAAGAAGAAGGTCTTACGGTCTTGATGAGGCTTGAAAACCGGCATTTAGCTCAAAAATAACACTCTACAGCCTATTGATACTTGTTTTATGAATGGAGTCATTGTAATGAAGTCATAAAGTTATTTATTGGTATTTTGCATTGGATTTTCATGATGGTTGTATATAAAGTAGTTCATTCAAGGATGAATTGATCAAGACCTAGGTCTATAGATTGACCTTTATCTTCAAATGAAGGATGATACTCGAGACAATAGTATGAGTGATAAGAAGGCTGCATTTTTGATTTTAAAGAGAGAGGGAGCTTGATATATCCCATTAAAAAAGTGGTTGTAGGTTTATAGGGGCCACAAGACACTCTATTTCTTTCTAAATGATTATTTTGGCATTGACATATTATTATCAGTTCTCTAACATTGTTGGCATGTTGCTTTATTGCGAGAAGAAATGTTCCTCATAGTGTATATGACTTGTGTATGCTTGGTAAAGGATTAGAAAGGTTGTTCTTGATCTCAAAAGTAATAAAGTATTGATACTATCTTGGAAGAGAAAGGATATGGAGCAGACCACATGGATTAGTTTGCTACTCAATGGGAGTCAAAGAAGATGGATTACGAGTCTCGGGGGGCCCTATCCAAAAGGAAAACTAATTTCCAGCTCAAGAAAAATGGTGTGAATCATATCATGCATCATCCAAGGGGGATACTAAAGGTCAGTTTATGATTGTATGTTTCTCATTGTGTTTATTGTGCAACCCTTTGTTAATGATGTTAAAGGGGAGAGATACATAGTTTGCAATTAGAAGCCAGGTATGTAAATGCTTTTGCCATCAATTTTTGTAGATTTCTAAGGTGTTTCCATAAATAAAAAAGGGGAAGTTTGTTGGAATCCAATCATTTTCAGTATTGTTTTCATTGATGTCAAGTGGTGTTGATGGAAAAAAAGGTTGATTTGTGAAGTGAAGAAGTCAGGGACATGAAGGTTGATTGTTAGTACCTTTTGATAGGTGCATGTGAGTCATGTGAGTCTGTAGTGATAAATGAAGTAGTTAAATACTTCTATAAGGTTTATCTCAGGTTGATGGACTCATTCTAGGACTCAAAATGTCAAGAAACAAGCTTTGGAGAAAAATATTACTTCTAGCCAAAACTACTCTTGAGGAACCTAATTGTTCTTTCTTGCAAATGAGATTGATCAAAGCTTCATAGGAAAACCTATGGCTAACGAACAAATGAAATGTGTAGAGGAGGTATTTTAGTGCTCCTTGTCAAATTTCTTTAGATTAAAAATAGGGATTTTGAGTTATTCAAGTTTTTCCAAATCATCCTTCTTGAAAATGCATTTTGAGGCTCATGGATTCTTAGCACTAAAAAAAAAATATGAAGGAATTCTTGGATTATTCACAAGAGATTTTTTTGTATAAAATTTTCTTAGAATTATTTTGCAAAAATAATTTTTGAAAAATGAGGTGTAAGTAAAAAGTTCTATCCATTTAGGTAAAACAATTTATCAATCTTCTAGGTAGAATTGTTTGGTCAATGAAGTTAGAAGTCAAATTTTGATGTAAAAACTTGTTTGAGTTTGTGGAAATCCTTTAAGAGATGTGTAAGGTTGTTTCCAAGCTTATTTGGTCATAAGATCTCTTCAATTTCATATATGAAGGTTGTTACAAATTAATTTCTTTTTAGTCACAATCTTGCTTGTCATGATTGTCCTGCTCCTTATTAAAAATGTTTTGTACATGTATGAGAATCCCAACATAAAATGATTCTTCAAAGCTTGTGGTGGAAAGTGAACATAAAAACATCTTCCAGTATGAGAAAACTTTATGTGTTCATTGTCAGTCCCGTAATGTGAAGTAGAACCTCCAATGCAAGGTGAGATTATCATTCAAGTGTTTTGTTTGTATGTAAAAGGTGTTTTGGTTCTCTAAGAATGACATCGATATTGCATTCATCCTCCACAAATACCAATATCATCTCAAAAATATTTTTATATCAAGGTTGAAGTCATCATGCACTGTTATGTCTTCAATATCACTGTACATTATTTTTGGAAGTGAATGGAAAGTTTTCAAATTTTGACAAGGTCTGAAGATGTATCAAGCCTAGAAATTGGTTGAAGAAGGTGAAGGAAGCTCACACATATCAATGAAATTTCAAATTTTTTTTTCATTCAGAAAAAAAGGAGAAATTGCATTTTGGGATCTCTCGATTTCACAATCCCTCAACCCTGAAACTAGGGTTTCGCAGAGAAGATTTGCTTGAAACTTGAGCTAGAACCGATGAAATCTTCCAATATTTCAAAGAAATTTCTGTATGGATAACACGAGGAGTTTACAAAAATAATTGGACAATATCATCTCAAATTGAGGAAGATTTTTGTGACACTCCTCTCCAAAATTATGTTTTCAAGTGTAGGGACAAAAATGAGTGTTATGATGTCTCTTCTTCATTGTAAATGAGCCAATATCTTATGTAAAGGCTTGTAATACCTAAGGAGGAGTCTACAAATGTATGGGTGACCTCATTTTACTTTGAAATTACAACATTTCATGATAAAAATAAGAAACATCCATAGGTTCGTTGTGTAACACCACCGATAAGTGGTAAAAGGAAAAGTTTCCTTAAGAAACACCATAAACAAGTGAAGGAGATCTAGTTTTTGCATCAAAAGGGCATCGTCAAAGATCCTAAATGTCTCAAAACAATAATTGTTGAAGTCAAATTGTGCATTCAAGGTGAAAAATATGTGAAGTGATAAGGTGTAAGACTAAGAGGTTGTTCCGTTCAAGATGAATGAGCTCTATGAAGTAGTTTAAAGGATTCTTGACGGTTAATAAGTAAATTCCTTCATTATGTTTATGGATCCTATTTTCATGTTAGATTTTAGTAAACCTTCTATGTGTTACTCTCGGGTATTTTTGCGATGGTCCCACTCGCCGGTGAACGGTCAAGGGGGTTCGGGGGCGAAGCCCTCAAAGCAAATTTTCATGGGTGGTTTATTAACCCATGGGTAATGGGTAACCGTTATGGGTTGTTTTTGGGCCCATGGTTTTTTGTACCCATTGTTTTGTAAAACTGCCTCTTCGGCTACCCATAGGTTTATGGGACGGTTTTGTTTTTGCCCATTGTTTTGATACCCACGGTTTTGTAAAATTGCTTAAGTAGTTGTCTATTTATATGGTTTTATGCATATGATAGAGAGATGAAAAACATTACAGATGTGCTTTGAATTCGGCTATGAATTTTGTAGAGTTTGTTGAGGATAGATCCAAACGGATCTGGGTATTATATTGAGAGAGCGATGGCTTGTAATAAAATTTTTGCAAGTGATTCTTGGTGGACGTAGCCCAAATTGGGTGAACCACGTTAAATACTATCTCTTTGTGTTATGTTATTTTATTCTCGCAGTTTTATTTGAGATCTGTAATAATTTCTCGCATATTAGTTTCTCTTTTGTTGTGATTATGTGAGGGATTATTCTGCATATTTTATCCCTTATTTCCTAACAATTGGTATCAGAGCCTGGTTTGGTTTGTTGAAGTGTTCAATCATAGGGAAATTTTTAGCTTGAGTGGGAGCTATGGCAGATGATGGAAGATCTAGGGTTGATAAATTCAACAGCAGAATTTCAGTCTTTGGAAGATGCAGATGGAAGATTATCTTTATCAGAAAAATATTTATACTCCATTGTCTAATAAGGTGAACAAACCCTCAAGCATGATAGATGCGGAATGGGATTTGCTGGATAGGAAGGCACTTGGGACAATCCAGCTTTGTGTCTTGCATCTTCGGTATTATTTAATGTTTCAAAGGAAAAGAATACAAAAGATCTAATGGATGCATTAGGGAAGTTGTATGAAAAACCCTCTACCTCTAACAAGATATGTTTAATGAAAAATTTGTTTAATATGAAGATGTCTGAGAATAGTTCAGTAGAAAATCATTTAAATGATTTCAATATGGTTGTGAATATGCTAGCTTCGGTTCAATATAATTTTATGAAGAAGTTAGGGATTTATTAATTCTGTGCTCTTTACCTGAAAGTTGGAATAGCCTGGTAATGGCGGTAAGCGACTCGGTTGTAGTTAACTCGAAGTTGAAGTTTGAGGATGTTGTAGGGGTGATTCTAAGTGAGGAAATGTGAAGAAAAAGCTTGGGAATCTTCTACTTCAGGAATGCTTTGACAGTGGAAACTAGAGGGAGACAGAAGAATAGAGGAAACCGTGGAAAATCGAAAGATCGGGCAAGGTCAAAATCCAAGAGCAAGATTGTATGTTGGAATTGTGGAAAGTCTGGGCATGCAAAGAAGGATTGTTGGGAGCTTCGGGATAAGAAGAAACAACAAGAAGAAAACAAGGAGGCAAATGTGGCATCGGGTAATGTATGCCAGGATGCTTTGATTCTTTCTTTGCATAATATTACTGAATCTTGGGTTTTAGATTCAGGGGCTTCCTTTCATGCTACTCCACATAGGCATTATTTTGTTGATTATGTTCAAGGGCATTTTGGGAATGTTTTTCTTGGTGATGATGAGCCTTGCGGTATAGTTGGAAAAAGTTCTTTTCGGGTTAAGATGCGAGAATGGGAATACATGGCTATTGAAGGATGTCAGACATGTGCCTACATTAAGAAGAAACTTAATATCGGTGGGGTAGTTGGGAAGTGATGGTTGTATTGTGATATTTATAGCAGACTCTTGGAAGGTTACCAAGGGTGCTCTTGTGGTGGCAAGAGGTAAGAAGGTTGGAACCTTGTATTTAACCACGATAGTAGTAATGATTGTAATCTTGCGGCTTGGATGTAGATACAACATTGTGGCACTATAGGCTCGGTCATATGAGCCATAAGGGCATGGAGATCATAAAGAAGGATTTTCCTAGATATACAGAAACAAGTTTGGAGTTCTGTGAGGACTGCATATATGGGAAACAAAAGCGAGTAAGGTTTCTCAATGTTGGACCTACAAAAAAATAGTAAGTTAGAGATGGTGCATTCGATGTGTGGGGGCCGGCTCGGTATCATCTCTTGGGGTTTAAGTTATTATATTACTTTTATTGATGATGCAACAAGGAAAGTTTGGGTTTATTTTATTAGAAAAAAATCTGATGTATTTGACACTTTTGTTAAATGGAAGGCCTTGGTAGAGAATGAAATTGGTCTTAAACTAAAATGTCTCGGGTCGAGATAATGGAGGGAGTATTGCAGCAATTAATTTTATCATTACTATTCTAAGAATGGAATCCGTAGGAAAAAGATGGTTCCAGAACTCCGCAATGAATGGGTATCGAAAGGATGAACAAAACAATAATGGAACGTGCTAGGAGCATGAGGATACATGCAGGACTACCTCTTTATTTTTGGGCATAAGCAGTGTGCACAACTGTGTACTTGATAAATAGAGGACCCTCAAGTGCCTTGGATGGAGGCATACCTGAGGAGGCTTGGTATGGTAAGAAAGTTGATTATTCATTTCTTAGAGTCTTTGGATGTGAGGTGTTTGTTCATATAGACAAGGATGATAGGACCAAGCTAGAGGCTAAATCAGAAAAAATGTACTTTCATTGGTTATGGTGGTGATGAATTTGGATATAAATGTTGGAGTATTAAGGATGAGAAAATTATTCGATCTAGGGATGTGGTCTTTAATGAGAAAGTCATGTATAAGCAGCAATTACAGGAAAACAAGGAAGAATCCAAGAAATAATATGCAGCGGTAGAGGATCTTCCGGATGGGAAAGTGACACATGAATCGGTTCGGAACCCCCTTAACAGAACCCCAAACTCCTATATTGAGGAGGTCTTCTAGGGTAAGAAGAGAACTCAATGTTTTTCCTTCTCTTTATTATTTATTACTCACCGATAGTGGAGAGCCGAGAGAGCTTTGATGAAGCAATGCGGTAGATGCTAGGAAGAAGTGGGAGCAAGCCATGGATGAGGAGCATAAGTATCTCATGGAGAACCGGACTTGGGATTTGGTGAATCTACCGGAAGGCAAAAGAGCATTGCGAGAACAAGTGGGTGTACAAAGTTAAAGACGAAGGAGGAAAGAAGAGATATAAGGCCCGATTCTTTGGTCGAAGGGTTTGCATAGAAACAAGGTATAGATTTTGATGAGATCTTTTCTCCTGTAGTAAAAATGACTTCTATTAGAATTGTTCTTGGAATAGTGGCAGCAAAAGACTTGCACTTAGAAACAGCTTAGATGTAAAGATTGCATTTCTCCATGGTGATTTGGAGAAGTTATATATGCAGCAATGAAAAGGATATGAAGTCAAAGGTAAAGAGGAGATGGTGTGAAAATTGAAGAAGATCTTGTATGGCTTAAAACAAGCTCCATGTCAATGGTATAAGAAGTTTGATAGCTTCATGATGGAGCAAGGTTATATTAGATGTCATTTTGACCATTGCGTGTATACAAATAAATTTGAGGATGGAAGTTATATTATCATATGTTTGTATGTTGATGACATGTTGGTTGCAGGTAAAAACATGTAGGAAATAAAAGTACTCAAGAAACAACTAAGTGAATCCTTTGATATGAAGGATTTGGGGGCTGCCAGACAAATCCTTGGTATGAGGATAACTTAGGATAGGAAGGAACGGAAGCTGACTTTATCTCAGGAAGAGTACATTAAGAAGGTATTGGATAGGTTTAACATGCAGGATGCTAAATTGGTTGGGACTCCTTTGGCAAGCCATTTTAAGTTATCAAAGGAGTAGTGTCCCAAGACAGAGTAGGAAAGAAACCATATGTCCAAGGTACCTTACTCATCAGCGGTTGGCAGTTTGATGTATGTTATGGTATGCACTAGGCCTGATATTGCCCATGCAGTAGGAGCTGTGAGTAGATTTATGAGTGATCCAGGTAAAGAGCATTGGCAAGTAGTAAAGTGGATCCTTCGGTATTTGAGAGGGACCATGGGGACAATTTTATGCTACAGTGGATCAGACACCACTTTACGTGGTTATGTAGATTCAGACATGGCTAGAGATGTAGATAGCAGGAGGAGCACGATAGGTTATATTTACACTGTAGGTGGGACAACAATAAGCTGGATTTCACGACTACAAAAGCTGGTGGCTTTGTCAACCATGGAGGTTGAGTATGTTTCTGCCATAGAGGAAAGCAAAGAGATGATTTGGTTACAACAATTACTTGAGGAGTTGGGGCATAAGCAGAAGGAATGTAAGCTACATAGTGATAGTCAGAGTGCTATACACCTAGCTAAGAACTCTGCTTTCCACTCCAGGATGAAGCATATACAATTGAGATATCACTTCATCAGGACAACTTTGGAGGAAGATAAGTTGAAGTTGGAGAAGATTCATACCAGTCAGAATCCTATAGACATGATGACTAAGGTGGTCACAAGGATAAACTATAGCTATGTTCATCTTTGGTTGGCCTTCGTGGATGACAATGAAGGGTTGAGAAGTTTGCTTAGTGGAAATCCATCTCCAAGTGGGAGATTGTTATGTTTGTGGAGCTTGTTTTCATGTTAGATTTTGGTAAACCTTCTATGTGTTACACTTAGGTATTTTTATGGCGGTCCCACTCACCGGTGAGTGGGTCAAGGGGTTTGGGGCGAAGACCCTAAAGAAAATTTTCATGGGTGGTTTATTAACCCATGGGTAATGGGTAACCGTTATGGGCTGTTTTTGGGCCCATGGGTTTTCGGTACCCATTGTTTTGTAAAACCGCCTCTTCGGCTACCCATAGGTTTATGGGACGGTTTTGTAAAACTTCTCAAGTAGTTGTCTATTTATATGGTTTTATGCATATGATAGAGAGATGAAAAACATTACAGATGTGCTTTGAATTTGGTTGTGAATTCTATAGAGTTTGTTGAGCATAACTCCAAACAGATCCATGTATTGTATTGAGAGAGCGGTGGCTTGTAATAAAATATGAGCAAGTGATTCTTGGTGGACGTAGCCCAAATTAGGTGAACCACGCTAAATACTGTCTCTTGGTGTTGTGTTATTTTATTCTACAATTTTATTTGAGATCTATAATAATTTCTGCATGTTAGTTTCTACTGTTGCGATTTTGTGAGGGATTTTTCCGCATATTTTATCCCTTATTTCCTAACACCTTCTCACCAAGATTAAGCTAGAAGGGGAAAAGCTCCTCCTAGGTCAAAGTGCAAAGAGAAGCTAAAAGGAATCAAGAAATGAAAAATTTGGAATAGTGAAAAGATAGGGATTCAAGAGGCATGCACAATGTTTTTAATTGTGACTCTTGAACTAAACTAAAAATACAAGGAGAAGGGAATGATTTATTGCAAAAACGAGTTAAAATAGACTAACATTTTTATATGCAATATATGTTGAAAAGATAACAAGGAACAATGACTGATATCTCAAGTCAATATAAATGGATATAGTTTTTAAGTTTAAAGGTGTAAAAATAGAGGTACACAAAGGATATAAATGAGATAGCCGAACATGGAGCAAAGATAGAATGTATGAAGCTATTACATGTAACATGTGCATGTATTGTTGATATAGCAGATCACTATATCGAAGGATAAAAGGATATATTAGAATGTATTAAAGGTGAAAAAACATGTGAAACAATTGACAAGGCATGTCCATGAGCAATGTGGATTTGTGTGAGATAGTTTTAGGAGAAGAAGTATGTGGAATTGACATAAAAGGATCATGAAGAGATGACAGAAATGAAAGCAAGTGAATGAACAAATTAATCGTAGTAAAAGAGAAGCCAAAATAAGAGTTATGCATTCTTGTGAAACATGTGAATTGAAAATTGTTAAATGATGATCCAGTAAGGGATCATGATTTGTTGATGAAGCAACAAGAAACTAAATGATCAAATTGTACATTGTCATTGAATTCTTCTAAGTGGGTTCTTAGAATGCATGGGTTGGTGCTCCTTGCAAGTTGCAGCTTGCTAATCTAGACTATTGGGTGTTTGACAACTGTCAGGTGGGTGCTAAAAGGACTGTGAAGTGGGTGCTTCTCAGGTTGAGTGGGTGCTCAACCAAACTGGAAATCATTGTATGTTAAGAATGGGTGTTCTTAATAAAAATCCTTGATTTCAAGTGGGTTTTCTCCCTCTATGGGTTTCCCACTATAAATTTGGTGTCCTGTGTACTTGTCTTCTTGCATGCACTTTAATTTGTTCATGGTTTGAGTTATGTTTCTAGTTAAGAAGTTTTAAAGGTGATAAAATTGACTTGCATTGATTCATCCCCCTCTCAGTGTTTGTGATATCCAACACTTTCTCTTCATTGTATGTTGGCATATTTCACATTTTTGATATATATCCGATGTACTCCATTCCTTTGATAAAGATTTAATTTTGTTAAATCGGATGGTTGTGACTATCCATATCACAACATCCACAATACTTTACATATTCTTTGTTTAGGAAGGCACCCTATAACATGTTAAGGAGATCCCTTGACTCATTATGGGGTCTTTTTACCAACTAACTAAAGCTCATGATGTTTTAGGAACATGGTAGTGTAGTATGGTGTGAGTTATCCTTAATATTGTTGCATGTAGGTACTCTTGGAGCATTGAGGAAGCCACTGGTAAAGAATGCACATGGTTTATTTACATATGGATGACACAATATTCAATCTTCACAAGTTGCGTTGTGATATTATATAAGTGTGTATGGCCTTTTCTAGAGATGGATTGGTGATCGTGGAAGTAATATTAACCTTTAAATATTGATATGGAGTAACACATAGTATTAAATAAGAATTCACACAACATTATCACAAACTACGATCAAGGACTTGGTAGTATCTCAAGATGTTTTACTTCTAGAGGATCTTCTCGGATCACTCAATATGACCTCTCCATTATTGGAGAGTTTTACAATAATTTCATTATATTGAGTCGTGACTTGATCCCTCAATAATGACCTCCCCTCTATTTGAGAGTTTACCGATATTGAGATAAATTCAAGTAATTCCCCTAATCCATAATCATGAACTCTCCGCTATTCTAAAACTTACTAATACTAACATATTTGATTGATCAGTTTACTACTTTAAAGTTTACCAAAACTAATATATGTTTATTTCATGACTTAACTCCCCAATGACAATTTCTTATCTACTTGAGATTTTACCAATACTTACAATAACTAGTTTGAGTAGTGTCCCAAATTCCTATTATTAACATTTTGTCCACAATGAGAGTTTACCAATACTAACACAAGTTCAAGTCACAACCCCATACTAACAAAGAGTGACCTCTCCACTACTTGAGATTAATTTAAGTAAATTTAGTAACAGAATTTTGAATCATAACTTGTCTCTCTAATAGCATAACCAACACTATACCAAATAGTTTATGAAGATGCGATCTCAATTATTTAAAAGTTTACCAAAAATGACACAAGTTTATCAACAGTGATCTCATTACTACTTGTGTTGTAACCAAATTTCTCTATGGTGGCCTCTTTGAAGAGGATGATCCTAAATGACAGTAGTCGAACAAAAGGATTTGACTATGCGACCTCCCATTTTAGAAATAATGAACACATCATACGTATGTAAATTATTGTGTTTTAATTAGGTGGTGCTTTGCGGCAATAATTTTCTACAAAATGTTTTATGTTTGAGTGATGTGTAAGGATGGTGAGCAAAAAGTAAAGCGGACAAAGTGTTGATGGAGATGACATTCGTAAACTAAAAGCAGGATCGAGTCGCCGCATCGACAGATCCAAGATACATATCCATATAATGTGGTCACCTTAAAAACACAGAAGCAGCTGTTTCCTGCTACAGTTTTGACCATTGTGTAATCCAGAGGCCACCTGCAATTGAATTGCTATGACTTGACAGAAAGAGATTCGCTTTACCGAGGCGTGCAATAAAATATGCTTGATATTGACTCTTTGTGGGTGTATGCCATATAGATGAGACTAAGTTGCGAGAGGTGAAGAACAGCGCAAAAGGAAAGGCCGTATATATATATATATATATATCTGTGTGTATATATGTATGTATGTGGGTAGATGTATAAAGCTGGGTTATAAAAATGCAGACAAAGTTTATAAATGATAAAAACATATACACATTTCTAAATATAATGGGTACGTGTTTTTTCACTAGGTTTGGTTATTTCCAAACTTAAAGTATGTAGATGCTTTTATTTCTTTATAGACAAAAAAATCCCAAATCGTTATTTTAATTATTTCCTCTTCCAAACCACGATTATGTAGCCAAGGAAAATAGTCATGTGTTGCTGTAGAGGCCAAAGATAAAATTCATCCTCGACATGTGGTAAGGATTCACTAATCATCATCGATAGCACACCAAAGAAGAGGTTGGAATGGTTTACATTTATGAATTTTGTGTTCTATTCAATTAATTGTTTATTGTTTGGATTTTAAAATAGGTTTTATTTTTTTCGCAGCTTCTTAACAATGTTATATAAAGCCTCCTCAAAATTCTCCTGGAGAGCTTCCTCAAAACCCTCTCTAAGAGCCTCCTCAAAACCCTCTTGAAGATCCTATTGAGAAACCTCCTCCAAACCCTATTTCAATTCCATAAGACCCAACAACAAACCGGGAAGGATTTATGGGTAAATTGTTGAAAAAAACTTCAAATTGAGGAGTTGATACAAACATTGAGATACCTCCAATCAACCAATCATCACCATATGTCTTTTGAAAACTTGTTACAAACCTTGCTAAGATAAGTTGATTTAGTAACGAGTCAAATTGATAGATGGGATTCATATAGTGATACATGTAGGGCATATTATGCAACCAAATTATTAGGTGAGAAAATTAAAAGAAAACAAATAACAAAAGATAAAATATGTGCCTTATTTAAATACCCTAGAACTAATGAAAAACTATTGTCATTGAATTGCAAAAATCCACATAAATTGGTGCATTTATTAGGGTAATTAAGAAAATGGGAGAGCTAGTGATAGATTTTCAATCATGTGCCTTATAATAACCATGAGGTCCCACTTTATTTTTTTTGTACTAAACTATACTCTAAATTTGTTGAACAAGATTTCAAATTATTTTGACCATTTTGGGTTTCGGGATAGAGGAAAAGGCTTTACACTAGATAAAGAGGGTGCCCATTAGCCACCTAATCAACCTACTTGATTCGGTTCCCAAAATATCCATAAGCCTATGATAGTCATCCCTTATGTATGAGGTACTATAGAGAGAGATAAGTTACATTCCTTGGCTCACTCACAAAGAGACTAGTTGAGCACACTACCCATGTTCACTATGAGACTGAAGGTGCACAAGACAATAGTAGAACAACCATAGTCGGTGAAAACTTTTGCACTTCTTGTGGCTCTTTATATATTGGATTTTCTGAGATAGAGGAGGCTTTGTTGAATGATTTTTTGAGGCATTTCACACATTTTTAATCACCGCATCTCCAACGACAACCCCTTTGTTTTGAAGGTAATATTTTTTAATAAATACATTTTATATTTATTAGTTTTTTAATTGCATAAATTCAAACTAGGATCTATTTTCAAAATGTAAATTAAATTTTAAGTTAGACAAGGTGATACTAGACCATCAAGTAGTACACATATTAGGGGAAGTCGTCCACAATTTTCTTGTAGTGAGATATTCTTTACTAATTTAAATTAACCATGCATATATTTGTTTGTCACTAATTTTTAAATCAAGACATGCACATGTATATATATGCTTGAAAATAAAGATGATTTTGTGCACATATAGTTGATGAAGAGAACCTTTAATCCTCCCCACTTGCAATCTATGTAGTAGATGAAGGGGTTGGTGTTGTAATATCAACTACAGATAAATATATTGAGGTGCATGAATTTTTGTTCTTTATTTTTATATATGCATATTGTTTTTAGAATAGCATTTATCAAATATTTTTTAGAATATTTGATGTGAAACTTTTATCGACACACTATACTCCATCTAGTTCTCCTTTGCACACTTATCCATGTAATCCATACAGGTTTCGTTAATGAGTGTGAGTGACAAAAGAAAATTGATATTAATCACATGCTATGGTAGTGTGTACTTGGTTTTTTCTTTCTATTTTAATTAACATTTTAACTTATTTAAATATTAGTTATTGACATAATTGTGTGATGGATAGATTGAGTTACATGCGAGCCTTGAGCCTAAGAGGTGTATATGTTAGCATAACATGGGGAGTTCTCGAGGGGGACCCCCATATTCTTTATAGGAAAAAAGGGGCATATTTTTTTAGATATATCTAAGTGGATTGTGAAGACATTGATTATCATGTTGTAGAGACACTTAAACTTAACTAACTAAATTTTTGTATTCCTTTATGGATTTTATGATGTGTGTGTGTGTGTGTGTGTGTGTGTGTGTGTGTGTGTGGTGTGGGTTTGTGAAATATGTACATATTAAAATTTATGTATTTTGAGATCTTAATTTTGTCATTTATGTTCCATAATGGTGTTATCTTGATGTATTTTCTCAAATACAATGATGTACTTGCAAGATACAAGTACACGATTGACATTTTATCATGTTTTTGATAACATGTGTTATATGTTTTATATTATGAGAAGTAGGGTTGATTTCACATATATCGAGTGTTTTATTTTGAAGGAATTCCTTATAAACTATGTAAATGATCCATTAAAAAATGTTTAATTATATAATTTTATGGGTATGATGGTGTAGTTCATGTATGGGTAAGTCGCATTAAACAACAAATATTTCCCATTAAATATACATAAAAGTTGGAGACAATACTTGTCAAAGCCATTAAACGAGTCTTACAATGAAATATGAGATAAACATGTTTTTTATAAATGTTGGAAAAATGTATGCATATCATTTTCATTAACAAAATTACCTTCAATTTTAAAGCAGTGGTTATTCAATAGAAGTTTGGAAAAATAGCTATACATATTTAGTGAGTGGATGAATTTTGATTTAACTCAAATGGCTAGTTGCAAGTAATAATGGAGTTATTTAATTTAATTTTAAATGTTTCTAATTCATTATTTGTGTATTCACTTATATATTTCATCAATAGGTATTATATTTGTATATTTTGGGCATTTTTGGCATTTCCATGAGTGGTTGGACTATTACCTCCTTGCTTTGTTGATTCACATCATTGCAATGCTATTGGGTTCTTTGATTGCACCCAGTAATAATAAAATACTATTTCAAACACATATTACTATGATGTTTGTACTTGGTAAATACACTTTTATAGGCACGAAGAATTGAATCTACTTTAGATCACAAGGTCAGTTGCAATCAGCAAGGTTCAGAATACGAGTGAATTGTATATTTGAGTCAATTGTATTATGACAATTCCATATACATAAGTAAGAAGTTTTAGGTTATTACTAATGATGAAATAGAGTACTTTTCAAGGTGGACATAACCCTAAAGCATTAATAAGTAGAACCTATTAAACATAAGACATAAGAGAAGAATGGTAGAAACCTCCATTATAGAAGAGGAATTCCATGAGTTTCCATCATTATCAACGACAAATGTATTCATAGAAGATGTTATCCCCTATAAAATGTGCACTAGGAGAAGTGGTGAGAATGGTGGGAAAGTGTATGATAGATGGATATAACCGTCTCCAAGAAAAGAATGAAAAATATAGAGAAGGAATATTGGGTGAAGGATATCACCCAAGGAACAAAAGTAACCATCAACATCGATATCAGATTGAATTTGAAAAATATAGTAGTTTTCATGTTGTTTAAACTCCCCTTTTTTAGGAAGTCACAAAAGCTAGGACACTTCCTAATTATAAGAACACTATACTTAATGATAACATCACCTAAATTAATTAATATGATAACATATATATGCACACTTCCTTATAGATATATCCATATATTGATAGATATAAAGAACATGGTTGAGAATATAGTGCTATACACAAGCTTCGAGACCAAGAAGGATAAGAAAAATTAACAAAGTGGATAACCTTCCCCATCATCTACATTGTTAAATACATAAAAGGTCCATGGAATTAGGATATATAAAAGGTAGTGAAGGAAAAAATAAATGTTTGTCATAACTTTTTTTAATTATGTTGTAGGCATTTGGATAGCCAAGATATGCTATTTAAAACATTTTCCTTGTTCTTGTGTACTAAATAAGGTTTCATATGTAATCAATAGGTGCAATTGTTTGGAATAATAAATCTCATCCATACACACATGCAATGATTTACAAATCTTGATTGGTGCTACTTTATAGGGTTGTATGCCTGATTCATTTGGATAGAGGGTAAAATAAGAGGAAAACTTCTTACATATAAATATAGTACATCACATAAACTCGTCATTTAAAATTTATTAGATGTATGTTAATGTATACATAATTTTCAAAGATGATATTTAAAATTTTAATTCATAATGATATAATATAAGTTTTCTCCTAATGAAATTTTAAGTACACTTCGTTAAGAGGATAAGTAAGTTGAAATCAAAAGCACACTCATGAAAAAAAAAAATGTTGCTCAATTATTATAGCAACTTGCAAACTATCCATCTAGAAAATGAATCACCTTCACCATCATGTCAAGAATGGATAAAATCACTAAGTAATGTCCTCATTCCTCTATAATTTTATACTAGAGTGGGAAGTTGGTACCAGTCGAATGCATTCCTAAAGAGAACATGAATGTTCTCAAGAGGAAAAATAAGTTCAAATTTGTGCAGCCATTGCATGATATTTTGGATGGATAAATATGTGTCATCTATTATATTAGTGATATGTGGACTACCTCTAATGATTTCTACAATTTCACTAATGAATTTAGAAGAACACAGAGATGAAAACAAGGTTTCTCACGAAACCAAAACTTACAAAACAAGAAAAACATTGTTATTAGTCATTGTAGCATCTTGCAAATTATCCATCTTGATGGTGAACCACCTTCACTATTACATATGTAATGGATGAAAACCCCAAAAATTTCCTTGATACATCATTATTAGCCACCATAATTGTAATTCGGTATTGGTTGGATGCGTTCTTAAGATAACATGAACATTCTCAAGAGGATAAACAAGTCGAACTTTAAGAAACCACTATACACTATCCATAAGGTCTAAAGATGTGATGTTTGTTGCATTAGTTTGATTTGGGAGACATGTAATGCTTTATATGGTATTTCTCATGAATGTAGAAGTAAATAGAGATGGTGACCGTGTTTCTCACGTAACCAAAACTTTCTCGAATAAGAAAATAGTTTCTTAGTTGCTATATAAGTTTCCAAACATTCCATCCAGATGATGAATCACCTTCATCATCATGTACAAAATGGACTAAACCCCAACAAACATACTATTATATAGCGATATTCCACCCGAGTGAGAAGTTAGTACTAGAATGCATTCCTAAACATAACATGAATGTTATCGAGTAGAAAAAATAAAACTTCTGGAATCCATTGCATGCTCTCCAGGAGGGATAAATATATTTAATTTATTCTATTAGTTTCATGTGGGTTTATCATGCAACTAAAAATTTCTTAACAATAAAAATGTTCCTCCGTTGTTGTAGAAAATTCCAACTTATTTATCTAGACGAAGAATACATTTCCCCATAATATAAAAATGTCCCAAAACCCAAAGAACATAGTCACTCCATAGTGATTGGCCACCAAAGTGGGAATTTTCTACCCTTAGAAGTGTTTTTAATAGAAAATTGAATGTTCTCAAGAGGATAAGCAAGTAAAAATTTAGGCATCCATTGCAAAAACTATCTAGGAAGGATAGATACATGCCATATGTTTTTGATAGTTGCATGTGGGAGTGATATAATTATTCTCAGGATTTTCACATGATCTCATAAGAACAAGAATATGGTGATCGAGTTTTTCATGTAGCCAAAACTTTACGAGATAAGAAAAAAATTTGATCGGTTGTTATAAAAAACTTCCAATCCATCCATCCAAATGATGAATCACCTTGGACACCACACACATAATGGTAAAATACCCAAGGAATGTACTCATTTTGAGTGACCACCCATGGGAGTACGTTGCTCACATCGGACATAAATTTCCCTTAATAAAAAGCGATCATTATCAAGAGGAAAAACAAGTCAAACTTTGGGAAGCCATTGCACACTATTCAAAAGGGCTATAGACATGTCATTTTATTTAATGACATGTGAGAGACCTATAATGATTCTCAAGACCTCAATCATGAAATCAGATGTACGAAAAGATGAAGACCAAGCTTGTCATGAAACTAAAATTTGTAGAAAAAGAGAAAAGTTACTCGGTTATTGTAGCAACTTCCAAACCATGCATCTAAATGAAAATCACCTTCTCCAATACATCTATAATGGATAAAAACCCCAAGGTATGTCCTCATTCCATCATGAAATGCAAGGGTGGACTACAAATGTGTCATCTATTCTAGTGGTTACATGAAGGATCCCTATTATCATTACCAACACCTAAATATGATATTTTAACATTATATTTGTTTTATGAAGATTAATATCTCTAATAATAGTTCTAACCACATGAAAGTGGAAGATATTATAGTTCGTGACCGACTACATCAAAATATATAGTAATGGTTTTAAATGAAATTAAATACATAGTGATGAAATCAAATAAATTAAAATATATTAAATTACATACTAACCTTGATAATTGAATGAAACACTAGGATTAGACCTACTCTTAATTATATCAAGACTAGTTTCATGGTCGAGACTCACGAACCCTCCATAAATTCTTTTTATATGGCTTGGACTTTATATTTGATCAATACAACATTTGTAGAAGAACCAGATTTGAATAATGGAGTATCTTCCTTTCATTTTCATAGTCTTCAAACAAACATACATCAGAGTTCCTTATCATATTTTTCCAAAGCTATGTTCCACAAAAATTCATAGATCCATTGGGGTACTTAATATTTTCTCCATCTATGAAGTAGCAGTTAACTTATTTTTATTCTACATATCTATCCAATTAACTTAATATATTCCCTCATCATTATTTACATCCATAATCACCGCATATTAATATCTTGCATTGATAAAATACAACAAATTTATTAATTTATCACAAATATTTCTAATATAGTTTGTACATAAGTCTAAATTGTGTGTTTCTAATTTAAAATATTTAATTTGCATGTATTCCACACAAATTTAAATGATACTATACCGGTTGAACTAGCTTTGATACATTGTCAAAATCTATTAAAATTACCCTTTCTCCTAGTTGTAGTGTTGTTGGAGGATGATAAGTGTCGATAGGACTTAACGGCCTACATTGCCATTTTTAACCCAATATGTTGACTCACAATCATTACTAGAAAATTATAAACATGTTAGGAAACACATGCCCTTTTCCTCATATACATTTTCTAATAAGATGCATTAGAGCTATGAAAGGAGTGAAAATTAGTTGAACCTTTTACCATGCAACAAAATTCATATCTTGCCAAGTTTTCTTCTAGTATCACCTAGAAAAATATATGAATAATAAATTTCTATTAAGAACCATGAGAAAATTTATGGTTTCACTATGTCACAATTCTTATTACATCTTGTAACTTTGTGCCATCTACATAATTCAACTCCTCTCTTATAAGGCTCTTTTCTCACATGCTTCTCCACCCTCATGCTCCCCTTTTGCATAGCTTACCTCAGTGAAAATCCACATATGTGGTAAACCACTCTGAAAATTAATACTTCTCAACCAATAGAAAATCCTTGCATTCTTAAATTATGATGTAAAATATCTTGGCCATATAAAATGTTGATTGAAACCAATTTTTCTTTAACTAAAATTAGTATAATCTATCTAAGAGGATCCTTGTACATACAATGAATAATGTGATCAATCATCACTACTATACAAAACGATACCCCCTCAATATATTTTGATGTTCCTCTCGTACTATCAATTGTATGCATGAACTTATATACACAAAATAGGAACCTCTACTTAGTTGTAATACTATGACTGAACCTCATTTTGTGGTTTCATTATGTAGTTCTCTCAAAAATTGACCACTATAAGAATTATACCAATGCGAAATGTTTCTTTTCTTAAATTTAACTCTTCATCTAACCATCGATCCATATTTGTGTCCTGCATAATCATACACATGTTTCTCGTTGAATTTACCCATGAAATATAATACATGTATTTGTTTAGTAACTACTCACACCTTATATATTCCTTCCCATTTTTGAATAGATATGCCATAGACTTGTATTTTTTAAAGTCAACTAATTTTTTTCAAATGTCATATGAAACCTCCCCATTATTATTTTATTAATTTTGAAATTCCACCACAAGTGTTGCATGTACCATCCAAACACATTTTTAATAAACAAATTGTCCATCTTCTCTATGAAAAAATTATGGGAATAAATTCCCTTGATGATATTGGTGGAACCTAAAATCCACAACCCTATAATAAAATGTTAGTATGAAAAGTACATAATCTATGGTGAAAATATTGTAATGCATGGAACATTAAACATGCATTTGACTACAAGTGGTGCATGTGTGATATATTTTAACATAAAAAGAATTTTCCATCTCAAATTATCATTGGATAAATGTTTTTTTGACTCGGGCCTACCTAGGAACAAAAAGGCTAAATTCCAAGATAGAAAAATGAAGATCGAAAAGAAAACAAAAAGGAATAATCAGCCTAATTGCAAAATTAGAACAAAACCAAGGACCGGAAATCATTTCATCTTAGACTTCGATGGTGGACAAGATTCTAGCCATTTTCATTAGGTGAATCCTTGGTAACCTCCTGCAAGCCAAAGGTCATCTTCAAGTAGTCTTTGTACCTATGCCCCTCCCGGACTTTAAATTTTTAGGAGAGTCGGGTCAAGAGGACGGGGGCCAAAACACCACTAGGCTTAGCATGCGGTTTGGGAACATCAAGAGATTTAATGTTCAATCGGACTTCTAATTTTCCTTTAGAGAAGCGTTCTTCTTCCATTTTTAGCCTTAATTATTTGAAGGACACTTTACACACCCAAATATGCACGTGCTACATTTTCGAAATGGTTGAAAAGTCCCCAATGATGATTCATGTATTTTCCAAAGGTGTTCGAGCCCCTTTTCCTCTTTACAATTTATATTTGTAGCTTATAATACCTTACTTAGCCATTTCATGTTTTTCCTTAGCTTTCTGCAATGTTTTTCCTTAGTTTTCAGCCTTTAGTGCCAATCGCAATCGCTGCTACTTGGGCGGTGGTTACACAAATCCCACCATACTTTGGAGATGGTTTCATAACCACGGCCATGTCTAGCGGTGGTTGCATAACTGCTGCCCTACATAGGCCAATGGTTCTGCGAGTTTTGACCGAGACTTCCTAGGTATGATTTGGACACATGTTAACTTCTTTTAGTTTACCTTTTGTGCACATTTCTTGGAAAATTTAGTTATTTTTAGGATTGATAGATGCATACCAACCTCCTCTTCCAATTCTAATTGTTGATTAAGATTTTAACAACCCCTCCTTGTTGAGACATGACATCCCATTTCAACCAAATGGCTTAGACTATTTCCCAACCTATGTTCTATAAAACCAACGCATCTTCTGAAGAAAATGACTAGATATTGTTATTTTTAGTTGCATTGTCATGCTATTGAAATATTTCGAGAGAATACACAATGAAGAACTGTTATCTTGCATTGTTTTTCTCCTCTACCGCATTACTACCGCACCGCAATTACAGCAAGTAACCATTTCTCCAACACCCTCTTTTTTTCTTCTTCTACATTCCCAGCTTCCTGGACTCACATGGACACTGAAGATTGGAAAAGATAACTAAGGGGATACAAAGTGATACCACAATTGAGATTACCTTAGCAACACAATTTCTAGGTTGGGGTTGCTATTGAGTTTCTTCATTTCTTCAATTCTTTATTTCTGAATCTGTATGCACATTTATTTACTAGAGTAACAAATATTTCATTTCAATTGTTACAAATAGATAGATCAATCTGTAGCTTCCATTTCTTTGAAAATATTCTGGTGATAGATTATTTCCTTGCTTATCCTTGTGGGTTTGCAATGGAAGTTTCTCGGAGGAAAGCTTCTACATTAATTTAGAATCAACTGCAATATATTTTTATTTGTAAAACTTCCATTGAATCCTTCTTTACTTTTGTCAAGGAAGTTGCAGGGGAAGAAAATCTTCTGAGAATATTTGATTTCTTCCGATTCCTCTGAGGAAAAATAGAGGATCCACATCCATAATTACATGTTGGAAAAGATTTTATTTTATTAGGATAGATTAGATATACTGCTGCATGGATAAATAGTTACATCGACTATTTATTTGTTTAGGATTTGTTAATTAAATTGTAGAAATTTCTTCATTTCTTCTGTTGCATCTGTTATTTTCCAGAAATCCATAAAATACAAAAACATTAGTTTAAATTAGATTGTTGTTTATTATTGTATTTCTTTTATAAAATTGGAAAAGCACAAAAATATAGATTAGATCCCCTTTGTTTAGATTAGTTTACTTTCTTGTATTAGATTAATTAAATTCACATCTCGCATGACCATTTTGGGCCCAAGAGAACCTAGAGATTATGTCTTTGAGCCCATAGTGCCACAACCAAATCAACAGGAAACATTATCAGACATTGACCAAGGTATTCTGATTCATATCTTCCGAACCACTTCATACCTGCCTACTATCACTGAGAAATTAAGAGCTTTAAACACTGAAGACGACAAAGCTTATGAATTTTGAAAAAATCAGCATGGTTATAGGTTGCCTTGATCACTTTTTGGTCATTTCCACCCATCTTCCATAGCTATCTGTCCCATATGACCATTCCTAGACCACAACAAAAGATATTTTACGATTTTGATCTAAGGGTCCCCCAACCGAACGGGCCCAAAGAACTCACAGATATAGACATTGGATTATGTTCCCTAGTCTTTAGAACATCCCCACATCCACCAGATATTTTTTGAGAACTAAACATCCTAAACAAAGACACTTATAGAGATTTTGCACTCAAAGTGAACCAAATCATCGCACATAGATCTAATGGAACAACACCTCTCTCTCATTTATTCCATGAACTTATCTAGAAATCCTTACGAGGCACCTACATATAATTTTCCTCGGACTCGGATCCCACAACACATTAAGAGAGTTTCTCACATAGACATTGATTCACTTTTACATGTGTGCATTCTTCTTGACCGCTCCATTACACCCACTCAGGTTAGAGAGGATTTTGTTTCCCTTAATGAGAAAATTACATTAGAGCCCATAAAGGATATTAGACATCCCCAATAAATTTCTTGACCATCTTCATCACCTTTTTTGCACATATCCATCCATTCATTCTATATCGGTTGTCTCGGCACGACCTCGCCTCGGATACGAGAGTGGTAATTAAAGCGAGGAGGTCGAGTGCATCTAAACATCACATGCTTATTTTATGACGTATAAATTGATGAACATGAAGAGAAAGGTTCCAATTCTAACAACATGACATTCATTCTCACTATCTCGGAGACAAAGGTTCCAATTCTAACAACATGACATTCATTGGAGAGAAAGGTTCCAATCCTTAGGTTTTGTTCAAACTGAAAATCAATATGTAGTATGATTCTCTCCCTTTGTTAGATGAGGAATACCTAGGACGCTATGCCTAAAGTGAGCAACACTTCAACAACATAGATAGACCAGTCCCTGGACTAGATGCAACAATATATTGATGTTCTTCTCCAAAATGACTTTGCTACCCCTCCTCCTACAGGAAACACATCCAAAGAGGGGTGGCTTCCCAAATATCAAGCTATAACGAACATCGCGTACCTTTTCCTCCTAACCAGGCTCAAAATGCACCCAATTTGAACACAACACCGTCTACGGTGATGTAATTTCAACATTGGTAAATAGGTTAGATAACTTGAGATTTCTCATCCCTCTCGGACCACATATCTCATAGGGCAAGGAAAGATTCCCTATCATGCGTATTTTTTTACCCATGCATGAGGGGCATTACATCAAGTGCACCATGGCCAACATTTATACACTTCACACAAAATTATTAGTGTCTTCATAAATCAAATACTACATTCAAAACCATTTCTAGTCACTAGTTTGATGGAGGAAGTGGTGGTTTTGTTGTCTTTCATGCTAATGTATAGTCTTACATGGGTCAACCTAATGCATGTTTTAGTGGTAGGATCAAAAATAAGGGGTGTCCCTAAATCCCAAACAATGCTTAGAAGAATTTCAGGCTCCCAAAACTCTAAGGGTGGATTAGGAAGCCTCACCCACATGGGAAGGCACTGAAAATGGAACAACTAGAGAAAATGTAGGGGCCTATTTAGTCAGATTCAAAACATTTATTCTAAAGAACCAAGGGCCTTCTTGAAAAACCTTGTGGGAGTATTCTTCTTCAAGCAGAAAATTAAAAAGAAATTTTCATGAGCTAGAGAAATCACTTCAAATTACCTTTGGGTCTCCATTTTATTTGGACCCAGATTCTCATAGCTTCAATGTTACTATTGCGAGTCCCCACAATCCTTCCCTAGATAGCATGTCTATACTTAGCTTCAGCCATATCTATCAACTCATTTGGAACACAAAGTGAAGGAAACTCCCCATTCCATGAAGAAAGAAGCCTGAAAGATGAGGTAAAGAAGGGCCCAATACTCATGCTAACCACCAAATCCACCCAATATTTCTACCGAGGTGGGGAAGGGTAAGAACCAAATCTACCATTGTAATCTCGTACACTTTCATTTGATATCCATCTCCGCTCATTATTGTATGATATTAATAAGTGGATATTTATCTAAAACTTTTGATAAAGTTGTTTTAAGGTCATATATAGTAAAATTTTTGGATGGCTTGCATGATTACACGAACTAGGTCTTCTTTTAAGTACATTAATTTGATTAGGTGGCACATTGAATTAAATATTTTAGTGCATCAACTAAACTTTATCTTTCAATGGAGATCTACGAGAGATTTCTCATAAGTCATTATTTTTGGTCATCAATTGTTTCATATATTACAACTAATTTCATTATTATTTTTTACTTATGTTTAGTGTTCTACTTATTTCAATTAACAAACATTTTGTTGTTGTTTTGTTGCTTACTAAACTCGATGTAGTGATGTGTTGTATAACATTGTTATCTTCGGTGCATTTCCTCAAACCTAAAAATTGGTAAGCATCTTATTAAATTCTTATCATATCATTGTTTTGACCATCAATATTAAAAATCATTAGTCAAAGGGTTTTTATAGTAGGTTTCATTTTCTGCCATTTCTTTACAATAACACACAATTGGCATTTTTAAGTGTCATTTAATTCATAAAAGATATTACATATTTTACTATCTTTTACACTTAAATTATGTCCAAATATTTTATAAACCTATACTCATGGTATAATGTTTTTATAAATTTCAATTAAAATTTTAGGTTTCGTACACATAATCCTAAGAGGTGCTCTTTTTGGTAAACCTTGTCTATTTTGTTATTCATTACTATTTTCTTCAATTGTTTCTTCATTTTATGTTTCGTTGAGTTATATACATTGTTAATTAATTTGTTTGATTGTTCCATCATATGATATTCATTGTTAATTTCTTCATTTGATTTTTCCATTGAATTTTCTTCATAGTTAAATTGTTCATCATGTGTTGTAGGTCTTGAATTAACTTGCATATTTTCAACAATATCAAAATTAAAAACTTCTAAGTTTGAATGTGGAATTGCAACATAATTTCATGTGGCACCATGAATATAATTTGGACTTAAAATGTAGAAGAACCTTCATCAACATTAATCATTACTTCTAGTGATATAGAGTTTATTTCAACATGATCATTAGGGATATATGACATACTTGTAGTTTCTAAAACTCTCTAAGTTTGTTGTTTTTATTTCTCATTTCTCTATTATTTTTGTTCACATATCCTCCTCTTCAATTTCTTCCTCATGTTTCTATGAGACCCACTACCCATGATCCTTAATTGAAAAATATAAAAATATGAAATTTTTAGTATAATATACAACCAATTAGACAAAACAAAAAGTTATTTAATTAGACTATGGCTAGAGTGTTGAAGAAAAAAAAATAGAAGTAGTCAAAAGTGGGGTAATAATTTTTAATAAAAAACAAAAGAGAAGTAATAAAATGCGGGGTCATAATGGTGGAGACAAAATAATTGATGTAATTAGGCATAAATAATATATCAAATATTTGTTTGTGTTGTATAGTACTATTAAAAACTAGGGCGGGGTCGAGAATGTTGGGATCCATTGAAAAATATATGTTGGGATTTGGGGTTATATGCATGCAATACATAACACGTACTCGATTTATAATGCACATGCGCTTTATAATGCATACACATTATAACACATATGTTTTGTTTTGTTCAATTTCACAAAGCATCCCTTTAGGCTCATAAATGATTTATATTTTTAAACCAAATCCTTGGACCTATCATTTTTCCTATGTGAAATGATTTCCATATAAAATTTCATAGAATCATGACTATGAGGAAGAGAAACTTGTCCTTTTTCTAATGATATAATTTTTTTATTTTTATTTTTATAACTATAAGGATACTAATGCTAAATATTTGTAAATATGTCTTCCTATGCCATTGTATTGAAAGAAAATATGTTTATAACTTTATGTATCTAACTTTTGATATATGTATCTAAATTCAAAAACATTATACCATCACATATAAGAACTAATTCTATTAAATTTTCTTTTTCTCAATTTCAATTAATGTTAAGGTATTTATATGGGGTGAATGCTCAACTATCTATTCTTAAATCAATTTAAATACCTATTTAATATTAAAATTCATTTAATAAATATTTACAATAATATAAAAAGTTCTAAATGTACTAGAAAACTTTATTTAACTTTCCATAAAAGGATTTTTATAAATATTAAATGATGCTAAAAATGTGAGGGTGAATGGTTTGCTATCAACTATGTCTATCTAGAAACATGAGTACTTAATTGTACTTTAAGAATTTATATCACTAATACTTCACCATTTAAAAAATAATAATGATTTAAAAATGGACTTGAAATGCAACAATTCATGTATTGATACCTTGTTCAAATTTTGATTGTAAGTACCTCAAACAATCAATGAAAGTACAAGTTTCTCAAATTTTCAGGAAAACATTTACACTTGAGATCCCCTTTTTGCAACCATCTTCTCTCTCACACACACACATATATTGGGCTCTTTACAATTAAATTTTTGTAGAATTCAATGTTATTTTCCTTTCATTACGAAATAATTAAAAAATGAATTCTATTTATAGACCCATGACAAGTGAGGTGAATTCTAAGAGATAATAACTTTGCGATGCGACATTCTAGCTAATTACTAAGGATGAGTCACGGCCCTCCGGCACTAGAAACCCATTGTAGAATGTCGAGGGCTCCTCGAGTGACTTATGTGGTGCAACCCACTTGACTTGAGGTGCTAGTGTCATATGTGTCTAATTCCTCATACTTGAGTAATCTCCATGCCTTCTTGAACATGTTCCCATAAACTCTCATAGGGTACATATATCAATATCTAATTATGAGGTCCTAGCCATCTCGTGTAGCCAATAATGTTTCCCCATGGTAGCTCATAGCAAAGACGTCCGTATATCACCTAACACTTCAAGGAATTCTAATATCCATCTATAACTCAATGGTTTCCTTCCTTGAGGATGAGGAAAACATGTTAACCAAAGTGTCTTGAATGAGATGTTGCCACTCAATAGTCTCTGACACACACACACACACACACACAAATTCGTAATGTCTAAAAACTATCTCGAAAATAAATGATTAGCCACTAGCTATAAAATTCACTAACTCTAACATAAGTAATACTATAAAATAGAAGAACTTAATTTGAAAAATGGATGGGGATGAACAGGATGAAGGGGAGAAGGAGAAGAAGGACGAGCGGGAAAAATTTATTCAAATTCATGCTGAGGCTCAAGTAATCAAATCTTGGGCAGATCAGGATGATGGTAAGAGAGAGTGTAATTTGTCTCTCCCCCCTGAACACAACCTGGAAACATGAAGAACCATCCTTTTTGTGCCAGAGGAAGTGATTTTATGGGCTAAGAATAGATATGGCCACTCTCTCTTTGGATGGTTTGTTATCATTAGGCCAAATGTGGATCTTGTCAGGACCTAGGGCCAGGAGAAAATGGGCTCCTAGAGGTGGTATCTCTATTGTGGCCATTTCTAATCACTTCTTTTTGTTCTAGTTTGAGAGGGAGGAAGAGTTTCTCTTTGCCATTAATGAAGGCCCTTAGCTCTACAGAAGATCACGATGTACATGGAAAAATGGAATCTTGGGATTGATATGAAATATTTTTCTCCCAATGCTTTCCTTGTGTGGGTAAAGCTCCCAGATCTGGCCCTTGAATTATGGGATGTGGAGGTTTTGAAATGGATTGTTAGGGCCATCAGTGAGTTATTGGTCATCGATTCTACCACTCTATCCAGGACCAGGATGACCTCTACCAGAATGTGTGTGAATGCTCAGCCCAGGAAACTGCTTCCCTCTCTCATTCACCTTGGCTTGAGCCATGGGTCGGTCGATCAGGTGATCCTGTATGAACTTTCCCTTGTGGTTTGTGACAGGTGCAAGACTATTGGTCACAGTGCAAGCTCTTGCTCCGGTTCACTCAAGAATCATGGCTGAAGGCTCCTATTGACAATATGGGTGATGTTGGTGGTGTGAAACCAGATCCCAGCTTATCTTGCCAAATTTTTCCAAGATGCATAATGTTGGGTTGTTGCTTGAAAGGGATTTAGAGGTGGTGGGAGGGTCGAATCCTCTACTTGGCTGCCCTGTCACCCCAAAGTGAATAAAAAAAAAAAAAAAACTACCTTGGAGATGATGGATAGGGTTAATATTTCAAGCATGGTGGGGTTGCAGTATGCTCATTGGAGAACATGAATGTTTGTTCCCAAAAATTCTTTTACTTGGCCATTAATTCAACTTTAAACTACAAACCGCTAGTAAGGGGTTTGTTGTGACTAAAGTTGAGGACAAGGTGTTTGTTATGGATGACATGTCTCACGGTGAAGAGGAGGAGGATTCTTCAAACTACGGGTATTCTAGTGAGTACGAGGATGAGAATGGATCCTCCTCTCGGGTCCGTCTCTCGAGGTTGAAAAATATATGTTTTCACCGCCCGAGCTTTGTCCGGGGTTTCCTTAGAAGAATATCAGTGGAAATTTTATAAGGGAAAAATGGATAACTCCATTAGAATCAAAAGTAACATAGAAATTGTTCTTGATATCGAAAATATCCCAAAGAAGGTTGGTTTTGGGGTTTTAGATCCCAATAAACTCAAAATTTTGGAATTTTGGCAGGGATCTCATTATAATAGTTATCTTCTTGAAACCTTTAGTTTCATTAACCACGTTGCACTCATTAAGCATGCTTTGGAGGATGAGGGATGGAGTCTAGTCTGGTCAAGAAAATTAAAACATTCCTCTCCTCTTCCTTTTGTTAGGAGATAGTTTTATCCTCCTTGGGTGTGCCTTTGTATCTTCCAGGAGGTAGCCTTTGGTAGGTTGGGCTTTCTCCTCCCTCCTTCCTTGGTGTTCTCCTGCTTGGGATTCTTTAATTTCTCGTTTTGTCCCTTCTTTAGGCACGTTATGCCATGTTTTGTGTTGTTTCTCTCTTGTGCCTTGTTCCCTACTTCTGGTTGTTTAGGTTCTTGATACCTTTAAAATATGTTTTTACCATATCTAATAAAAAATAGTGTAAAATAGAATTAGGAGTTTAGATATGAAATAAAACAAAATAGGATACTTGAGTCTCCATCTTGCCACTCAGGGTCGAGCCAATGTTATAAGGCTAAAATTCATTATCCTCCTCTTTTCTGAGGGGTCCATGACCCTCTTTAGTCTCACCCTATACAATTAAAACCTTTCCATGTCCATCTCTACCATCACCACCGACCAATAAGGTGTATCACATGTATCGATTGGACCTTTTCCACTCTCCTCTCCTAATTCCCTTATAACTATGGTTGTCCTAGTTGTGGTTTTGTCCACATCTCCTTCATCCTCATCTACTTTGGGATGACACGACTCCATTTGTAAAAGTTAAAATTGGGCCCCTATCAATGCATTCCTCTCTAAACTCCCCAACCATGCATCACATCACTCCCATGCATCTCAATAAACCACCGATACGTATAAGAGTGCATGAGAAATGGATTCCTAAACTACCAAGGAACCATAGTAAGAGGAAGTACCTTGACATACCCCAATCTATCCTTAACCTACCCTACAAGATAACATGCCATTAGTGAAGCACACACTCTAGGCCAAGAGTTCAACATTACAAAGTATGGATGGGAAATCATGTCAGTTGTCAAAAGGATTCACTGTCACCTTTAGAGTGTTTCGAAAGGGGCCATATTTCCCCAATGATGTGCTCTTATGTCCCTAGCTGGGCCAATTGATATTATCATGACATACGGATTAAACCTCTCATCTACCCAATTCAAGAATAGTGTGCAAAAACTTGAACCCTTTCCACCCAATATCGCCACATTGTAAATATCCCTATAAGTGTAGGATAACATATCCTGCACCCATTTGAATCAATGTCCATGTTCCTCAATCTCTCTGATGATGGGATCCCAAAAGTATAAAAGGTTTTTTTGCCCTTATCCCAAAACACTAGGGAGCATAAGATGCCAATAATAACATTGCGATAGTTTAGGATGTGAACATTATAAACCATCACCGACATTAGCCCCTAATTGGTGCCCCAAATGGCCCTTGATTATCCCCAAAATAGTTGTCACACTCCAAATTCTAGGTGAGCCTTATGTTATTGGTCACCAAAACCTCTCTCCTCATCGATAAGAGAATTGTAATCCTATAAACATCCTTGAAAGTGATAGTCCACTCCCCTACTACTAGTGCAAATAGGAATGTGTTCCAATCTATATCCCAATAAGGCATAACATCACATAATATCCTTCTCGCAAAAGTAACTAGTGGATTCTTAATCAATCCTAAGCAGCCCTTAATTGACCAAAATCATTCTCTCCTGTGGAGTCAACAAGCCTATGATAGACGTAGTAAGTCAAACTATCTTTCTCTACTCCATCCGATGTATCATCTTTGCAAAACTCAACAACAACATAAAACAAAAGTTACAACTTATCCAAAATGGGAAAAAAATTAAATTCTAAGAAAAAAATAACATATTAACAAGTTTTGATGAAATTGCCACTTCTTGTAGATGGAATTTTCACATTCACCATCGACGGTTGCATATTCAAGCTCTAGATGTTAGAATAGGTAATATTTTGTTGTTTAGATCTAGGAAAATCCTGTTGTAGAGAATACAAGTTTTAAATTAAAAACATAGTTTTAGTCATTTAAATTTATAGGTTAGCATATAGTTATATATTAGAAAAATTCAATTGAAAATAGATTAGGCAAAATCTAGATTTCATATCTTAGTTTGCACAAATTTCATCTTTCCAAATTAGTTTTATAATTTGAAGCTTCCAACCAAATAAAAAAAGATTGCTAGATCTCGAATACATTAGTTTTCTTAGAAACATTAACACTTTCATTTCCTTTCATTGTATAAGTTTTCATTTCAATATAAACATTTTAACTTGTTATTTATTTCTTATTACATAATCATTGCAATTTAGAAACCTTCAAAACCAAAAAAACATCATCCCCACAAATTGTCATTGAGTCGGTGAAATAAGTTGATAAGTTAATTATTAAAACTCTTGATAAACAAGATGATTTTTATATCCGAATTTACCATTTCCAGTGCACACTTATCTTTTGAAATCACATGCAAACATGTCTCAAAACATCCCCATAAACTCTTAAAAAACAAAAACAAAAACATAAAGAGTGATTTTGAGCACATATACAAGAAAATTTTTGAACTTAACCAAGCTTAAAAACACACACTTATTTAAACTTACAATCAATACAACACACAAATGTGACACTTTAGGTGTAGGAATTATCACATTTTTAACAAGGAAGCTTTCTAATGTGTAGGACATTAAGTAATAATTTTATCCAAAAACCTTATGAGATGTCCCCAACACTGTTCTAGCCTAGGATTGTCTTAAGTAAACACCTCATAACATTCTTACTTTTTCTTTTCTCCCAACCATATCAAGAACGACATACCAATTGTATCCCTTCAATCATAGATGACTTTACATACTAGGTATTACCGAGAAGAGTTGGACACTTTCCTCACATACACACTCTAGTTGAATCTAAAAACCTTCCATAAGACATGTTATTTGTTCTCGAACAAAAATTATTTCATTTTTACCATCCGCTACACAAATAATTTCACAATTAGTTCTTGACGGTGAATCCCCGTAACAAAAAAATTATATCTTAAACCTCATTAGACACATATTACCATTACTGATTTGATTTTTCTAGAGCTCATCCACATTCCATTACCGTCTTCCATATGACATTTCCTTATTAGGATTGACTCACCTATAATTATCATTTCACCTAAGTAACACAACTAGACATACCTCCTCTCACCAATTAGAACATAGAGCTAGGGCTACATGTCACCATTATTCTTGGTTGTATCTTACACCATGATCAAGTTCATACGATTATCGTTGTCCTCAATGGGTAAGATTTTATTTCTCAAGAGTACAAGTAGAATTTATTTTTCATTATTTTCATGTTTCTATATCCCCATTTGATCTATAAATTTCTAATTTGGAACCTTACAAAAGAAAACAACTCATTATTCCTAGTTTCACTCTACTCAAAAATGATAGTTCTGAAAGTTAGTGAATGAATTCTAGTGCTTGGAAATACTTGTAGAAAAATAGAAATTAATAATTCAACACACACAACACAATACTATTATCCTGAAACCCCTAGATTGAGGTAAAATTAGTCGGAAGGGGATTTTCTCTTTATTCCCAATATTATATTGGCCAAATAAAGATATTATAGATTACAATAAGTTGAAGGAAGACAAAAATGTTGCTTCCACCCTATCGACTTGATTTCTCTTCTCATACAACTTGCTTCTACAAATCAATTACAACACTAATGGTTTCTTTCTCACTTATCCCATCAATTTTTTCTCAATTCCACATGCTCCACTTGAATTTATATCTTGTTTCCCATGTCCTCTTGTGCACTAGAAAATAAGAAGAGTAATCCAAGGAAGATACATACCCTAGATATTCAAAATCCATAAATATTTTTGGATATCTATTTTTTTTCTATTATGACAAGATTATTGGTGGACACGGAGGGGCAATTATACAACTATCATGATAGTTACGTAATTGCTAGTGTTTGTAGAGGTGTGGTTACATACCCATTGGTATGTAGAAAGTAGCATTCTATCACTTAACCATTTTCTCCTGTTTCTTCTTATTTTTCCTTATGATTTTGGTTGTTATAACGAAGGGGTGTTTTTCTGGATCCCTATGGATCACACCTTCCCTACTCAGGAGGATTTTTCTCCCACAAAATATTAGTTGAGTAGAAATGAGGAAACAATTACCTCTCTTTCTTCTTCGAGTACCATCGGGCCTACCTTGGTGTCTTCCCTTAAGTCCAACATGCCAAGACTACAGGAGCTAGCCTCGTTTCCCCAAACTTCTTCCGCAACACTACATCCTCCATAAATTCACCTCATGAATCAAACATGCAATCCTCTATGGAAGCTAAAACTTACATTCTTCTTCCTCATCAATCATAAATGGCTTCTATAGGTGTAAGTTCTCACAATTTACTACTAAGTATATACATGAAGTGTGTAAAATCAATTCTTAATGAATTTTCTCCAACCTTCTCAAATATAGTGAAGGGTCCTTACCATAGTGGCTTGAGTTTCCTTTATTGACCTTGTATTATTTCCTTGCTCAAGTTCAGCCAAAACTTGTATCAAACATGAAGATTGTGCTATTTAAGATGTTGAATGTACCAGAGCCTTGTACTTGGTTTGAGACTTCTACAATTGTTCTTTTACATTGAGATGGATTTTCTAGATCCTCTCAATGAAATGTGTTTCTCTAGTCACTTGTAAATCATGTATATCTCCTTCTTCTTGTTATCCAACTGTAATGTCTAGTGGATTAGTTGGTAAATACCCCAATCATGTTTCAAAATGTGACTTTATAGTGGATGAATGTACGCACTCGAGTAGGAGTGATGAATGTATGCTAAGGAATAATCCTAAGTCCGTGAATATTTTCTATTATACCCTCTAATTAGTTGTACCAAAGTCATGTTCACAACCTATATTTTCCCATACGTTTGGGGATGGAATTCCATGCTTCTATGTAACTTTGATGTCCATATTATCTCACAAGGTAGTCCAAAACTTACCCAAAACCTTTAATATTTGTCTAAAATAATATACATTGGCAAAACCAAAATAAACCCATACATTAGCAAAGAAAATTTCAATTACCTCATGTCCTTTTATTTTATTTTTACATTCCATAATAATGTTAAATCTATCTATAACAACATATAGATAATCATGGCCATGTTCAAACATAGGTAGCCATCCTAAACAATCCATAGAGATATCCTCCCAAGGTTGAGTAGGGACTGGTAAAGGAATATAAAAACCCTCATTCCTGATTTTAGGCTTGCTTTTAAAACAAATTTTACATTCTCTTATGAATCTAGATACTTCCTCATGCATATTGAGCCAATATGAATACCTTTGCAAGTGGGCCATGGTCTTTCCAACACCAAAATGTTCGATACTTCCGAGGTATGTACTTCCCTCATCAATAGAATCCTTTATTACTTTGGAAAACAAAGCTTCCTCTATCGATAGAGAAACCCATCCTTGTGATAAAAATCATCAATACGCATATTATCAGCCCCTTTGGTACTGTAATTACTAATATGTCACCCATAAATATTTGTCTTGAGCACACACCTCTCGATAAGCTTCCTTCATGAAGGGTTCAAAATGAGAGATAGTGGCCAAACTAAATATTTTCTCTTGTGTGGGAGGCCTAGACAACATGTATGCCATAATATTCTTATTACATTATTTCTTATATTTGATCACCAAATGGAATTGCCAAAGGAAACCCATTCACTTGTAGTTCCTTTCCTAGTGTAATTTAGATAGTGCTCAAATATATTAGAGAGGTTTGTGATCATTGTGCACAATATTTTATTTACTTAACAAATAATGTTTCCATTTATTTATCATATACCGAATACCCCTTAACTATTGAAGAAAATGTTTTAGAATGATAGCATCCTGACTTACTTGATGCAGGATCATCAACGCCATCTTTGTAAATAAGTAAAGATGTTATCAAATTTTGGTTTTAGATTAGCATTCATAGGTCCTAGTGGTTTCTAAGAATCAATTAGCTATGATAGTTTGGTTCTAGGATCTTAAAAATAAAAAGAGGCATTTTCCTCCTAAATGCAAATATGAAAATTATATGATCTAAATCTTCTTTGAATTTTATCTAGCCTAATATGGTAACTCTTCTTTGAATTTTATCTTTCATCTATAGGTATTCACAAAGGAATGCTAGCAAGGCCTCGGTTTTTTGAGTTTCTCCACCTTCCCTAGTAAGGAAAGAATATTCCTAGAATTATAACATACCTCCGTATAAAGTTTTAGGTATTGAATCAAAGTGCGAGGAATTATTGAAAAGGAAGCCTTGGGGCCTAAGGGAAGACCAAGTTAGGGTTTTTGAGGAAATTGTCTTAAATATCCCAAGAAATGGAATTTTGCCCCGAGATTGAATACATAGTATAATTAAAGGGTGTATAGGGTTTTTATTGAAGAATTTTAGGATTCCGCAGGTGGAAAGAAAACATATTATTATGAGTCCTCTTTAAGAACTTTTACATAGTCTGTGAGACCTAAAGGTAGAAGGCATTTTACAAAGAAAGTGTGTTCTAGATGTGGAGTTAAGAAGTGAAAATTTATAGACATGTTCTAAAATCCTATTATGGGTGATTGAAAATAAATCCCTTTTGAAATGAAGCTCACTAGAAAATATTATATGCATGATAGTCCAGAAAGAAGACCTATTAAGGGTTTTGAGCAATATTGTGAAAATGGCATAGAAAAAGTTGTGCCAAGATTCAGGTCCTCAAATTTGAGATGCACCTTTTGGTTGTTAGGAGAAAACTACTAAAGTTTATAAACTATTGTGGTACCACTAAACCCTTCCAACTCTAGATGGAGCATTAGGAATGATCTTAAGGGTGAATTGAGGGTGGTTTGGCAAACAAGGGAGTATTAGAGGGTTTGAATGTCTCTAATGAAATTTATTTATTGTTATAATAGTGTTCCAAGGTGTTGAAAAGGTCAGAGGATCTATATAGGAAAGAAGCTAAAGCAACATGTGAAGAGAAAGGAAACTAATCAAGAATACTAAGGAGAAGGATTGAGCTAGGTATGTGTATAGTGTCCTTGAATTAGGAGTGAGAATCGATTGAATGAAATAGTATCAATTGTGCCAATGAATGTAGTAAAATCTAATGACCATTCAATTTAATCAACGAAAAAAATTTATCCCTTAGACAAAAATGAGACATTACTAAGATAGGAATGATCCTCCATTGCAAAGTAAAGTACAAGTGAAGCTTGTAACCATCTTGATAATTTATTATATGAATGATATTAGTTTTTCTCTTCATCATTTGGTATCACAAATTGGATTTGAGATTTTAATGAATAGTTTTTGTAGTTACTAGTTTTGGAAGTTTGTGTAGAGGAAAGAGACAAGGTAAATATGAGTGAATAAGAGAGTTACATCAAGTATTTGACCATGGATACATGATGGCATAGTGGATGGAGAAAATAGTAGTAGAGAGAGGAGGATAGATTAAAGAAAGTGCATGAGAGGATACAAGAATAAGAGCAAGAGGAGAATAACAATGATGATGGAAACAAGGAAAACATGTAGAGAAAGATAATCGGAGGCTATTAAGTCTCATGAATTAGACTTAACAGATGGTGATGATTAAGAGGAACTGACAACAAAGGTGATTCAGAGATTGATAGAACTAATGAGGTACAAGAAGAGAGAGTAAGAAGAGAGAAATGAAAAGTAAAGAAGAAAGGAGGAAGAATAGAGAGACATGGTTTCAATAGGATATCACCAAGTTGAATCAAGATGTAGAGAAATTGATGATGCTCAAAGTGAAAAAAAAGAGATTAGGGAAACTAAAAGAGAAAGGGATAGTGATGAAGAAGAGAGCCAAGCAACTAGTTAAGTTGCTTTTGGAAAGGATTCAAAGAAAGCAAGAAAGACAAGGATAAGACAAGGAGAAAGAAGATTGAAACAGATGGAAAAGAGAGTGAATAAACAAAAAGAGAAATTGGTTAAAGATATGGTGTTGAAAGAGGAGAAGAGTAGAGAAGAAGAAGTGATAGAATTATTTTTGGCTTCTCTTCAGATGATTTAACATGATGAGAGCAGTTGGTGTGTAGAGATAAAGAAAGTAGAGTTCGAGTGAGATGAAAATGAAGTAATGGAAATAAGGGAAGAAATTTTATTGGTAGAAACTCCTTGATTTTTTTAATCTAAAAATATGTACAGGTGTGTGTTTATAGGTATGAAGCATGAGTTTGAGATATAAGGCGTGAGGAAAGAAGAGAATATTCCAAGAACAAGAAGACATGAGTTAACCAGACGAGGTATTTGTTTATGATAGTTAGGAGCAATTGCAAGAAGATATATCAGCTTTGGAGTATGCTATAAACACAATGGAATCATGTGGGAAAGAGGTGGAAATAAGTTCCAAGATGGATCTAGAATCTCACAAGTAAGAAGATGACAATGGAGTTTGAAGAGATAGAGAAGAAAGATTCAAGAAGCAATAGTGTAGCAAAGAGAGAAAGAGGTGTATGATAAAGATAATGAATTCAGAGAATTGAAATTCAAAGTTGAGAAGCAACAATAAGGGCAAGAGGAAGATGTGGTGAATAAAGAAGATGAAATTTTTTATGAAGAATAGGAACTCACTTATGAATATGAAAGGAACCATGAAGAGCAGCGAAAGAAAAGATGAGAGAAATGTAGATAGAGGAGGTGAAGGTAAATATCAAATCGAGAAATGATGAAGACACAAATAAATTGGAAAAAGAAGAAGAAAAGAAAATAATGGGGCTTAAACTTTCTTACCCTTGGAGTATGATGAAAGAAAATCAACCCTGGGCATCTTTGTAAATAAGTCAAAATTTTATCAAATTTTTGTTTATAGTTGTATTCATAGGTCCTAGTGGTTGTTAAGAGTCAATTAGCTATGATAGTTTTGTTCTAAGCTCTTTAAAGTTCAAAAGAAGCATTTTCCGTGCTCTTAAATGAAAATTTGAAATTTTGGAGCCATTTTGGCTTGGTCATGTTTTTGTAAGATTTCTTGGGGATCATAAGCTTTGTAATGAGTGAGATGAGGCATAATAGGGGTTTCTATGGATATAAAAAGTGTCATTAAGTGTTAAAATACAAAAAAATAGTGTAAAAGATCTCCAAATGATGAACCAAGCATATAAACTATAGTTGAACTACCTAAAGATTATAAATCATGGTTTCAAAGTGAAGAGTGGATATTAAAACCTTATTGTAACTGAAAATACTCATTCCCATTCAAATGGAAATCATAAAATCTTTAAGGAGAGTATGGAAAATATTTTTTCTTGTGTGTACATTCTTAGCACAAGAGTGTGTTTTACATTTGTGTGTGGTTATGGAGCATTGTAGGTGATATATGTACTTGTAAACAAGTAAGAGGATCTGATATAAGCATCTTTACTGTATTTTTAAGATTTTCTTACTTGTCTGTGGGTTAATACCTGTTAGAAAAGACTGTGAATCATCTTATAACTATTAGGTGAGGTTACTTGTGTATGTTTGAAAATATAACTCAATACCGAGAGGATTAAGGGATAATATAGTTGTTTGGTGTAAGATAAAATTGTGATAAAGTATATTTGTGCATTTTTGGGTGATTCATGTTTTCAATTACTTATTCAGATTGAAGGTGTGCACTTAAACAAGAAGCAAGACCTCTATAATGTGTAATGCATGTTAAACAACCGTAAGGATGCAACCATGATATAGGTTATGATGGTGATTATTGTTGTAAGAGTATTTTGAGGAGATAATTTGTGGTTTCATGTGTGGGAAGGTATGGATAGTCACTCCTTATGATTGGATAATGTATTACATGAAAACTTTATTACTTGTTAGAATGAAGAGGTGACATGTAAGTATGAGTTTGTTGAAGGAAGATCCAGCTTATTTTAGAAGATCTCAAAGGGTGTATGACTAATTAATTATGTGGTCATTATCCTAAGAGGAACTAATAATTCATGTATGTAGGTTATTTGAGTACAAGCATTAGCTATCCTAATATGTAAACTCTTCTTTCAACTCATGTAGTATCATCTCTGATATTCACGAAGGAAAGCTAGCAAGGCCTCGGTATTTTGGGTTTCTCCACCTTCCATGGTAAGGAAAGACTCTTCCTATCATTGTAATAGACACCCATATCAATTTTGATCTCTTGAATAAAATTTTAGTAGGAGTTATAACAAAGGAAGCCTCTCGGGCTAAGGGAAGACCTTCTTTAGGGTTTAGGAGGAAATTGTGTCTTAAAACCCTAGAAAAGAAATTTAGCCCTGATATTGAATGCATAGTATAATCAAAGGGTCTATAGGGTGTTGAATGAATAAATTTAGGATTCCACAAATGGAAACAAAACATATTCTTACTAGTCCCTTTACTACCTTGAGCACAAGTCTATGAGATGTAAGGTGGAAGACATTTTACAAAGAAAATGTGTTCTAGAGGTGGAGTTAAGTAGTGAAAATTTATAGAAATTTAAAATCATCTAATGGGTGCTTGAAAATCCATCCATTTTTAATGAATCTCGCTAGAAAATATTATGTGCATGATAGGTCTAGTTAAACAAACCTAGTAAGGGTGTTGAGCAAGATGCAAAAAGTGAAATAGAGAGAGTTGTGCCAAGATTTAGGTCCTCAAATTTGAGATGCACCTTTGGGTTGCTAAGAGAAAAATAATAAAGTTTATAAACTATTATGGGTACCTATAAACCCTTCCAACCCTTGATGGAGCATTAGGAATGGTCATAAGGGTGAATTGAGGGCTATTTGACAAATAAGGGAAGATTAGAGGGTTTGAATGTCTCTAGTGAAATTTCTTGATGTTTACAACAATGTTTAAATGTGTTAACACAGTCGAGGAGAGATAGATAAGAAAGAAGCCAAAGTAGCATGTGAAGAGAATGGAAACTAGTCAAGAAGCCAAAGGAGAAGGATTGAGCTAGGTATGTGTATATTGTCCTTTAATGAGAAGTGAGAATTGATTGAGTGAAATAGTTATTATCCATTTTCCCATAGGTAGAGTGGAAAATGGGGACCTAATAGAAACTAAGCACTTAATTGGGCCCCTAGGGATGAAATTGAGTACCAAGCAATTCCAAGATTTTAGGTAGCACATTCGGTGACTTCAAGAGTGATAATTATATTGAGGAATGTTTTCCTCTTATGGGTTTTGACCCTTAAGATCAACTTCAAAAATGAGGAGATGCGGGCCTACACCCACTGGAATGAGAAAAATTTGAAGGAAAACATGCTAAGCCTTAAAACATCTTGCATGCACGCCTCTATGAGGCCTACTGACATGAAAAAACTCAAAAAATTCCTAATCTGGTAGTTTGGGGGACGAACAATTACAAATAGGCATAATTGAGGCCATCGAGCTAAAAGGTACCTCGGAGAGATGGAAATGTGCATTGAGGGGCGAGTCAAAAGAGATATCATCAGTATCTTGGCAAGATATCTAGTGATATGAGTTACAATGGAGCTCGGATGAGCCGAGTTGGCTCTGGAGGACTCAAGAAATGAGCTTGTGTGGAAATCTCATTATTGCGAGCTATATGTTAGAGCTGCCATCATAGATCGGGGCCGAGCTCCCCAAGCTTGGCAGAGTAGAAACACCTGGGAGCAACGTAGAGAGGTCCAACTCGGGTGAGTCATGAGTCCAGATAAATGGAAGCTAGAGAAGATGTGGGTAAGAGCTTGGGATACAAATAATGAGTGAGGCCGAGGTCATGTCAATGAAAAAATTGTAAGAACATGAGCTCGAGTAAGATATTCACGGGGCCATATGAGGATGGTGAGATGATCTTGAAGGGGGATAATTTTTGTTTTGGAATGTAGGTATAGCTTCTCAAGCTTAGGAACATTAGCCACGATTAATGAAGCAAGCTCGGGTATCTCACGGATGAGCTCGCACACTCTGTCGGGGAAGATATGACTTGATGTGGGCCGAGAGGTCGTAGATTGGAGACAAGCGGCTCAAAAGGTATTGTGTGAAAGCTAGGTGGGAGTAGCCTAGCCTTGGCATAGTGGTAGAAGATAACCCGAGTTGGGAATAGAGAGCAATGAGCTAAGTTCGCATTCAAGACACGAAGTCAAGGTCGCCCTTAAAATGAGAAAGGGGATTAGTGAAGCAAGTTCGCAGTCCATGGTAGGATGTGTCATGAGGAATTGGTGTCGGTGAAGCACAAGAGGAGGTAGGTTGATGAATGAAATAGGGGTCAGTGAAATGTCGGCATGCCTTGGTGAGGAAGTAGTGAGTTGGATCCGGTAAGAGCTCGGCATCATAGCTGAAAGGTCGGCCAATGCACAAGCTCAAGTTCATGCCCATCACAAAATGGCCAAGGAAATCACAAAGATGGAGATTGAGAGGATGGAGGCTCAGGTCGAGCCAAGTAGAAAAACATAAAGGCGATCCATTTCAGAGTGATTTTAGGGACACGAGGAGGTGGGGTGCCAATTATCTCAAGTTTTAATTTCAAAATTCAGATAATTGGAGTTTCAAATTTCTTAGGTGGTTGGGTGGGTGAATAGTGACAAAACAATCAAACACATAACTCGAAAAAACAAAATTCGGGAGTCAAACTCGATTTCGGGTCGACGGGAAAGAAAACTTCAAAATTTCTGAAAATAGTGCTTCGTATTTCTTAGGTGAATGGAATGGTGAATAGTGTCAAATTTTCATAAATGGAAAATTCCAAAGTTCGATCTAGCCGAATCTCTGAAATGTTGAATGGCTCAGAGGCCGAGGTGTTGGGATGGTTAATAAAGTAACTTTGGAAATCACCAACCGATGTGGAACCAATGTAAGGTGGTGAGAACATCACCCAATGCATGAAATGTAGCTCAGTGGTTTCGGGGAAGTGGACGAGCCAATGAGCACATGTAGTAAGGTGATAGCTAGGGGTAGGAGGAATTATCAACGTGGAGCTCAATGCCACAAGAATCCAATGTGGTAAGAGACACTGATCGAGTGGAGGATATTGGTGATATGTGTAAAGGGTTTAATGGAGCCAAGTGGTGCTTTTGGGGATTTTCATGAAACATTCAACTTGAGAAAAAATCGAGACAGATCACAAGCATGGTGGGACAATCTAGGTAAATGTGGAATCTAGTGTTGACGTAACTCCGACATACATGGATTCGCCAAGTAAGAAGAGAGAACTTGAATGAAAATGGATGTTGGATGTTCAATGGAGGAGGTCAGAGGGTCTAATAGGAGCCAAAATAAGTAATGACCTCGCCTAGCTTCGAGCAAAGCGGTGAGTTGTAGAAAATATGCGCCTTATACAACAAACAACATAAAAGATATAAATAGATAATTAAATTCTTGCATAAACAGATGAATATTTGAACCATCACTACTATGCGTAATATCCATTAATAAAAGCTTCATCATACTTAGAGCTTCAACTCTTTACAATCAAGTTGTGCGTGTAGCAAACAAAGCTTTCAATGCACATCCTTCCTTGTGCAGATTTCACACCTTTGTGTGTGCATACAAAGCAATTACAATTGTTGTTATTTAAATAGAATAACTCACCCACTAACAACTCTTCAACTGAGCATTCTAAATCTAAACTCATGCTTTAAAATAGTTGCATGCTATGCATGAATTAAAATAGATTTATTTGAATTAAATCTAATCCTAAAAATAGGATAAAGTTGAGTTAACTAAAGCAAACCAAAGAAAAACTAAATCTATTTTTAATATTCCTAAAAAATCTACGATTGGAATTCACTATGCATGGGCATGCATATTTCCAACACTCCCCCTTAATTTCAAACTGTAGCTTTCACTCTTCTGGAGCTTCATTTGCTTTTTCATATTTGCCATGCGCGGGATCACAAACTCCCGAACAATCTCTCAAATATTCAAAAATTTCTTTTTCAAAGCCTTTGTAAAAATGTCTGCAAACTGATCTTTGGATCTGAAAAATTCAAGATGAATTTCCTTGTTGTTTACCAGCTCCTTGCTAAAATGATACCTTGTATCAATATGCTTGCTCCTCTTATGAAAAACATGATTTTTGGACAACACTATGGCTGAGTTGTTGTCACAAAAATATGCGTATCTTCCTCTTGTTTCAGTTGTAAATCTTTCAACACTCTTCTCATCCAAACAACTTGACATGCTGCTCCTGTTGCTGCTACATACTCTGTTTCTACTAAAGATAACGTGACAATGGGTTGCTTCTTTGATTCCCATGAAACCACTCCTATTCAAAAGTGAAAATCATAGCCGGATGTGCTTTTTTGATCATCTCTACTTCCAGCATCGTCACTATCTATATAACCAATGATTTTGAACTCATCTAAACTTGAATAAAGAATTCTATGATTTCTTGTTCCACGTACATACCTCAAAATTATTTTTCTAGCTTGCCAATGTGAATCTTTTGGAGATTACATGAACCTTGATATGAGGCTCACACCATACATAATATCAGGCCTTGTGGCCTTCAAATACATAAGACTTCCAACCAAATTTTTAAACAATGTTGGATCCACAAACGATCCTTCATCCTCTTTGCTCAACTTCAAACCTACTACAACTGGTGTTGGTGATGGCTTACGATTCAACATGTTAAAACTTTTCAAAACATCATTTGCATACTTTTCTTGTGAGATAAAAACTTCACCTTCTGATTGTTGAACTTGAATGCCCCAAAAATAATGCATAAGACCAAGATCTATCATCTCAAACTCCTTCTTCATGGCTGATTTGAATGACTCAGAGATAGATTTCCAAATGATCAAATCATCTACATATAAACAAACAATTAAAATTTTACCTTTCTCATTTCACTTGCTGCTGCTCCTACACAAAACCATTCTCAATCAAATAAGAATATATTCATTTTTACAAGCTCTAGGTGCTTGCTTGAGACCATAGAGCACTTTCTTCAATCTATATACTTTTCCTTCATGACCTTCAATCTCATAACCTTCTGGCTGATTTACATAAACTTCCTCTTCAAGGAATCCATTTAAGAATGCTGATTTAACATCCATATGATAAATAGGCCATTTGTTTTGAGCTGCAATTTCTAAAACCATTCTTACCGTGTCCAAACGTGCTACTAGTGCAAATGTTTCATTGTAGTCAACTCCATATTGCTATGTAAAACCTCTTGCAATCAGCCTTGCTTTGTGCTTCTGTACTTTTCATCAACATTGTATTTTGTCTTATAGACCCACTTGACTCCTATCATGTCATTTCCTTTTGGAAGATCCATCAGCTCCCATGTTTGATTCTTCTCTATAGCATTGATCTCATCATCCATGGCTTTTTCCCAAACTTCATTCTTTATAGCCTCTTCGTAATATATTGGATCTGTAGCTTGAGAAAATAATGCAAAAACTGAAAATGAATTAGTTGTATCAACATTATAAATCTCACTTAGACTTCTTGTTTTCCATTTGCGTAGGAGTATTCGATGCAAGACTGCTTTGTGGTGATGGAGTAGCTTTTGGTGTTCCCTGTGGTGTCTCTTACATGGCTGAAGATGGCTGAAATCTTGGTGACCTCCTGACTGTAGATGGAGGTGTAGCTTGTGCTACAACTTGTGGTGCATGTCCAAGATTTGTAGATACAAGACTGCCTTGTTGCTCTAAATTTTCATCTATCATATCATCATGGGTAATAGATGTTGTTATACTCATTGTTTTCTCTATACTTCCATCCCATGCTTCATTCTCAATAAACTATACATCCCTACTAATCACAACCTTTCTAGTGACTAGATTGTATAACTTGTATGCTTTTGTATTCTCTAAATACCCAACAAAAATACACTTTTCTCCTTTGTTGTCTAATTTCTTCCTTAGCTCATCAGGTACATGTGCATACGCTACACAACCAAAAAATCTGAAATGTGAAACAATGTGTTTCCTATTAGTCTATGCTTGTTGAGGAACCATGTTCCTAACAAGTTTCATTGACACTGTTTAGAATATAAACAAAAGTTGCACACGTACACCAATAATCATTTGGTATATGTTTTGACTTCAACATGCTTCTCAACATCTCCATGATGGTTCTATTTTTCCTCTCTGCCACACCATTCTATTTTGGTGTATACCTGGTAGTAAACTATTTGTGTATACCATGATATCTGCAAAAATTCATAAACTCATTAGAAACATACTCACCTCCTCTGTCCGTTCTGAGAAATTTGATGTAGTATCCACTTTGCTTCTCCACTAATGCCTTGAACTACTGAAATTTATCAATGACGTCTAATTTATTTCTCATAAAATAAACCCATGTCTTCCTTTTGTAATCATCAATGAATGTCATAAAATAAATACAACCTCCAATAGAATCTATCTCAATAGGTCCACATAAATTTGAATGTACAATCTCAAGTGGTGCACTTGCTCTTGATGTTTTGCCAACTGGGAATGAATCTCTGTGTTTCTTCCCAAAATACGACCTCCACATACCTTTTCCATTTTTTGAATCAATGGCAAATATTTAACCATATTTTTCTATGTAATAAATTCAAACCTTTGAAATTAAAATGTCCATACCTTAGATGCCAAAGCCATGATTCATCCTTCATGACTTGAATGAAAATATGATTTTCTTCCTTCAAAGACAGACTCAACTATATTTATGTAGGAATTAGTGTAGGACTCGTTTGATGTAGTGCAACTTGACTTTCATTGGCGCATGACTCATTTTTTTTTGAGTGTAGGACTCAACAAAATACCGATTCGATTTTAAGCGTAGACTTTCTTTACTTTCTTGATTTTGCTGCAAATGATTTGATTTCTTCTTTTTCTAGGTTTCAAAATCAATGGAAACATCCTATTGCTACTCATCTTCACTTTTGCAATCAACTCGAGTGCTTGGAGCTTTGTCCAATAATGCACTCATTTCCTTCCATATAGACTCGTATCCTTTCTATACCAGTTGTCCAATACTCATTAGGTTATGTTTCAAACCTACAACATAGTAAACATCTTGCATACTTTTTTCTCCCTGTCTTGTTAGAATACTAACCATGCCTTTTCCTTTCACAGACACAATATTGTTATTTCCAAGAGTTACATCACTCTTAATTGAATCATCCAAACTAGAAAACAAATCTAGATTACATGTCATGTGATTACTGCAACCTGAATCCAAATACCATACATCACATGGACTCTCTTTTGACAAATTACATTCAATAGGGGATAAAGAAGGTATTTCTTTGGCAATCCTTGTGCATGCAATAAACATAGGTTTAGAAATAGAACTTCCAACCTGATTTTGATTTTTCCTCTCTTGATCATATTGCTTTTTCTTGCAATCATAAGCATAGTGCCCATACTTCTTGCAATAATGGCACTGAACATGAGACTTATCTTGTCTTTAACCATAACTCTGTTCTTGATTCTATCCTCTTCCACCTGAGTTTGATGAATCGCTACCGTGTCCTCTAGATGGACTTCTTCCTCTGCCTCTTGGGCTGAAACTTCCTCTTCTTTTGCCATGACTACCTATTGTCTGAGATGCAAAAGCCTGATCTACACTTGCATGTGATCTATTCATCCTCTGTTCATGATTGATTAGTGATGCATGCAACTCATCAATAGAAAAATGACTCAGATCCTTATTTTCTTCAATAGAAACAACTAAAGGATTGAATTTCATAGGCAAACTTCTAAGAAAATTTTCAATAATCCTTTGGTCTTCAAGAGTCTCACCATGGGATTTGATTTGATTGAATAAGCAAACTACATAAGTAAAAATGTTTATGGAGAATCAATCTTTAATTTCTAAATTTTCAAAATATCTACATATTAATCGTATCTTGGCGGTTTTTACTTTCTCCTTACCTTGATATGAAACTTGTAAAGTATACCATGCAGCCTCTTTGCTTGACTAGTGCTGCCACTCTTGGAAGAATGCTTTCATGCATTGGTGATGAATATAGAAAAGAGATTTTTTGTCCTTCTTTCGTAACTCCTTTAAAGTATCTTTCTATGCTTGAGAAAGTGCAAGATACTTTCTGTACCCATTTTCAATGATCTCCCACACGTCTTGAGATCTGAATAGTGCCTTCATGGTAAATGACCAGTATTTGTAATTCTTTCCATTAAATTGTGGCTTCTGCATGCCGGATGTAGTAGCCATAGCTTGCTACCAATTTAATAACTTGCTGGAATAACCTCGCTCTGATACTAGTTTGTAGAAAATCTGCAGTCATATTCAACAAACATCATAAAAGAAATAAATAGAATACTTAAATAACTTGCATAAAAAGATGAATATTTGAACCAACACTGTTGTGCGTAATCTCCATTAATAAAAGCTTCATCATACTCAAAGCTTCAACTCTTTACAATCAAGTTGTGCCTACATTTGTGTGCTTTCAATGCACATCCTTCCTTGCTTGTGTAGATTTCACACCTTTGTGTGTGCATACAAAGCAATTACAATTTCTATTATTTAAATAGAATAACTTGCCCACTAATAGCTATTCAACTGAACATTCTAAATCTAAACTCATGCTTTAAAATAGTTGCATGCTTATGCATGAATTAAAACATATTTATTTGACTTAAATATAATCCTAAAAATAGGATAAAGATGAGTAAACTAAAGCAAACTAAAGCAAAACTAAATCTATTTTTAATATTCCTAAAAAGATACGGTTGGAATTCATTATGCATGGGCATGTATATTTCCAACACGAGCTACTTAGCGAGTAAACTCATCCCAAAGGACATTGCAAAGCCATGTGCACCTAAAACCCCTTCTCATAGAAATCGGCATATATTGGGCCCTAGTAGTTTGTTTTTTACAAACTTGTAGTTTTTAGAAGAAGAGAAAGAGAACTACAACATGGCACTACCAAAAATGCAATTTTGTAGGTTCTAGACCTTCAAATTTGGGGAACATTGAACAATAGGAGGGTAGGTGTAGGATTTATTAATGGGGTATGGACACCCAATTTGTCAACATGGAGGCCAAACACTAGGAGGATGGGCAGCACTAAAAGATGATGCAAGAAGATATGTGACTCAATTCAATCTAAAATTTGAATTCCTCCCTCCTCTCACAAAATTTCTTCTATAAATTGTGAGGAAGGGGATCATTTCAAAAGGTTAGACACTTTGAATTTTCCCTCCCTTCTTTCTTTCTATGAGAAATTTGTGGAGTTTCAAACCTCCCTATTGAACACTGTAATGAAAATTTGTGCCTTTGGCCCCTAAATGTAATGAATTGTATCAACTTAATGGAGTAATAAAATCAGACCTGTGAATATTACAACCCTCTTTTGTGTTTTATTACATCTTTCCTAGTCTTCTCATTGCATGCAAGGTTATTGTGCATTGTTATATTTTCATTGCAAGGTTTTGGTAGTGTTGTGTTTATTGGTACAAATTGTCCAACACTCCTTCTTGGTGCATCACCTTCCCTTAGAGTAGATTTCATTTTCATGTAATAATTCTATCCTTTTCCCCTTGGAAAACATTAGAGTAGGATTATATTAGCAACTCCATGCACTTTGGAGTAGTTGGCAATAGGTTAGGACAGGAAGTTGGCCTTCTCCAGAGAGCTATCCCATTTTGCAAAGTCCCACACTTTGGGATAGATCCATGTTTGAAAAATCACACTAACTTCCCATTTAATTAATTTCAAACATTCAGGGGTGTTGTGATTTTTCCACCACAATAGCATCAGAGCCAAGGTATGCAGTAGAATAATGAACATTCAAGTTAATCAAGGAAAAATGTTGGTCCCTTAGACAAGAATGATAATTTCCTCTTAGATAAAAAATTTCCTTGTAGCTTTCATGACTATGCCATGTGTTGGTTTTATGATCTTCCTGTCAATTCAATCAATTCTTTCTTTCACTCATTTAGTTAAAACCTTCCACACACACTTTTCTATCAACATCAGCTCTAAAATCTCCTATGCAACTTAAGAAAGGATCCAATGAGCAATTTTGCAATCATGTCTTAAGATATAAGAACAATCTAGCCAAAATTACTAATGTCATTATCGACGCTGAACTACAAGACCTATTCATATAAAGTCTTCTACCGCCTCTCTCCGAAAGTGTTCTCTTTGAGACATTTTATTCCTTTGATCAACTTTGTCATATTATTAAGCTTCGTGAATCCAAGCTTATATCTATTGGAAACCTCAAATATAAAGATTGGTCTTCCTCCTCTAATTGTTTCCCCAATAAGATGTGATTCAAACCCTCTATATCTAAACCCATCGACACTAAACTCAATGTCAATGCTATTACACCTTTTAAGGAATTTTCCTCCCAACTTCCCAACCATACATTCACCAACCTCCCTATGGCACCGCACCTCATATTACGATAAATCCTTGATAGTAACCTCATCACCCTTCCACCACGAATCAAATTAGACACAACATGACCTAAAGGATGAAATTACAATGAAAAATTCCATTGTGATTATTATCTTTGTGTAGGCCACTTTATTAACTATTGTATGAAACTTCGTACAATCATCCAAGATCTTATTGAAAATGACCAACTCTAATTCCCATGACCTACTAGCCCTCCTCCCACTAAGGACAAAGGTAAAATAAAAATTTTCAATAAAGAGTCGAACCAATGTGACAAAAAGGAAACCGACTCTTCTCGCCAACCACACATACCATGCCACACCACCTCTAGATGTGGGTGCACTCGACTTCTTAGTTATAGCACCGATACGACCCCATCTGTTATTTCTCTCTCTAAAGTGACTATCATGCTACATTCACATTTGAATATTTCATATACATGTCTCGATTGGTTCCACTGTTGTCACTAACACTAAGGTTGATCCCTCTTCCCACATTAGCACATGTTCCCTATCCCTTTTACACTCTATCAAAACCCTCTATCACAAATCCACTACCTGTTCAAAAGGCCATATGGAGTTGTTAAGTTACATATCACAGTCATTCCTCTCAATCTTCTCATTCCTTTCCTTTTAAGTCAAACCATCAAAGGATGTGATTTAATTCTTAGTCTTGATTAGATTTATAAATATCAAGATATTACCTCCATCAACCACTTACACCTTAAGTTCATCTATGACAACCGAGTTATCTCCATTGATGGCCTTCCTCCCTCATCCTTTGCACCATTTAATTCTAGTCTAACTACTCTTGCATTTACTCCCTTCCCTCACCCAGGATCCTCCGACACTACCTACATTACATCCTATTATTTCCCCACCATCTCAATCAACCCCTGTATGCCCATTCCATTCTCTTAGTCCTAAAAATTGTCATAGGCCTATTCATAGGCCTACCACTGCCTCCCACTTATGTTCACCACCTCGCTTTATTCCACATGGATCTTCTAGTTCTACACACATGATTCCGCCTCACTTTCCATCACCCACACATGTTACTACACCTCGATATTGGTCTTACGTGTACCCATCACATGCATATTGGCTACATTCCCCGCACAACAATTTTCTCACATATCACCTTTTCTCGACCATCATCCTAAGGTGTCCTCATCCTCACCACAAATTTTTTGGGTCTCCTTCCCTAAACATTATCGGATGACCCTCCTTTCGACATGCTCTGGGGCATATCCTATCACATCCTTACCCCCCCTTCTCTCTTCTATCATACTTTTATCATCTTACATTCATCTTATAATTCTATATCACACATGTTAGCACCTTTATTACCCGATGACACATTCTTGTGCTTTAGTTCACACTTTGGAGTGTTGAGGGATTACTCTTACAATGGACCCCACACACCACACATCTTCTCTTATAATATATGTACTTCATCTACTACTCATTTCTACATCATATCTCTCACACACACTACACTACTCATCATCATTTATGAGTCGTGTCTTATTTTTCATCCATACATTATATATTTACGCTAGGTCACATTATCCATGGGTCTAGATTTACCTATTACCACTACATATTCTATCTACACCTATCATCACACTTTCTACATTCTACCATGTATCTACACATCTTATTCACCATTTGGTCACCTACACTACATTGTTCTATGCACTACACTCACTACCCTATGACACACTCTAGTTCCTTGGTTCATACTCAACTGCTCGAGAGTTTACTAATCAAATGGACCTTCCTTACATGTGACATTTCATCATACCACATTCCTCAGACTAGTGACCAACTCTATAGGCTATATCATCACCCACACCTATCATCACTTAGTGGTATACACCTTAGGTTAAATCACCACTCCTTTCATCACTTCTACATCATCGTATTACATTCTATCACCTCCTATTATAACATCCTATACTTTTTTTTCATTCCAAACATATTCCATTACACTATCATGCCTTTAATCACAGTGTAGTGGTATAAACCTTAGGTTAATTCACCACTCCCTTCATCGATGTTTCATTCTCCTCTTACATCCTATCATCATGTATCTTATTACCCTATTATGTGGCATTCTATTACAACATCATCTATCCTACACATCACTTAGTGGTATACATTTTAGGCTAAATCACCACCTCATTCTTACTCATCACGTAGTGGTCTACACTTAGTGCTAAATCACCACTGTCCGTTATCCAATCCTATACACTTCATACACCCTCATCACCCATCTCGTAGTCACATACGATATAGGATAGATCGTCACCTTCTCCTTTCACCAGAAGTGATATGCGATTAGGGATAAATCATCATTCCTATATTCATCATGTCCCATACATCCGCTTTATAATCATATACTACATCACTTGCTACTCTTTCATCCCATAGTGATATACACCTAGGGATAAATCATCACTCATCTATTCTACACATCGTGGCATACGTTTGGGCTATAGGGTCCATGCTTATCATTCCTTATGTTTCTTCACCATGTACTTTTTCCATAGTGATATATGCTTAGGGATAAATCATCACTTATCTATTCAACAAAGTCGTGGTATACGCTTACGCTATAGATTCCACATACATCTCCCCATGTCAAATTTCATTGCCATCACATATACACACTCATTAGAGTGTGCTGTAGACACAACCTCACACTACTTGACCATTTCTCGATGACGCACTCTTGTTTATGGTTCATTCTTGACTGCCGAGGGTAAAAAAATGAACCTCACTACACACACTTCCATACACTCAAGGGGAACTTTTCTCCTATCATTCTATTTTACATTCCATTCCATCCATCCACAACATACTACATGGTCTAGGGGGCATTTAATTTTTCTTACTAGTGTTTTTCATGTTCACTTTACTAGACATGTTAGCTTGATTTATTATATGTCATTATCATAGAAACATGCACATTCACCTCTTTGTTTAGTGTGATTGTAGATACAAGACATTTACACATGACATTGATGCTCTCCTTTTACCCTTACTATACTGGTCGTTAGGGGCATCCACATTTATCTCATATATGTGTTATTGTTTAATTTTGTACTTAGAATCTTATACTACTTGTTCATCCACGTTTTAACATATTAGTTATCACTCTAACATGTTAACGGGTGTTCCATGTGCAACACTTATTTTTGTAGGATTACATGTTTCCATGACTACTTCTATATTTCTACTTGTCTCGCTTTGTTTGCCATTGTATGCGGGATTTTCCCTTTTCTTGTGTACACACTTGTCATTATTTGTGGCCATGATCACCTTGCATGTCTTGCGATGTCATGAGTGATGTCCCTTATCTGTAACCCACTTTGTGCGGTCTTCTTATTGTTTCTTGTATGTTTACACTATTGTGCTTAGATTTTTTTATACATTGTTTACATTTTTACATTGATTACATGCATGTGCTTATATAATAACACTTGTTTTGGATAGCCATCCCATTTTGTGTGCGCCTTAGTATCTACCAAGTGCTTTCCCTTTCCCCCCTATAGGCTGAGTTGGTTATAAGGTCAGAGTGTGGTTGGTCCTCTTTTGGGGCTACATTCTCCTTCCAAGGTCATCACATGCACCCCTAAAGAGGGGGAATCATTGTGGGTTTTCTACTAACACAACGTATTTACACTAGTTCGACACAATGAGTGAGTTCAAAAAACTCTACGAACTCCATACACAATGGCCATAACAGGACATGGTGTCTTTCAACAATTATGTAGAGCAGTTATAGGATTAGGCATTATAGTGGGTGGCCTCTCTACACTTCTCCATCTAGTGGCATAGGATTTCCCAAAAAACCAGGTGTGATACATATATCTCTTCAAAAATTTTAGTAGAAGTGTTAGAGATGGAGGACACAAATCATTTCCTCCTTACACTTCTTTAGCTAGGGTGGCGTGAGATTGCCCAAAACTCACAATAGTACAAGATATCCTTCTACACCCTTCTTCTCAACATGGATCAAGTGCACATGTTCCATTTACACTTTTTCTAGCATATTTTACATTTACTTACTTTACATTTGCGTATTTTACACAATGTTTTTACACACATACATATTTGACTACTTCAACATTTTATCCTTGCAGGTCCACCGTATGAGAAACAAGCAGTCAAATTGGGGGCAATGATAACAAACAATGACAATGAAAACACACCACGACATGTACTCTCCATACTAACTATGTAGGTACATTACACACAAAAACAACTACCTACATGTTCTACCCTAGATTCGCTCTCATCACTTTTCACATTTTTCATCTTTAAAATCAACGTTCCTTTATATTTTATTTTTGGTCATTCTCTGCTTGAGCCTAGTCCACCAAAACATTTTTCTTCTACACTCTTCATGAATATCAAGTACATATCTCTATCTACTTTATGTTATCGATATTTTTGCTCACAAACATGAAGTGGGGGAAAATGTAGACACAAAATTATGCACTTTACACATAATTTAACCCGGTCTTATACTACTATTTATAAGGTTCTCAAGTGGTTAAATTACTAATTAATCCCACCTTTTGGCTATGTTTTTCTTATCTTTTATTTAATCTTTCTTGCATATTTCCATACTCTTCGGCCATTTCATTACCTTTGAAATTCTAGCCCTAAATCGGGGCACCCCACTGTTCGGGGTGTCCTGTCCCACTATGGGCACCCTAATATATGCAAATCCCCTTTCACTCCTTTTTGGGTCACTTCTAGCTATTAGTCATGTTTATCTTTTTCTCAGTCAGCCTTTTCGGGATTAATTATGAAATTAGACTTGAGATACCTATAAATATAAAGCTTATAAGACCATAATGAGGGTCCTAGTGTCACTACTATCTATCACTCCATTAGGGTTGTATCCATTGCATCTATTACATCCACATAGCACCATACATCAAGGCTAGGAAGATCTACATCACACACACTACATAGGGGGAGGGATTCTATTCTATTCCATGCACACATTCTATTTACATTTCTATAGCTACTATTGCTCGCTACTCCACAAAGTGCGACTAACACAAGAGTACCTAGGTCAAAACACACACGCATGCACCAGAACTACATCCATATCTGAAATGTAGTGCAGTGCTCAATGATAAGTCCATTGGTTTGGTGGATAAGGTCAGTCCAACCCATTCATATGCATCTTTTATTTTTCTAATTGGGTATTTCTCCTTGCATTTCGAGTCACCCTATAGTACATCTAACGGATCCAAAATGACAGAGAAGAAGCATTCAGAACCAACTTGTGACCATACCAGTTGTAGGTTTCAAGCATTTACAGTGTTTAAAGCACCCAGTTTGCAGACTAGGGCACCCTTGGGTGCCCCAATACTGATCCCATGTTCCCCATACATCTCGAGATCTGCCATATATTCCCTTTATAGGGTCCTTGAGTGTTCATCTCGCACTTCCATATTCTTTTTTAGACTTGCAATAATCTACGATGGTCTTTGTCAATCAGCTATGCCATTTCTTTCCCTTCTCTTACATATTAGGTTTTCATTTCAATTAGAATAATTTAGTTTACATTTGTTCCACATCGCTTTAATTTATTTACAATGTTTTAGTCCTATTTAGATTAACTAGATTTTCCATTTCCCCATATATAGCCAATTTTATTTAATCAAGATGTTCCTAAGAATATTTGGAAATTTCCATCACGTTCTTGCTCCACTTAGAAAATAAAACATCTTAGATGATATCGTGTCTCGAACTTAGGTGAGAAGGGTTTCATTCTTCACCATCTCTAGCATACATCATTCCCAACTCATTATTCTTAATGGTGAAGCACCAAAATACAACGACCATATCTTTCATCACATTTGATAGCTTCTCCCATTAGATATTTGAGTGTTTTCATCTTTCCTAGTCTCTCCCATCATATTTTCCACATGATATTTCCATATCAAGAAAAAAATCCTCAAACAACCATTTTATCTAGGTTTTACAACCCAATATCCCTCTTTTCCAATACCATGACATAAAATAAAAAACCCACACCAAAATCATTCTTGATTTCACTATCCACCTTAAACAATTCTATGAAGCTTCCCTACCCTCACTAAAAAGTATTGCTCTCTTGAGAATAGAAGTAGAGAAAATTCCTTCCGTCTTATCTATATCCCTATCTACCCACACTATATTAAAATTATCTATATCATTTTCCCAATGACATTGTATCATCCTCTATGTCAAACACCTTTTCCTAGACTCAAGAGGAGTCTAATATGCATGAAATACAATTACACTTTTTGGCATGTACAAATATGGTGAATTAGATGTGAAAGACTAGTTTCTTCTCATTTCCTTATATTCTAGTTCTTTTATCACAAATTTTCCATCGCCCAATATCTTATGGTGTTTTTAACACCCCTCAAATATCTCAAAGGTTAGGAATTTGATAGGCTGTATTAGGCCTTGAGGCTTATTATTCTCACATGCACCCTAACCGTCACTTTTTTATATGGATGGGTTGATATTATTCCCACAAAGGTGCAATCACCACCTATTTTTCTGTTAAAATGGAAAATTTATCTTCTAATGTAAGGATTTGAGAGATTGATTAGCTATTAACCTATCAAGGATCTTCCATAGACCCCTCCAACTATAACAATATGAAATTTACTAAGGAAGGGAGGATTTATCCACAAGTTTTGAATAGGCCACAAATTAGTATGCAATATTATGATTTTCTATCATATGCAAGACATAATGATGAACTTATAAAATGATTTCATCAAATCATTGATTGAATTATAACCATAAACAATTCACTTGGATATACTACAAATGTATATTGCCACTATCTTGTAAAAATGTCACTTCCCCTCCACCTAGATCTAGAAGTACACCCATAAAAGGGAACTAACTAAAAATAAATTTATCAAGGGGTATCATCATTCCCATAAATCAAATGTAAGCATGAATTTTAAACAATACCAACAGTTCCTTTAGGAAACCTCATCTCTCCCCTACTCACATTAAATAGAGATATAAATTGCCTTACTTTTTCGTAACAAAAAAATTGGCCATAACACAACATACATTCCAATAAAACAAATTTATGTATAACTAAAACAATAATTTACACACAAAACCCCTTCTATCAACTACATGATACACCCAAACACAGAGATATCTTCTCATAGGTACCAACACACTAGGCATGAGTAGGAGTTTTCATATAATTTACCAACGTACAAAACTGAAATCAACACCACTTCATACTACGTGAAATTGGATATAGAAAACCACATAGTATTACAACTGATTTGGGTTAGAATCACAAAACTATGGTTAAAATTTGCAAGAATATATTCAACAACGACATTCCTCTTTTCAATCTGTACATGATTATCCTCAAGCATCATAGGATTATGCCCAACCCACTCATAAGTTTTTCATCTCCTCTTCAAGATGACCCAAACCATCCTAGTACCTAATCCAATGGTTTCTTTCCTACATATTATACACCAAATATCACAATCGATAAGTTTACTCAAGGTCCCCATTTGAATGGTAACTACCAAGCTCCACCATATACTGTGGGCCCTAAAAAAAATTATGCTACTCATTTTGGAACGTTAGGAACCTATGATAGTTATCTAAAAAAAATTAGACTTTAACATTCACTTGGAACTTATCCATCATCCTCTCCATGAATTATCAAAATACAAGGGTGAAGGATACTAAATGTCCACATAAAGACATATGGCACTATGATTCATGAACTACTCGCATGGGATAAATTTGTTCCAAATATTTCCCCAAAATATTTGAAGCCATAATACTTGATTGGTATTACCATTTTCTTGATGGTTCTAAACACTCATTTAGGAAACTTATAGTTGATTTCATCAAGGCTTTTAATATGATTTTTTTAAAGATTGGTATTAGAGAGTTCCTTCATATTAAACAAGAACCCAACAAGTACACCACACATTTCTTCACGAGATGGTGGCATGTCCTCTACTCCTCCCCTAGCACCCAAAACATGGATCACCAAAAGCTATGTGATCTCTTCCTTCACACCATTAATAGATAAATTAAGGAAAATGTGCATAAGTTCCCATACAATTCTTACACTGGAGCTATAGAGAGAGTGTTGAATATTGATTAAATGGTAATAGGTAATGGTCATATGAGCTAGGAATTAAGCGAATGAATTGTTTTCCATAACCATAACACTAGGGGATATCACAAAAATAATAAAAATTATCCATAAGCTTCCTAAAACTCCTAGGGTCCAAACGCACTCAACTAAAACCACAACACCACTAAAAATTGTGATAATAATCAACCTAAAATCCCGGTTTCCCTAAAAATGTTGTTAGTCAACCCAATAATAACAATAATAGAAAAATATAAATAATCACATTAATAATAATAAACTAGTAGAAAATGTGGTTTAACTTTAACTTGTCTTTGGATACCAATCCAAACCACAATTTGAACAAAAATCAATCATAAAAATCTGAAATAGGAACTCGTAGAGGACCTATATCAAAATAAATTTTTCCTAATTGTAACTACCCCAATAATTTAGGTAACTTCCAACAAGTTGTAGATGAAGAAAACCATCATCCAAAAAGCTATGATCATGACCTATTCCTTCTACTTCATAGGACTAGGGTTATGATGCTAATACCTATAAGGAATATAAAAGCTCATTCAACACATCCTTAAAAACCAAAGATAATATTTTAATGAATAATTTCAATGGACCAAAAACCTTAATTGTCATCGATGGCTCATTTAGGTACCATTACACCTAAAATCTGTATTTAGACATATATCAAAACCATTTCCCCAACCATCAAAAAAATTACCTTTAAAATAACACATAATAAAATAACATGTAATAAAAAAGAGGAAACCACCATCACCGCAACAACAAAATATAACCATGGTCATAAATAATGATGTTGAAGCCTTAGCTTCGACATGACTAACCCTAATGTTGTCTTATGCTTAGGCGCACTAGGAAAAACATGCATGATTGGTGTTCTTGAACTAAAAACTAATGAATAGGATAATCTAATCACTATAATAAGATATTATTGAGCTTCTAATGCTCCTACACAAATTCCTTTCAATGTAAAAATAATGGAATCCTTAAACAACTAGGGAATTACAACATATCATCACCGACCTTACCAAGACATTCTCTCATATTTAATTTCTTGACCTTTTAAATAATTCTTGATCCCATTGACATGTATTTCTAGATGCCATGGGACTTGGAAATCTAACTTATATTGTAGCCCCAATGAAGGTACATATTAACCATATTGATATGGATATGTTGCCTCTAGGTGCCATGATAAGAGATGCGGGATATTTCTTCGACTTGTGTCAACTACCCATAGTCAAAAAAATTTCTAGAAGAGGAGACCCATATCTCCATTTACAAATTGAGAAATATGACAATTTAGTAAAAAAATGTGGTAGATGATAGGGCAATGGTCAACATTATCCCCTTTTCCTTTTTGTAGAATATTGGATATGGTGAAATCAACTGCTCAAGAACTCAAATACCACTCACATGTATGAAAATATTAAAGCCACGTTAAGTGGTATTATTATCCTTCCCACAACTCTCGGTCCTAAAACCATCCTCATTGAATTTTATGTAATAGACTGGGAAACCAATTAAAACATGATCTTAGGATGACCTTGGATCCATCAAATGAAGGCCATTCCTTTAACGTTCTTTCAATAAATCCACTTATTACATTTAAGAAAGGTCTTCATCGCTAAAGGAGACCCAATCCTATTCAGTATATTCTAGGACAACATTAGAAAGTTTCTTGGTACTCATTTTCATCACGAGCTTCATATAAATGACCTACGGACGCCCATAGTCTTAGAAAAGAGAAAGAGCCAAATTACAAAGCCTGATGTTAAGCATAAATATGATCTTTTAGCTCTTGATCCTCCCATGTATAAACAAACTATAAAGGAGGATCTTGACGTAGGAAAGGAAAATTCCTCACGAAATGAAAGTATTAAACCAAAAATTGAAACTGTATCCATGAAGACTACCACAAATATTATTGGCATCTTAGAAAATGATTCACCTCCCATACTTCCACTTCACTTCCATATATGATGTTTTCCTACCTCAGAATAATAAAGACCAGCCCTCTCTTTCCACGGTAGTGTTATCCTATAAACTATCCCCATTTGTAAACAAAATTCAATTATATAATAAGTTAATTTTGTTTTATTAATTTTGATAGAAAAATAAATATGTTAAAACAACAAATTGATGAAAAAAGCATTCCTTTATAGTGGAAAAAGTGAGTTTATGTGTCAACATGTGCAAGGCATGATTTTTGGTTGGCACATATTTTGTAGGGTTCTAATGGTAGCCTAATTGCACACTTGTGTCATTAAAAAACTACCTTCAAATCTTATTTTCCATTGTTTTCCATGTAAGTGTCATTTAGCCACTTCAAATAAGGGGTTTTAGGCCATTTTTTAAAATAGGGGTTTTATAGCCATTATTCCATAGTATATATTTTTAAATTATTTTATACAATTTCAACCTTTATTTTCTAGTTTTAGTAATTTTTCAATTTTATAGGTGTTCTTTTTTAGTTTTAGTTTATTTTTAAACACACAATTAAAAATATAAAAATATTTTAATTTTCAAAAAAAATATCCCGTGCTTTAAAAAAGCGAGTTGACACAACAATATATTATTTTCAACTCTACTACTTCGCTTATTGAGATATTAAGTGTGCAACAAAAAATAGTTAACTTCGTATAAGTTTTGTTTAAATAATAAAATAAGCAATTTATATTTTATCAAAATATTATTGAAATTATAAAATGTCTTAAAAATCTTGTTTTAATAATTATATCTCATTATCAAACATGTGTGTGTAAATTTGTCACTCAATGTGCTAGTTTACATAGCTAAACTACTCATGTTACAAAAACTACACACACAATAGTGTTATACACTCAAAATCCTATATTTCATATATTTACACTTATAAATTTAAATTGATGTATCACTTATCATAACTCAAACTTGCATGAAGTCTCATTTTCTATAAAATGAATGTCACTTCTCTATATAAAAGTGGGTCATCTTGTCTCGTGTAGTCACCCTATTTTATATCTCATTATTCAAAAATTCACCCCTCAAGGTAATTTTGATAACATGCATCAAATTCCTTAGTCCCAAGCAATTATATTGATCCAAGGCAAAAATCGTGTTTAAGGGGTCCCCTCGGCTTCTTTCTAACTCTCTGTCCAAGAGGAAAACCTAACAAGTTTTAAAAATGTGAAAAAGTTGCGAGAAAAACAAGCTTAGGCTAGGAAAAATCATAAAAATTGACTAAGTGTTGTTTTCGCGCAGTTGGGACAGTTGGGACAAAGGTACGCGAAAGACGCGGATTGGCCGGTTTGGCGCAAGTCAGTCCATTTCGGGTGGTTCGAGAAATTTGTCCCAGGCAGTCCGGGACAGTTGGGACAAAAGTGCGTGGAGGACGTGAACCGGCCGGTTCGGCCGAAACAGAGGACTTTCGTATTGGGACATCTAGGCCAAAAGTACGCGGAGGACGCGAAAAGCCGAAAGAGCCGAGAGCGAATGGAATCTCGCCACGTGTCTTCACTGCAAACAGGAACAAGGGAGCCCGAATCGGCCGAAGCAGGAGATTTTCATCCGGGATAGTTGGGACAAAGGTACGCGTGGGACGCGAGGATCTGAAAAGCCGAGGCGGTCGAAGGCGAAGGACAAAAGTCAACATTTGACCCATGAAACTTCAAACGCCATAACTTTTGACTCCGAGATCCGATTTTCACAAAATTGGAATTTATTGATTTTTGATGAGGGTAGATATATCCAATTAAGATAAATATATTTGGCTCAGATCGGTTAATGCTCATTCCGTCAAATGACGAAAACACTTTGCTGGGACCCAAAATAGCTACCCGCTCGAAGGCCATAACTTTTGCATTTCTCAACGAAATCACACAAAATTGGTACCGTTGGAATCGTGGCTCCGATCCCGATGCACAGAAATCAATAAATTCCATATTTGGTGAGATATCGATGGATATTTTTTATAAAACGTGGCCGAGTTCATAACAGTGTTTCATTTGGTGGTTGGGAGTGCAATTAAGAGGCATGGTCATCATTCTTTCTCTCTTTGCAGCACATGGGACAAGTATGGGGAGCCTTTTGCAAGTAATATATAATCATTTTACTCCATTTAATGCCTCTTATAGGTGGTTGAAGGATAGATTTCAGGATTTCCATTTTCCCTTCTCTTTCCCTTCTCATTTTTCTATAAATTGGAGTGTTGGGCTCATTGTAAAAAGAGGAGTTTTCAGATAGCAAAGCTCTGTCAAAATTACTTTGTGAAGCCAATGTCTGCAGCCCTTTTAGTGGACTCCTTGCATGGTGATCCGGGCCTTATCCTATAATAGATTGAACTGTGCATATCATGAAGCAATAAAATATCAGTTTGTGGATATATCTTCCTCTGCTGTGTTTTTCTTGCATTCTTCTTGCCCCTTTAATATTTCTACAAGAATATTGTGTCTATTATTATGTTCTTGCAGGGATCCATTATCATTGTGTATGCTTGGAATATCGTTGTGAATGCATTTTGCTAGATTATGGAGAACTGTCATCACCTCTTCTAGTGTGTACTTTGCCTCTGTATTTCACGCATTTGGAGACTACTCTCACACCCTCCTTTTCTAGTGTATCACCGCTTTAGTGTAGGATTTCATTTTATGCATTCTCTCTCTCTGGTCCCTTGGAAATTTAGATTAGAATAGTTAGTTTCCCCTGCATTAGAGTAGATTGTGGCAGGTAGTTTAGGAGCAAGAACCAGCTTTCTCTGGAGGTCTATCTCAAGTAGCAAGTCCCACAACTTGGAGATAGTACCCATGTTATCCAATCACACCGTGAGTTCAAGTATATGCACTTGTATAAACACGGGGTGTCTTTGTGATTCGGTGATAACAATATCTAAATTTTTAAAAGAAACTCATGAATAAGCGATAGAATACGAAAACCTAGAAATATATGATAATATGTATCCTATTCAAGAAAATCAAATGAGATCAAGAATGTACCAAGTTATTGATTGCACTATACAAATTTGACTTGTGTTGAATTATGCCATTTTAATATCGGTGCATGTTATGAAATATATGGATCTTGTGTCCCAAAATTTGTATGTAGATGTAGAATATATCCTAATGAATTACCCCTATTTGAGGTGTGTGTGATAAATAATATGATAACATGGCTCAAAATAATAAATTTGTACCCATATGTGATAAGCCTATTAAGCCGAGTAGCATCACATAGAAGGATGTAATGGTGGCCACCAATTAGAACCAATGGAAAAAAAGGGTTACACATGGTGGAAACCATGGCAAAAAAATAAAGAAATGTACAACACTTAAAAAGCAATAATATATGTATATAAAAGTAAGAACAAAAATGTAAAAGGTATCAATCATGTCATAATGTAGAGTAGAAATAGTATAAAATGTAATATAAATCAACCATTTCATAAATCAAGAAGTAATATATAAAATCCACATTGTACTAAGGGTCATACATGTCATAAGCCAAAGTAGTAAAAATATAGTAGTATAAACAACAATGTAGAGATATAAGTAGTCACTAATATAGAAACATAAAATGTTGTCACATAGAGGCATAAATTCACAAACATGGAAAACCCATGATGTCACAAGACAATCACATTAAAATGAAATTTAGGTTCATCATAGAAACAAGTGTATTCACAAAATATAGGCATAAAGACACAAATACGAGACCCAAGATGTCACAAGAAAATTAAGGAAGTTATGTCATATAGGGTAAACAACCATAGAATTGTAATCAAACAAAGTAATAATAAATCATAAACAAGGAGACAAATAACACAATAATCAAACAAGGAAATAATCTACATATAATAAAGTAGTAATAATATTGTATCGAGAAAATACAAAAAAATGATTGAAAAAATAGAGATAGTACTTGACTAGTCGTATAAACGGATCCTTCCCGTAGATACAAGAGATGGGTCGATGATCGGGATCCTCCTATATATATAAGAACATGCACTCATTTGACCAAGGAGGGTGATGGGTGAGCATAGGTAGTGAATTGAATGACTCGATTGTCTTATAAATTGAGAGCCCTAATCAACTATATCTACACTCCCTTTCCCATCTCTCTATAACAAGAAAGATAGGTAAGTTGTGTTAGCTCAAAAGATAACATAGATACCAAGTATATAATCAAGTGTGATGAGGAAGTGTAATGTAATGAAACAAAATCTCTTGTGTAATGTGGGAAATGCCCCCAAAGAGTAATGTCTATGGGAACAAACCAAGCTACACCTATCATTGTGTTCATGTCATTCATCACACACAATATACCTCGTTAATGTATGCATGTGAATAACATATACAAAGGATATGATATCTATCAAACCAATATTACTTGAACAACATGTATAAAGTAGAAAGTTACCCAATCAAACCATAAACATGTCCTAAATTTTTATTTTGTAAATAAATGAATGTTTTTGTATTATTTGATTACTTTAATGCTTTTGAGTTGTTTTAAAAATATCTATGTACATAAAAAGGGGTAGCACAAGAACCTATATTTTTTATCAAGGAGATCATCTATGCTATGTCAAATTTGATAATGTCAAATGGGGAAAGATCCAAAGTATGTAATACATCATAAGTACACATAGTCTTGTTAGGATCCATAGTGACCATTCTATGTTCCTAGTAGTTCCCATTATGTAAGGTGTGCTAGTAAAATTATCATGGTGTGGCTACTTACTAGAGTCAACAATGCCAAATAATATTACCATTCGATTTTGTCACATGGATTTTAATAATGAAAGCTTAAAAGTGATTATTTTCATGTCTAGATACATGGTGATAGTTATAAAAGTGCTTACCCAATTGTTGAGATAGTTTTTAGTAGAATAATAATGAAGAGAAGGTAAATTAAATAACTCAAGATCAAGAAATATAAATAATAACTAGTGTGGGGTATCAAGATGTGTTGAGATGGTGATAGAACTAACAACAAATATATGATATAATGTATTAACAATATGTCATAATGGATGAGAGCCAAGTATAGGGGATGTGTCATGATTAGTTGAAGTAAAAAAATATGAAGAGGTATATGTAGCGAGTTGGCTTGATAATGTCTAGGAATAGTAGAAAAAATAAGAATAGATCATAGATTCATATTCATTGATGGGATTAAATTAAATTTGTTTTAGTTTTCATCGGTGAAGAGCAATAGTATCAACATAACTATCCGAGGAATAATCAATAACATTGTCTTGTAGCATTGCATTATCCAATATGTTAGAAGTTTCATATAGACCATCATTTACAAAGTGAGAAATAGGATTTAAACTCATATGTTATTTAATAAATTATGGAAAATGAGGAGTAGTATCCGATCCATGACTGGATCATTATACGACATATGTATATCATAATTGATCAAATCCAACTATAGTGGATGTGTCACAACTAGTTGGATTAGCAAAAACTCGGTGGGAGATGTATCATAATTGAGACAATAATTCCCATGACTAGTAGAAAAAAAAAATATAATGGAGCATAGATTCATTTTCATTGATGGGATTAAAATTTAATTTATGAAATTTTTCATGGATAAGAGAAATAATATCAACATCACTATCGAAGGCATAATCAACGACATTGTCTTGTGTTGTTGTATTAACTAATAATTTAGGAGTTTTAGATAGAGAATCATTGACAAAGTGAATGATATCATATAAACTCATATGTATTTATATCAATGGTGGTAAATAAATCATCCATGAATAAATCATCCTACATAGGTGGGAAATTTATCCATAGGTATGGGTTGTTGAGGAGTAATAATAAGTACTTGAGAAGTAGAGGTGAAATATTTGAAATATTTGAATGGATTTGGGTCACAAACCACAACATAATCAAAACCATCATGTATGAATTTTAGACACTGATGAAAACTAGATAAACAACTTTCATATCATGGGTCTAAGGATGGCCCAAAAGAAGATTTTAATGTAAATCCATGTCCATGATGTGAAATGTAGTGGGAAATTTTTTAGGTCCAATGAATTAGTCAAGAGTAATAATGAATACTATAGATAATGTAGTTTTATGAAAAATTCACACAATATTAATACTTGTGTCAATTGTATGCATAAAAAGACGCATCTTTTTATGCACAAAAACCTAAAATTATTAAGACCAGAGCCATTATTGATATAGACACACTTAATGAGGAAACCTTGAATTTATGTCATAATAAGAAGAGGTGCTCAAGGGTCCTCATTAATTGGAGGTGTGATATCATTTGGATCAATATTGCATTATCCATAGCTTTGAATAAACAAAAGAAAAATGACGAATAGTGGGAGGCAAGGTAACGAACTACAAAGTCTCATATAAAATATCCTTATAAATAGTTATAGAAGAGAGTTTTTAGCACTTGTATTAATTTAAATATATCAAAAATTTATAATTATAAAATTAGTAGAGGGAGCCATAGATGGCGGGGCGAAGTTGGGTAGCCCCAACTGGTTGTTTAGTTAAGGCATATTTTGACACCATTAACTTCAGTAGTTATGGGTGAAGAATCAAAGCGGGGTGGATGTTTTTGAGTAAGAGGAATACATTTGTATTGTATATTAATGTAAATAGGTACCTCATCAGTCATGATACAAGTAGAACCATCATAGATACTCCCTTTTCTAGATGGGATATTGATCCATATTCTAGTGCAACCCAGTGGACAACACACTAACGATGGAATTTAATCATTGTGACAATGAAATTTACAATGAAAGAAAATTAAACAAAACAAATATTATTGTGATTTCCAATAAAAATTGTAAAACTAGATGAGAGAGATGAATACTTGGAGATCTATCTCTTTATTCAAAAACCATCTAATTTATAATTATACAAAGAACATGAAGGGCTCCAAATGGAAACCAAAAGTTCATCCTGCATGGATACTTTTTTATACACCTTAGGGCCGATTAAAAAAATAGAAGTGAAAAAGACTAACACATTTCATATTATCAATTAGTATTTTATTTTTGTCCTTTGTCGGGTCATATCTTATAGCTCATTGATCCATTTTGTGAACTAGATGATCCATTGGAATGAAGAGTGAAGATGTAACTAGACCACAACTCTGATTGATAAATAACCTACCTAAAATTTTTCAAAGCCCAAACATGATCTGAATAGTCTAAAAAATGAAAAATACAAAAGATTCTAGAAGCTTGCAAAAAAAAAAGAATTTTAGGACTTTCCCTAAAAACTACTAAAAATAGAAATTTTAGGACTTTTCAAAATAAGATGTTCAAAAATCATGTTCTAGATCAGATATGGCCATGAACATGTATAAAGGGATGGCGACCCATACTAGAATGAGGGAATGGTCCCTTGGGTTTGAAATAAAGATCATAAAATATTGAAGGGAGAGGCATGGAAACACACAAGAGAATAACTCAAGAATATCCCAAGATAATATAATAAGAAACCCTAGGGCCACTAATATTTAATCAATAGTTTTGGAGCAATAGTTGGGATCTCACCAAATGATTACACCTTAATAGATATATGTTATAGAAAGTGCACAAAAATAAATAAGATGTAAATGTTTGTAATATGAGACTATTTGATCTAATTAATTCATTATTAACCATGCAAAATAAAAAATAGCACATTAATACTTGAAATGATTGATAAACGATAAATGATATTTAAAATACATAAGAGGTGATACAAATTTATCTATATAATTTAAATTAGAGAATATTTGGATGTGCGACAAGTGGAAAAGGCCAATTATAAACTAGAGATGATTCCTTATGAATGATGGAACTAGAAATAGAGTAGGAACATGGCCATATAAATTTTTACTATTCAAACTTGGAGTTATATAGTCATGAATAGAAGTGTATGGGCTTGAAAATTTTGATAGTTGGGATCTACAACTTCTTATGTGCTTCAATTTCCTTGAAATTCCCTTTCTTTATATGTCACTCTTATATCCCACAACTTTGGGAAGACTTGTAATAATCCTCAACAAGTGGAAACACTATAAACATGTAGTAATATTCATGAAATAATTTCAAACCAAGAGGATAAATCATATGTGTGGTAAGGTTGGACAACCCTTGGTGGCCAACCTGACTTAACCATTTCATTCAGTGATGCACTACATGTCCTCATGCGATATCAAGCCTCATGTATTTCTCCTAGGTTCTTATGCAAGTGTGAGTATAATATAATCCAACATGATATGGATTCCCTTGTATATTTTGACATAAATAATAATGAGCTAAATTTATAGTATAGAATGTACCCAATCTGGTAGTAGTATTATGTCGCACACTTCAACTACATGAACAAACCCTTTCTTCTTAGAAACCCTTTGAAAATAAATGAAGTAACTAAACTATTGCAAATACATGGTTGTTGGACCTTTGTGTGCTTGGAAATGGAGGAAGCTAGACTATTTGACCTAGTTGATTGCTTTAGACCTATAACATATGTTTTTCTAATTTATGCACGTGATTAATTTAGGAAGATTTTTGAGAGCCTCGAGTGTTTTTGGAATGATACTTACAATAAGAGCTTGTAATACTTATAATGAATTATAAAGTGAAATTGACTTCCTTATGTAACCCTCCATAGGTGAAATATTCTAATAAGGCTAACCCTAGGAATAAATAAAACAATAAAAAATTAGAAACAAATTTAGGTAATGTGAGAGGTCGGGTTGTACAAATTGACCACAACTAGATTTCACATATTGACCAAACTATACGGTCCAGGATGGGAGAGATGTGATGCAAAATAAAAATTTGTAGCATGATGCACATGGTTAGCTCACTATTTTGAGTAATTAATATTTCTTGAATTTACAATGCTAGAGTAGAATATGGAGATGACAAAGTCACACAATATCTATAGAGATATAATGATTGGATTCCAAATGTGAGCATTTGCATTAGTAAGGAGTATAACAAAACTTAGCATTACAAATGGAAAAGTTACCAAATTTTAGTGCCTACAATTTTTTACCGAGAATCCTATTTCTAGGAGGGATTAAAAAACAAGTAAGATTAACTTATTGTATTTAGTTGGATCCTTTTTCAAAAACTACACCAACACATTATATCTTCTTCACCTTAAAAGAGGGAGCATTCAAGGGGGGTTTTGTACAATAGAAGATTATTTTGAGATAGAATACATAATGCAAGGTATATGGTACAATGAAGAGGGTACAAATATAGGTGTAGGGATATAAATAGGTTATAGAAATATGATTCCACAAAAAATAAAACTATCAAATTTGGATAGGATCAATTGGTCAATTTTATCCTCTATTGGTCGATTTCTTCTAGAGTTCGATTTGGATAGTAAATTTTAATAGTGTTTCAAAAATTACATAATATAGAATGGTTCAAGAAATGAATCGAAAGAGTAAATATATTTTAGTAAGATTACACTTTGAATTTTTGTTACAAAAAGGGGCATGATACTAATTCAATGGTTCAATTTATAGATACAAGGTGTAAAAATCTATAATACATATTTCTATTTCAAAATTTTTACTATTATAAATTATTGTGGGAGAAGTATTTTTTTATTTCAAGAATTATCGATTCTTATGAGTATGGTGGGGACATGAGTTTACTTCATTATTTATTAATCATGCAAAATTATAACCGAGATATGTGTGGAATTGTGTGGTTTAAATGGAATGGGTAGTGTATGTTGGGTCTAGTGACATCTATCAACCTTAACATCATTCCTAGTGGACCCATAGTGGTTCTCCTTATATCAAGTGGTACATTCATAACTCCTCAAAATCCCGAGTGTCCGGTATTCTACACTCCAAACCTCATTGGATAACATTGGTTTTTATAAACTAGGGATTCATCACCTATAGTTCTCCATCTTTTCTAACAATATTCTCCCTCTACATGTACATTAAATGAGGGGCACAATAATATCCAATTGTTTCACTAAGAAGCCTCAATAATCATAGAGAAAAAATTGGTTGAGACTCATATAGGTTTACTTCCTTTCTCTCTCTTATTTCAATTTAAATTTCAAACTTTAGATTTAAATTTTTAATTTACTTAATATGGAAATTGATTACACTCTTGCCATACAGGTTTCACTTTGAAAACCTCTAAAGAACTCAAGTACTCAAGTATTTAAGAAAATACAATGTGTTTCCACACACGTAGGTACACATTAAATTAAATAGTAAATTATATTTACTAGATTAAAGGGGGATAAATATAAACATCAAAATTTGGTCATATGTAAATTGGAAAAGTTATTTTTAGATTGTCTTCTATAAATGAGTAACATGCATAAACATAGCTCAAATGAATTATCCTACGTTATCCTAAGGATTAAAATCCCTCATTCCCTTGTACATATGTCGGTTAGAAACAATTCATAACTTAGGTGAAGATATTTGTAAACCATCATATGAGATTTCTACCCTATTGGAAAGATTTTTCTAGGAGCTATAAGTTTGACTTGTCGATTCTATCCCTTTTGGTTGATCCTATTTAGGGCTGCCTTGTAGGAAAATTTTTCAAATAGGAATATTTTTATGAGTAAAAATTTTCCTCTTGGATTGGCCTTAGTTTGAAATATTAACTTTGGAGTGTTATTTCACTTTTTTGAATTATTATTTCATTCCCTTTTAAAATTTAATGTGTTTCTAGTCAACATACTTGAAAAGGATGAAATATTGCAATAGATGGATATTATGATTTAATTAACTTTCAACATTAATTTCACAAATGAAATTAACACTTCTCAAAGTGATAATTGATCTAGAAATTATCAAAAAAAAAGAGAATTACACTTATTTGATTCTATGTGGATTTAGGAGAGTCTAGGGGATTTGAATGTAGGATTATGTTGACCTAAAACTAAAAATGCTTCATTACAGAACTGCACACCGAGATCGCACCTAGACAAAACAATACAAATAGGTCAAGGACATCCATATGGTCATAACCCCACTCTATGATCTTGAACCTACTTGGAATATGGATCTACAAATTTCTAAGTTCTTTGCGTACTTGAAAATGAGTGTTGCTATGTGTCGGTCTTCTTCGATCACCTTCAAAATGACTTTGTAAACTTTTCTCAAAACCTAGAAGCATTGTAGTGTAAGGAGTTCTTGAAAAAAATTAGGTGAGTTGTGGGAGCCACTATGCACCACTAATGTCACCACTACTATGAAGAGGGATCAAACCATATGTTGTTCTCCTAGCATGTGATATCTATCGTAGTGCAATCAAAACTTGACAACCATGTTTTGACAATTCGTTGCTTGTGTTTCAAACTTTCTCAAACATTTGGGAATGGTCACTTTGCTTTATTTTATAAATAAAATGGATACTTCTAGACATGGAATGATACTTTGGACATATAAAGGGTGCTTCCCTATTTGATTTTCCTAAGTTATTTTGTAGTTTAAGAAGCTTGGAGTGCCTTTTGTGCTTTCCTTTATATGAGTTCTTAAAGAGATAGGTTCCTAAATGAAGTTTTATTTACTTGGTTATATATTCTTTGGAAGGTTGTTATGTCATGAAACACTAACCAAGGATGAATATTAGTCCATAATTGAAAGTTTTAGTGAACAAGGTTTCAATCCAAATCCGTACAATAGGGTCGGCTTGTAGATTTGTACAAAACAACCTAAAATGGAGGTTTTGATTGGGAGGGAAAATCCATTTTTGACTTTATAGATCATAGGATGGATGTTTCTAAATGTGTTTTATGTTGTTAAACTTCAGAAATTGATGACATAGAGGTGTAAAAGATAAGAAAGTAATTAGAGAGATATGAGGATGTGTTAAGTAAGAGTGAAAAGAGTGAATTTATAAATGCAAGTGTGCAATGTCAATATCAATAGCGTGAAAGGATAGATTGCAAATATTGAGTTTTTAGAGAGTGATATAAATATAAATTGATTTAATCACTTGGCAACAAATTGAAATCACCTAGAAATACTTGGTCTTCCTATCATTTCAATCAAAAATTTCTTTTTCCTCTTATTACTGATCTTACACTAGGAACAATCCATTAGAAGGTTTGAAACACTCCAAGACAAGACAAAATCGTTCCAAGAAAATTCAAGTGAATTCTAAGACAAGTTAAAACATCATTATTGAGTGTTCAATAACCAACTTCTAGTCACATACACGTTGTTGCAAGTAGCATAATTACACTTCCACTAGCTAGGATAACTACATTTCAATTTGTGATCCACAAAATACTGTGTACATAAAAAAAAGGTATTTCAAATCAAATATCCCATGTCCCTATTACCCACCATCTCATGCCAATTCAAGTGTTCATACATGAGAAGTATAACATGATATTATAGGAACTGTAATGCCCATCATTCATCATTGACTATTCCTCCTTCGTTAGGAAAATCCAGCGATCATAATAATATGTATTCCTCCTCAATGTTGGGGATAGAGTAGTTTCCATCATGTCATGTCGGTTAGGAACTTGATTTCAAACCAAATTATAAATTTCATCGACCTCAGTGAATTTACATACGAGTCCTTCAATTTACGGCTTGTGATAATAACCATAATAAAATGAAATGAAATGGTTAAATGAATAAAATAAATTGAATAAATAATATAGCCAAACTATATATATATGTGTGTGTGTATGTATATGTATGTGTATGTGTATGTGTGTGTGTGTGTATGTGTGTGTGTGTGTGTGTGTGTGTGTGTAAGGGATGGGATAGGGAGGTAATTTTATTATGATGGTTAGTGAATGGAGTAAGTGACCCCATGCGAAAGGCACATGGGATGGTGTACATGGAGGGCGAATGGTGGCGGTGTGATGGCGTGTATCAGAACATGTGCTAAGTTTGAGTGCCCAAACAAGGCATGTAAACCTCGTAATTTCCCGCATAATAATACAAACACTTTATTTTGAGATCTAGAGGCAATAACATTGTTGAAACCCATGTCAAAGTTATGATTTTAGCAGTCTTTGGATAGTTACAGCGAGGGCAATGTGAGGGAGGTAGAGTGTGGTAGGATTTTGGAATGGGGTATGGGCATCTCATAAGAACATTGGCGTTGTTTCAGTGTTTAACCGAATGAAAGAACGAGGTAACTTCTCATAAAATGTGATTGGGCAGTGTACAGAAGACGTAGGTTTCCTCCTGCGATAGTCACATTGTTTCACCTATGAAATAAACAGGTCTCCAACTTGATCAGTTTACATTTACCTACATACTCCCAACTTGTGCCAAAATATGAGCTCTGGAGTAGGTATGGACATCCATCGAAGCATAAAAGATAAAGGATTCTTGTCGGTGTTTTAGTTGCAAATTCTATGGTAGATGTGTATGCAAAATGTGGAAGCATAGACAAGCACATGAACTATTTGATAGAATTTCTTAAAGAAAAATGTGGTTTTGTAGATAACATTTACCGTAGGATATGCACAAAATGGGTTTGTTGAAAAGGCTTTAGAAACTTTCAAGAAAATGTAAATTTAGTAAGTTTAAATACATTTTTCCACAACATTTTCTATCATTATTCATGCCTGTAGCAAGATGAGAGTGTAAAAATATAGGGTATGGACATCCATTAAAGTATAATGTGAGAGATTCGAGTTAGATGTTTCTTAGGAGAAGTGTGTTGGTAGACATACAAGCCAAAATAGAGGTATTTTAGGGTAAATGTGGCTATTTGCATCAAACTTGGACCATGTAAGTCTTATTTATATTTTATTATGGTGTATTATTGCTCGGGTTTGTGGAGGTGGGTGTGTAGATACCTAAATAGTGTTGCATCTTGCCTTTGCTAGCATATTCTCTACCTATACACATGGGATTTTGAAAAACCCTTGGAAAATATCAATAAAAATTTGTTTTGCTTCTGGTGGGTATAAATCAAGTTTCTAAAGCCTTATATTAGTGTCTTTCTAGTTAGAGGATGGTAGGTGAATTGTTTGACAAAATGCCTCAAGGAAATGTTCCTCTGGGAAAACAATGATTGCTGGGTGTGTAAAAAATGGTTCGCTAGAAACAACTTATGACATCTTCACAAATAGGATGGTAGTGAGAGGCATGCACATGGTTTATTATCTCTTGTTGGACCGTTGAATGGAGGAGATCCAAGAGTAGGCTCACAGATTGTTGGAAAAATGTTTGGTGTGGATGCGGAGAATTGAGCTCCACAACTTGGGATGATTCATTTCACTCGGGCATGGTCTCCTTACCTATATTTGTTATTATTTTTTATATGATTGGTTCTTCATTTACAATATAATAAAAGTATTAAAATATTAGATACTCAAACAATTGGATATTTTAACCAGATGACTAGTGTAATCAATAAAACAATACCTTGTAATTTATGCTACCAACTTACAATTTGACCCTCAACCATACCACGACCACAACCTTATGCATTGTTAAACCCAGGGTGTCAAAAATTGGTGCTCATGTTTTTGGTATTGGCGAGAGCTAGATGAGTTAGCTAAATTAACTATTTATGTCCACCTTGTAAAGTTAAAAAAATGCAAGTTCTAGAGAAGTGTAAAACAACATAGTGTGCCTCATAAAAGAGATGTCAAGCATCATATGTGTTCCTCATTATGGGGAGAGTCACGTCAAGCTTTAGATTTCCCACATTGAAATTTCTATACTCTCTTCGCAACTCCTCTAGGAGCCTTGTTGTACTCTGTTTTGCACTTTTAGGAAGCTATTAACATTGAAAAGTTGGGTTTCGTATCGGCTCTCCATTTGGTCCCCGAGAAACAAAATGTTTGTTCACCTTCCTCTAGGTTTTTACTAGACAATTTCATGGAACCTTCAGTTGGGGAAAAAAACATTCATGGCTAGTTTGGAAAGGAGGTTTTGTAGGCCTCTAATCACTGTCGACTAAGTCAAATTAGGATGATTACAACTAGTGGCTCAGGAAACTTAGCCTCAAATTGAAAACCATTTGCCAATTTTGATTTCCTCCAGGTTTGTATGAATTCTCGGTATATAGGAGGACACTCGGGAATTTAATCGTTGTGTATCACCTAATAGAAGGCAACTTTCGAGCTTGGTTTCATAGCCTCCAGAGCCTAAATTGGGTGTTTCTGCAACTAATAAGAAAATGTTAAAAGAAAGATGTAGGATCCCATGTATTGAAAGACTTATTATTGAAATTTTGTAATATATACGAAATGCTAGTTAGGGGTGTTTTGGGAAATGTGCATTTAACCATAGGTGTCTTTTGATTCAGATTTCTATATGGTAAAAAAGGGGGATTGGATATATATGTTAAATGAAATTATAGAGGATAATTCAACATTTTGCAAAGTATTAAAAGGTTTAATGTTTAATCTTTGTAATATTTTTAAGATACTAGTGTTTAGGGAAATATGTATCTAACCAAGGGTCTTATTTGATCCCAAAATTTTGTATTGTAAAATTTGAATATATATGTTAAATAAAATTGAATGTAATGCCTTATAGTGCATTTCTAGTGTGCAATTCTTGATTAAATAATTGGTGTTGCATTCCTTACCTTAAAAATGTAATAAAGAAATCTAAATAAAACAATCGAGCTTAGTTTAAGACTTATGCATATCTACCCTTCTTGAATGATCTTTCTCAGCATATAAGAAATTAAAACCTTTGGATGAACCTAAATCTTTATACTTAATGACACCCATTTTCTTAAGAAAATAAGAGCCCAAGTTGAGATTTCCATCCTAGCCTTCATGTTTAATGACATTGTCGTGAACCCAACAGTTAGGAATGACATGGTCAAACATCCTCTTGAGTGTGTGGTTACCTCCTAGGATTGGAAACCATGTGTGCAGTACGGAGAATGTGTTCTCTTAAGGTAGTACTCCTTGGGAAACCAACATTAAAAATAGTGGAAAACCCTCTTGGAATGACACATGTGTTGAGTGGCGAAGATCGCCAATAAACCTTGAAACCACCTTTAAGAGTTACATCATAAATGAACTTATACCCAACTTCAATTATCATTTTGGGTTTTATGGTACAATTCTAAAACTTAATTGTGAGACTTAACAACATTTTAATTTATGATTAGTTTGTGGGAATGTAACCATAATATGGTGTGCTAGGAAAAAGGTGAAAATTAGATCACTCATATAACATGTTTAAACCATCTTATGGTGAGGAACTAAATCCATGCCATGTAATGCTTAATGTGAACCATAATCCTTTAAACGAAGGAGTATTCCCTCTTGTTCCTCGCTTTTCCTATTGAGTAAAGAATGTACATTGTGAAACCAAGTAATCATGTTCTTGAGGCATTTCCCTAGGACAAGAGCTAGTAGTCCCACGAGCATGCAAATGTCCTTATTAACAAATGGGTTACTTAACAAATTTCAAAACACCATTTAAATCCAATTAAGTGAATTCATTTTAAGATGAATGTAAATGATTCGAGAAGGTCCTATGTTTTAGTTACCTACACATGAGAATACTAAGTGTGAATCCCGTTTAACCCCTCTCAAACAAGAGTTTCAGGTTGACAAGAAGTATCGAATATACCTAGAGTTACAAGATGATTTTTTAGAGATAAAGGTGTGCAATTACTCTAGTTGTGACCTTAGTAAGGTGTGTAAAATTTATAATTGAATGTCTCCTGTAACACACATCTAATACTTAATTTTTAGGAATCCAAACTTGGTTGAGTGTGAAATCATACTCCTTAGGACCTTGATGACTAAGAATTTAAATGAAGTAGATAGGATATACAATTAGTGGTATTTACTTAAAGCAAAATCAGGTAACCTCAGTAATTAAATGCTAATATAAAAATAATGTGTATTCTATTTACTCTTGAACTAATAAACATCACTTGTTCATGTGAACCTTGTTGCTGACTAATTTGAATTGCAAACCAAACAAACATACAACTTTGAAGACAATCCTTAGAACAAACACTAGTGGCTCATGTGGTAATATAAGTTCCTATCAACAATCTGCCACATCTTTCTATTACAATAGGGAAACAAGAAAAATTAGAGGGAGTAACTACAAGTGAAAAGATAAGTAAAGTAAGGATAACATAGTATAGTTTTAAGAAGGATGAAGGACCACATGATAAGAGATTCTCAACAATGAAGGTCAATAATGAAAGATAAAGGTATTAAATTTGTAAACCGGAAAGTGATGTGTCATGGATGGTGCCTATACCTGAGTTATATTGTAGTGGAATTATCTATTGTGTCTTGTCATTTGGGGAAAGGTGGTCTTGATGTGCAACATGTATTTTCATGTCATCTATGTGGGATAATGTTTGTGCAAGTGTATCATGTGTTATGCATTGTCTTAAGCAATCCCTTGTGTTGTCATGTATCAAGCAATGTAAGTCAAAAAAATTATTCTTATATTTTCTTGTTGTATTTGTGTGTAAAATGTGGGTGTTACATGAACACTCATGCGCATATGGGGTTTACTAAAAGCATAAAAGGGTAGAGAAGAATAAGATGAAGAAAAAAATTGAAAAAAAGTAAAGAAAGAACTTGGACAAGTCCGTGTAGATCTAGAATGTTATAGTTGGTTGATTATGTCCTATTGGTCAATTCTATCTAGAGGAAAATATAGATTGAGTTTTGGAGACAAAGTAGATATAGAATATTTTTAGTACATTCCTCCACTTTCACATCTAATCAATCACCGAACACAAAAATAAGTGTATTTCTTTTTTATTTCACTATATTTAACATGTGCCAGAATTACTTATCATCACTTAATCATTTAGCATAATCATATTTGTATGTTGGATTTTAATTTATAATATGAATGTGTATAGTTTCTAAATTACAATCCTACTTACAGTTTCAACACCTACCTTTTGAATTTCAAGGTGTAATTACTTCCACCTAGCCATCCAAGCATGTAGATCTTACTTCTCGCCATCATATTTCCTTATAGAGGCCATAAAGAAGCTTTGGCGAGGAAAGTGAAGGTTATGGAAGAGCCCTACTCTATTTACTCAATATTCCCTTTGGTACATGGTTCTACACGAAGCATCTTAAAATTCCCTTTTTTAATCCTTAAGAAAATTAGGATTAGTTTTAGGGTGGGAATATAAAACATCCCATGGTTGTTAATGAATCCTCGTCGTTTGAAAAGGAATGAGAATTTAAAGCTTAAGTATATTTACTTAAAATTTATGTTTTACAACTTTCGTTGTATGACATATTATAATATAATATGTCATGGGGATATCACTTACATAATCCACTAGGTGTTGAATTTTGAAGTGTTCACACGAGTAAAATTTATTGCATGACCATATTTTACGTTTTAATTGAATATATGTTTTGAAAATTATTTTTCTCTATAAAGAAAACCTTGGTTATTTAGTTTGCATCTATCTTTTGGTTTGTTTAATTAAGTATGCCATTAGCATGTTTAAATCATCTAAGTCATCATGTCATTTATGTCATGAGGTTATTAACACGTGTTTATGAAATTTTATTGTTTAGGGTTATTTAGAATATTTTAGTCAATTAGGGTCTATAAGTGAGAGGGTAATCACCTCTTGTGATGTACTAACAACATGAATCCTTGTATCTCATTGATTGTGGTATCATGGTAGCATGTTATTAACAACTTCATATTGTTACATCATATGTATTTCTCCATTGCAATCTTATCCTACCTAGAAAATCTTTTGTCATGAGTTAATTATTTTATGCATATATGTTGTTCTTCCCTTCTCAAAAAATATTGAGTTACAAACATAATTAATCTAAGTTAAAACAACAAATTGGGCCCTAATTTAACCTTATTTTTGTGTGTTATTTTTATGGGCACATCATTATTGGTCTTCATCACTTGTTCCCCCTTCCCCTCTCTCCCCTATGTTTTTTGAGTGTCTTGGATTTGTGTCGGGAATATTAGTAACATTCTTAAGTTTTATACGAACCTAAGCGACATTTCAAGGTATGTATGGAATGCTAATAATGTTCCTAGTCCAAGTGGTTATTTTTGGTTAGGATGTATATGTCTAGTGTCCCATATTTCTCAATTCTAGTCATTTTTTTTTCATCCAACTCTCCATCAAGATTTGATTTGTATTATTTACAAATAGATAAGCATTATAGTTCATTTATAGATGTAAAAATCACATATCATCTATTACTTTTTATTATCTTGAATTTATTTATCAAGAAAATTAATAAAACATTAGAGACACAACATTGGGTGTACATGTTACTAGAGTCATTCCAATTATTCATATTGTTTTCATCCGATGTTGTTATTGTCTAGATGCATGCCAAATATCAAGATAAATATGTAATTCTATGGTTTATTGTAGGCCCTAAAACATATTTCGTTATCCATAATAGTTTTCAATATTGTTGCTCTTCTAGAGAAAGGAGAAGAAAATCTATTATGTAGGGGCCAAACGAGAAGTTCAACAACCTAAGTTTAGAGATTAAAATTAGGAAAACATAGTTTTCAAAATATTTATGAGTTGTCTATTGTTCGTCTTAACTGGTAATAATGGGTTGGACAACTCGTCGATATGTTAATGATGTTTTGGAAAACCAACTTTGTTTGCTATCATTTACTTAGGTATTGTCACCGCCGCTTATGAGTGTAAATTTCTAATGTCAAATCTCAATTATTGTCATCAAATCTTACAATATTCAAGATAAAACCAATCTCTCTTCTAGTTTTGCAGAATTAATTAGAGATGTTTTACTATTATGTATATATTAATTAGGCCTAAGTAAATGTATTTATGTATTTGTGTTGCGATGTAATGTATATCCATTTATCCGTAGTACAATATGTGGGGTTTCTAATGAAGGTATACAATTTTTTAAAATATAGGGTTGGTGCAATTCTTGTGGTAAGAAGAGTCATATAGTGATTGATATGTGAAGTTGTAGTTTGGGATAAGAGGGAGGTGTATATTAAATGGTATGTAGAGTTGTTAGGGAGAGTATCACAGTTGGTAAATCTACAATTTTTTGATTTTTTTGTCTTTTATTAATGTACTTCATATGTCTATATTCAATGCATCTATTACATTAAATTACTTACGTGTGCTCATGATATAGTTATGGTGGGCCCACTCTAAACAATAATGTTATCATAAGATACAATGTGAATTTGTTTTACAAAATGTATCTCATGTCTACATTCAATGTATCACAATGTACATAATTTTACTAATTTTGCCCTATTTTATGTCTACATTCAATGCATCAACATGAGATACAAATGGCCCGTGTTCAATTTTTGTTGATTATTTAGTTGAGGGAGTTTAATAATGTTGTACAGAAATGTTACAAACATTATCTCTAATAATAAAGCAATAATAGCATTAGCCTGCTCAAATTACGCTGAGATAAAAAGCCGAAACTAAGGTGGTGATGGGTCAAGTGGACAAGTGTAATGAAGATTAGGATTTGGTAAAAGATAAGCAGCATCGAGTCGCAGCATAAATAAATAGATTGCCTATTTTTGTGCATACGTGGACTCTCAATATAATGACAAGATGTCTACTTCCTGTAATAGTTTCGGGCATTTGTTTTAAGCCCATGGTCCCCTGCACTTGAACTACTGTGAGAAATAATGTCCGATTTTGGGAGGAATGTTCGCTTTCCAAGAGATGGATGATACTTAGAATATGCCGAATGTTGATTCCTTTTCTCCGCCGTTCTCCGCATGCATTTTTGTGGTGGGCAGACAGGGTGGTGAATAGATTTATTTGGATTGAACTACGTCTTCTTCTCCTTTGCAACTTCTGGGAGTTTATCTATATATACTGCCTGAAAAGAAGTCTTGATTCCAAGATTTTTCTCCTTTTTCTGGTTCAGGGTGTGAGAAAAAAAGAGTTCAATGATGGAAAACCACTGTGCTTATGGAAGGCAGTGTGTGTGGTGGGTAGAGAAGTATTTGAGGGACTGCGTGTGTGGAATGAGAGACTATGTGTCTGTTGGTTTTGGGCTCATCAGTTTGGTCAGCTGGGCAGTTGCAGAAGTGCCTCAGATTATTACCAACTTCAAGAATGGATCCACAGAGGGCGTCTCCCTTGGCTTTCTCATGACATGGGTTGTAGGGTAACTTATCAGTAAAGCCCTCTTGCTTTCACCTTTTTTTTTTCAGTAATGTTTTCTGATGGTAGTGGTTTAAGCAAGATTCTTTATCCTATCTGGTTTTCAATGTCCAGGGACTTTTTCAATCTTATTGGGTGTTGGCTGGAGCCAGCAACTGTAAGTCTTCCTTAGCTATGCACCCAAAATAGTAATATTATTGAACTATATTTTTTATTTATTGATTTAGAAAAGGAATTACTCTTTGTTTTCAGGTTAAGAATTTGATTGTGTAACTAAGTCACATTTAGATTTTATGATTTTGTGATTGGCAAATAATGTACATCATGACGACATAGAGAAAATATATTGTTGTTGTGGTGATGGTGGAAATGCTATGATAGTTTACGGTAGTATCAATGTCCATTTGACTTCCATAGCATTATTTTGATGATAAAATCATTAATCAAATATGGTATAACTCTGGGTTAAGATATCTGTATTCCTTAGTGAAGGGAAGAAAAGATTACACAAGCTCTACAATTATCCGTATTGTAATGCCCTCAGACTGCTGTTCAATGGTAAACTGCCTAAATTGAGAACATATAGATCTGTTAGGGAACAAGGAGTAAACAACCACCTCTCATAGCTAAAGCCTAGGGCTATTAAACAAGCTCTTATTATAGGATATAGAATCCACACTTCAGAATTGAGTAGACCCAGATGCCTCGGCTAGTGCTCAAACCTGCAGATTCTCTGTTTCATGCATCAAGCATGCCATGGCTGAGACAATGTTCAGTTTTAACTAAATTAAATAGGAATTTTATATCACAATGCAGGACTCACGTCTCTATTAAAACTCTGTTTTTCTATTTTTTCAGAGGTCAGGACACTGTTTTAATCATCTTTATGAAGAATGCTGCTATTCATGGAAAGTATAGTGCTACCAGCCTACCACAGTCCACTAACTAAACATGAACTTTGTTTGTGTTCACTAAGCAATGTCCAGGAACTAAAATAGACATGATACATTTCTGTTGGTAACAGTGCCTAAGCCTTGTATTATGTGTAAAATTTGTCTTTTCTGATACTAGTCTTGAAGTGCGCGACGAATCATATGGATGCTCATTAGTGCTTTCAATGGACATATTTGAATTTCCTTTATGACAGTTAGACTACCAGTACTTACCTGTCTTTGACCTGTATCTGTCAATAACAATTTCTCATTTCTATGACTGTGCAGTTACCAACCCAGTTCTATACTGCACTGGTAAGAACTCTTTTCAACGTTTCAAAAGAAAAGGATTACCCATGTGGGTCAAAGCATTTCTTGCAAATCAATTACCATTGAATTCTCTTTCTTCCAAATTTATAATGTTTTATTACTCATTTGCTGCAGTTGTACACAATTACGACTATACTTCTAGTTTGCCAAATCATATATTATGATCATTTCTGCAAGTGGTGGAAAATGAGGAAAGGAAAAGCTCAATCTAAGGTTGTGATTTGACATATTTAATACACATCATACAATCAAAGTATTTTACATAATATTAATGATACTTATAAATCTTGGCCTAAAGTATGATGTGTGTTTTCTTGGGTTTGTTAATGTATATCAGAATCAACCTAAGGAAGTATTCAAATCTGAGCAAAATGACAATAAAAAAGCAGAGCCTGTGAAGGTGCCAGAGAGCATAAACTCATCTGAAACTGCCAAGAAAACCATTAAATCCTTTAATGGGACACCAGTTTCCAGTTTACCTATACCTGCTGTTTCTCCTCGGCACAGACCCAATACAGGGAGGGATCTATACTACACGTAATACATTTGTATTCCTGCCTTCATGTGCTTTGTCAAGTCAATATTTTCTTAAATATCTGATATATATATATATCGTGCCCATTGCTTATTAGCCAGCAATTTTGTTTCAGGTCTGCAAGATCTCTGGCGAGCAGTCATACTCCGACTCCTGGCTCATATCTCCTTCAATCCCGTGGGTCTGGTAGAAGTGGTCCAAGCTATATATTAAGTCAGTCATCAGTAGATGAGGAAGGACTACTCACTAACCTTATATCTCCCAGTCCAAGGAATTCCAAGACCATACTTCGCTCGGTAAGTTTCCATATATAGTGCAGCACATTTGACTGAATCCACAGTACCATCAGCACCTAACCTTGATTATCATTAAAATGGGTTTTTGTTGGTTTCCAAACCCCTATTCAGGTAGCTTCAACAATACTTTTTGTTGGTGGGATGAACTACTTGAAATTGCCCACCCACAACAACATTACTTCATTCTCTCACTCCGCTCAAGCCCAAAAGAGATGTGTTATTATAATGACAGGAAGGAAACTTTTGCAGGTACCCATAAAATACATTCTTGGCACAAGTATTTCTGAATATCTCATGTTCAAATTTTCTTCAGGTTGTGTATTTATGGTGGTTGTGCACATATAGGAAATGGGTGCTGGTGCATTCAGCAGCAGGGTGATGAAAGAGGAGTCTTCAAGTGAATTAGGAACTTGGTTGGGGTGGCTTATGGCTGCCATTTATATGGGTGGAAGAATTCCACAAATTAGTTTAAATGTGAGTTTCTTGTAGTTGCATTTCGAACAGCGAGTTTCTGTCTCCAATACCTAAGCTAACCATGCGTAATTGATGATAAATGTTGGTTGCAGATTAAGAGAGGGACCGTTGAGGTATTCTTACCCTTCTTAGAGATCTTTCATAATTGATAATTTTTAGTCTCAATTTGCATAGTAATTGAGTGGATCATATAATTCACCCTTCCAATGTTGTTGTGTTAGCAGGGGTTGAATCCACTTATGTTCATCTTTGCCCTAATAGGGAATGCTACCTATGTGGGAAGGTATATAGTTGAATTTATTTATGTTTTTAGCTGCTTGTTTTCAATGAATTAATCTGAAGGATGAGATGTCACATGTTCCATTTGTTTTTAATCTTGTTATGTTTATGTTCAGTATAACTGTGAGGACTCTAAGCATGCCATGGCTATGTTCAGTATAATTGTAAGGACTCTAAAGTGGGAAAAGTTAAAGCCAAATATGCCATGGCTGGTGGACGCTGGTGTATGTGTACTATTGGACTTCTTTGTATCCTTTATCATAAACAATGCTACTGGTAGCATTTCATTTAATATTAGGAAGGTTAAGTACATTTTATTTCGTTTTGGTTCCTGCTCAATTCAATTACATTACAAGATTTTGGCTTAAACATATATAAAATTGCAGCTTATTATTTAGAACCTTGCTTAAACAAGGTTGTACAAGATAAAGAACGAAGAAATCTGAGCCTTAACCATTCATAGATACTTGCTCGGTTTGTTTATTATAAGGTAAGAAAAACTAAGAAAGAGCAAGATGAAAGTGGAGATTATGAAGCTATCAAGATTTAGCAAAAATACATGGTTGAAAACCCGAGCATTTATGAGACAAATGGTCCTACGAGTTTATCACCTCAATTTGGACAATTTTCAAGTGGAGGTCAAGTGTCTCTATTGATTTCCATATTACATCTCGTATCATGAGAATTATTCGTCTACAAATTTAGTGTGTTAGTGACATTGACAAAAATGTTGAAAGCCACATATGCAATTTTAGAATGTAAATAGAATTTGGGATTCTTGACGTTGCATTTGTGGATCCATGGTCTCGTAACCACAATTTGTTGAAGGTAATTAAGGATGAGATTGAGAAAGTTTGTGTATCTCAACTTTTTCTCCGAATGATTGGGTTTCCACTCATTCTTTTGAAGTTCAAGTTGTGAGAATGTGTTCTATTTCTAATTTCTTCTTTTTAAAAATTAGATTTTCCAAATTACATGTTTAGAGTGTACATTATGTTCTCTAAACATAGTTTATTTAATTCTACCACACTTAAGGTTAATCTACCAATGTTAATAGCATGTTCTTTAATTATTGTTTGGAAAGTCAAATGCACATTCACATGTAAAATAATTTTTCATTCACATTTTCTTCTTTGGTCTTTTATTTTGTTTTTTATTTTTATTATTTTGGGGTCTCTCTTAGTTGTTTTTACAAGTCGTAGTCTATATTACCATTCTCGTCTAGATTACCATTATTCTTTTAAGGTTATAATATTAATAGTTTTTCTTGAAATTTAGGTGTTTTGGGTTACAAATCCTTATAGCCCTAGTAAATAATGTGTTCATAACTATGATTTTTGTGAAGGATGGTGGTGTGAATAAGCTCTAGTGTATGCATTTGTCCACCTTTTATCGTCAAAGATTTTTGTGTAGAGAGAACCTTCATTATTTTTAATAAGAAGAATATTTAAAAGACAAAAGATGAGTCTTATGTTTTCATTGTGAATTAAATGTTGCTTGATTATAAATTAAGGTATACAAGGAATAGAACAACATATTTCATACCATATAGTAAGCCCACATTAGTGTCATCCATGACGTGATACCACCATTTCAATTTTAATAAGGAATTAACCAATTCAAAAAAAATCATACATTAGTTTGTCATTATCAAAGATAGAGGAGAGCCTATGGCTACTCTATTTCTTTTCTCATAGATGTTCCTAGAGAAGTTTATAAATTCTACAAGATTAGCATGTTATCTTCTCATGTATGATCTTTTTATCACTTTTATGGCTTAATTTAGAGAGGTTTTAATGAACAAAGAAAGCATGTAAAAGTTGACATTTATTTTCGTCCATTTTTATTTGGCAAGGGCGTTAAACAATGTTGTAAAATCTTTGATGGAGGATGTCTTTCGTGCTAATGTATTCAACATACCCATTAAGTAGCTAACTAAAATTTAGGTAGGTGAGTCTATGGTGTCAACAATGGGTCCATATTTTCCCTTTAATCCTAGGAAGTGACCACTTATGTACGGTATGAAATTGGTCATTCATTTTTTCAACCATTATGGAAATAGTCACCACCTCTATGGTTCCTTCCACCCCTAGATTTTTAATTCCATTGGGTTTTTTGTCTTTTCTAGTCATCTTTCACACTCATTATGTGTTGAAGTACACACTAATATGGTCTTAATTTGAATTCAAGAAGTATATAAATACGCATGTGAACTAATGTATTTAAGAATGATATCATACACTCAAAAAATATATTATAGAACTTGTTTCAAGAGTGATTGAATTTGTAAAAGTAAAAATTATTGTTTTCAAGAGAATTTTGTGCCAAAGGATAAATTGAAGCATTAATAAACAATTATAGCTTCTAAGTTAGTTATTTTTGTATGGATTTAAAGATAAATTTTGGGCCACTTACATACACCAAATTACTTATTGATTTACATTGAGTGATTAATGTGGTTCAACACATATGGGGCCTAACAATAAATAGGGATAATACACACACCTATTAACATCACCCCATTTTTATGGTTTTTGTAAGGATTTAAGGTTGTAGTAGGAGTTCGATGACAAAAAAGAGTTAATTCTCAGTGTCACAATAAAAAATGAGAAAATGATTAAGGTTTTCAACAACCTAGAACAAATAGTAGTATTCACTAACTTAATTTACCATTTTTTTGTAGAGTCCTATTCTTATAGTTGTTACAATTATGCTCGACATGTTTTTGTAGTGATTTTACTTCTAGTCAAGAATGTTTCTTGATTCATGTTTTTATGGTCAATTTCTATTATTTTATTGAATTTTCTTTTTGCCACATGTCATTAATGATTACATCCAAATTTTCATTGTAATCCAAAACCTATTTATCTATTATTTTCTATCATTTAATCATTTTGTATTATCTGCTATCTAGATTAGACTCTCATTTATGCAATTAGGTATGATTTATTATGGATTTTAGTCAAACCAAATTCTATCTCGTTGATATGTTTAGTATAATTATGTATACAAAACTACTTTCCATACCTACATTTTGGTGAAATAACACCTTGCATGTAACCTAAGGTATACCTTTTGGTGAATCCTCATAGATCGAACACTAACCCCTTAGGGTTTCCCTTTTAGAAACTTGAATAAACTTATACTTAGCATAGGGTTTTGCTTTGTGTAAACATACATTACTTGCATCATTTTTAGGGATTTCTCTTGCTCTTATTCATTGTGTACTAGAACTTGTTTTTATTTGTTTCAATCTTCTAGCCCTATATTTTGTGTATATAATATCAGTTGTGAAGTTTTTTTTTCATGCACTATATAGTCTATGATATTGAAATTGATTATATCCCGAGCTTCACCTAGAAAAAATCCTAAGTTAAATTATGATCTTATTGATATTATAGATATTCTCTTGGTTCCATGTAGGGTTTTCAAGAAAATGAAAATAGTCACCCTCGATAAGACTCAAGCTCACTTGAAACCCATTCCAAACTCCTACCGAAAACCCATATCTAGATGGAAATTATTTGAATGGCCTCATGTATTTATCAAAATCAAAATTATGATAAAGGGAAAGAGGTTGATATAGAGGATCAAAATAGAATTCTGATTTATAAAATACTAAATGGCATTATCTTACAAAATCGTATGGAAATGGTTGATGTATTGAATATAATAGTTGATATTCAATTTAAAACTCAAGGAAAAAAATATGCCAATGTACCAATTATTTAAGATCATACCCGTAAGATGAACAATGTATACTTAAATGTAACTAGTGATCATCAAGCACCTAATGAGACACATTTCATGCCCTCTAATGTGGTTATCTATTAGATTTATTCCATCACCATTTCATTGAGTGTGCTTCTTCTAAGGTGCATGTTTCACTTACTTTCATATCCCTTATTGTTGACTCTTATATTGTTTGTTAATGTTTTACAACTTGTTCTCTCACCGAACTCATATGACTTCCATTATTCCAAATGCTTTGCAGAACTAGCTCTTATGCGTAATGCACCTATCAAAGTACCTATTCTAGTATTACTTATCTCCCTCTCCGATGTGACCACTATAATGAACTACATGCACACATTGTTGTGCAATAAAATCAAGGAAATGTTTGAAGGGTCTCAAAATGCATGTAATAAGCTAACATAGAACAACAATATACTCTTACCGTTGGCGTATGTTGTACTTGCTTACACCTTCCCATCATATTTTAATGCTAAAAATTAAAGCTATATATAACAGAACATCTAAATCTATCTCAACACTAATTAGGTCTTTTATAGGTCTTATTTGTACTTTTCGTATGTGATGATCGGTTATTGAAAAGTTATTTCTTAGGATATTGAAATATTATGCTCATGATATTTTCTATACATTACCTCAAGCACTAGTTGATGATTTTCGTACACATTATTCTCACAACATTAGGATTCAAACTATGTCACTTTTATATAGATTTCTCAACAAAGTTGAGGTTTTAAAATGAACATTTTATTTAGTAAGTAATTAAATTCAAGATAAATATAACCACAAAGATGAAACATAAGTTTCATGAACTTGAACTCATAAGCTTATTTTATAATATATTTTATGCACATATGAAGGACAAAGTAATTTATTTTAAACGTACAACTCTATAGATTCCTCTTGTCAAATCCACGTTCTTCCTTTGTCTAACCTTGTTTTCTTCTCCTTCTCCCTATTTTATTCATCCCATATTTTTTATCTCCTCCCATGTTGCCCTACTTTTATAGTCATTTTTCCATAACTATAGTAGTACAATTTTATTATGCAACTAGAACCATACCACTTTGGCTTTGGATCCTTTTTCCAAACCCATTTGACCTATGATTTTGGTGCCTTGACAAGGTTTGTGGCCCTTATTTGTCATTATTTTTCAAGTGTTATGTATTGAAATGTGTGTCATTAGTCTGCTAAACTAAATTCAAAAAGTCTATAAATATATACTCACATTAGTGTATTTAGGAAAATGAGCACACAAAATCAATGGTCACAAGTAAATTTATTAAAGCTTTTAAAATAATGCAATCAATTTATTTTTAAAGTATTTCTAATCCAAAAGAAAACTACAAACATTTAGAGAGGAGAATATAACATTTATGCTTGTTACATCCATTGTAAAAGTGCGTTTGAGACATGTGTGTTATACTAGATTGCTTGTTGAATTGGACTATGTTTGTTTATTGTTTTATAACTCAATAGTTACTTAATACTTAACATATATATTTCAAATTATTTAAAACCTAATTATTATAAAAATTCAAATTTATTTATCTATATATAATTTGTATGTTTATTTATAGAATCATAAATTGAATTTGACTTGCAAGTGTACATCTTTCAAGCCTTCAACCATTTGTTTTTAGTATCAAACAATTTAGTAGCACAATTCTTTAAGTTTATCAAGTTCGGTGATATTTAGTTTCCACATCTTCAAGGACTACAATTTACATACAACATATTCATATAATTGTTGAATTTCATATAATCAGAAACAATTAAATATGATATTATTTTTTGAATTGGATAGAGAACAAATTAAATCTTTAGTTTACGTGCGCACATGCACACGCACACACCCACGCACACACACACATACACACACGTTTTAACTATCTAATATATTATACATTTTAAATTGGAAAAATATGTCATGTGTTTAATGCAAGAATATAGGTCAGTCAGGGGCTTTCAAACTCATTCTCAAAGTTATGGTCAAGGTTTTCAAATGTACCATTCTAAAAGTAGACGAATTTATTCTTGCCACTATTATCGATATTTCCCTAGATCTCGTCCCATTCCAATAACTTCGGCAGTGGTGTTTTTGACTACCTCAACAATGGTGGCGGTAGTAGTTGGGATTCTCCCTCATAGAAATTTGTAATCATTGGCCTTGGAGTTTTTTCCTATTCACCAAAATGAAGAAGAAGAGTAATAATAGAATGTAGGGAAAATTTAAGACCACTTACCAAAGTTCAACTTGGATTTTTGGATGAAATTCTAAAAATGGGTTTTGTATTGATGGCGAAGAAGATCAAAATCCAGTATAACGAAGGAAAAAGGAAAATATGGGGAAAAGGTGCTACTGGGAGAAATCAAAGTGTGATACAGATGCATGTCTACATACTCATATGAAACTTTTGTATGGTATATGAATGAATTACGACCGCTTATGCATGTGGTGTGATGGGAGTTTTATATGGTAAATATGTTGGCAATTGTGCCCAATTTGAGTTTTGAGGTAGTGGAAATATACATTAAAAACTATGGAATTTATTTTAAAGCGTAGGTGAGCCGACCAAAAAAGTAGCTTGCATCCTTATATATTATGTGAAACGGTGCTTAAGTACTACTCTTTAAAATTGCCAAATACCAATTTGTAAAACTAGCATATTTGCGAATTAACAAAAATTTGCCACTATAATTTTCCTTTATAGAATGATGAATGGGATCCCATCCCGAATACAACACACCCCTCCACTATCAATGGCTACAGGAGAAACAAGATAATCTACCTTTGACTACGCCAACCACCATGTTTATTGTTGTTTTATAGTTGTCTTATATTTTGTAGTCCCATACTTTGGTTTTACAATCTTTTTTTTATTAAGAAAGGCATTTTATTATTGATGTGATTGTACAACTTTATTGTTGCTTCTTTGAGATGAATTGACCTCCTTCTCAAGGCCTTTTTAATTTGACGTGTCTAACATTATGAGTTTGACTCTTTCCACCTATCATTCTTGTATGATCAATATTGTACTAAATATTTCTATATTTATGTTAATAAAAGTGAAATTTTAATTAAAAAATTGATGAATGGATAAAATAAACAATCAAATTTAAATTTTACCATTAGGTAGCTTCCCAAAATCTATACATCTTTTACAAAAAGAAAAAGAAAAAGTGATGTCATTTTATAATTCATTATGCCGACTATAGAGAGGAAAACCCATACATCTATATGAATATAACTATAGATAGTCCACCCTTGAGATATGCCATATACATATAGGGACCCCTGCTTCCCCCGGCGCTCTCCCTAAATCTATATGATATGGGGGCACCATATATGCCCCGTTCATCGTTGCTCTTTTTCTTTTTCGACGACCGAGTTGCTAAGCGTTGAATCGTCGTTTTTTAGCTAAACATTAGTGGCTTCAATTTGTTGCAGAGATAATTAGTTGTTTTCTCTCTTCATTGTGTTCTCGCTGCTAGCCCTCGCTTTGTCATACGTTTTCCCTATTAAAGGAAAACCATGTTCTCGAATTGTCGAGCTTGTATGTTGGTCCTTCTTAATATGATTAATAATTATTATTAAGTTGTAATAATAATAGTAATAGAAATAATAATAATATTATTATTTTAATTATCGATCGATGATAACTTCATTATCTTATTGTCGATTTTATCAACATTATGGTTAATTATCGATAAATGATTTTATTGTTTGGTTGGTCACTTCATGGACCGAGCCTTAGTTCATGCAAAGAAGAGGGTCTCTTGTTGTGATGCCATGGTGGTCATTGCCCTGTGTTCATTTTTGAAACTTCTACCACTAGTTTCCTCCTTGGTCGACTAGGCTTGCTTGCGTACTTGTTTTATTTGTCCATTTAAAGGTGAATTGATATTCCTACCATATTGGCCGACCAAGCCTCCTCTCGTGCCTTGTTCTATAATTTATTTATTTATTTTTTATGATAAATTTTGGATGCATTCACCCAATTTGGACACTTTTGTTAGCGCCCCACCACTTAACCCATCTGCAGGCCGCATGCACCACTTTTATTGTTTTTTTAATGACCTATTGGCCTTCTTGGAAATGCATTTTACTTTGAATCTGGCCACCTTCCTTTCTTTATTGTTTCACCAAATTTTTCTCAAACCATTATGTGGTTCTACAAATGACGACGACTTTGATTTAGCCACTTGCTGGGTATTAATTGTTTTTCTATCTACTTTTTCTTCTTCCTGGTCATTCCTGACTCTATTGTTTTCTTCCTCCTTGGGTCACTTTGTTTTGTTGGTTCTGAAAAGTGGAGGGACCGTGATGAGAAGCGCCACCAAGGGCACACACCTGTGGCACCATCTGCTACACTCATTGTGAAGGGGTTTGTCAAAAATACCGTCGAGGATGATTTGTATAAGGCTTTGGCAGAGTGGAGTCCCCTACGCCATGTCCGTGTCATTCAGGGGAGGAACTCAGGCTTATTACGGGGTTTTTTTTCCATTGAATTTCCTTCATTTGATGTTTCTCGCAACATGCTTGAAGGGGTGGGAGATGAGGGATTAGTTTTTGATGGGCGACGCCTTCTTTTTGAGTGTAGCTGCAAGCCAACTGAGAGGCTTAGAAGCACCTCAAATAGGGAATAATAACATAGCAAAAGGGTCGACTCAAGGAACCACAAAGGCTCTAGTGCTGGCACAAATGACTGATATGCGTATTGTTTGTAGTACCTCTAATCCAACACCAAGTGGAAAGAAAGGATCGAATCTGGACCAACACATGTTTTAGTTATTATGTGGGCTGGATGAGAACGTTATTGAAGAAAGTGTAGGCCTTGTGGATTGCTAGGAGAAGGAGGTCTGCCAGGGCGTGGCCGTGGGAAATAGATTTTAATACAGGCATGTTAAGACTAGCCCCTGAAATATTTTGCTATCCTTTTTTAATTTCATGAAATAAATGATCTCCTACCTGAAATGACACCTTGAGATGGAATATTGTGGTTGATTTTATTGTTTTTCCTTGAGTGCACTGGTTGTTTCCTTTTTCCTTCTCCTGAATCGCTGTTCTTTTTTATGATTGGTTTGAAAAGGGGAAATTGTTGTTTCTTTACCTTGTTAGATTTGGATGGCTGAGGAAAAGGTTTTACTTGCTTTTGTTTATTTTGGATCAATCATCTGAAATGGGAAAAGGACATTCTTATGAAACATGGAAGCTTAAAAAAATATTACCTTTTCAAAATGCTTGGTTATGGCTACCCTAAGCGATATCAAATAAGTAGAGGCTCATAAATGCTTGGGTCTGATTTTTACTTGATAGTAGATACTTCTTGCTTTTTTCTCCCTTAGGGGTTTCCTTCATTAGTACTTCTGGCCCCTCGAACACTTCTGCCCTCTTTGGTTTGTCCCCTTGCTTGTGCTGACAAGACAATTATCACCTTTCACTCTACTAAATGTAGATTTTCCGATTGATAAAACACAAATCCATGTATATTTCTTTTGTGGTGTTTTATCATTATTGACAGGGAATATCAAAAATATGGAAATCTAGGTTCTTATCTAGAGTTTCTCTTGTTTTATTAGTTGTAACACTACTCCTTGGTTACCTTTTTATAGAATGTAATTGTTGCGTAAGTGAGAGTCCTGTTAGAATAAATTGCTATTGTACAACATTTAACACATAGTGTTATATTGGCTTGGATAATAGTATGTTTAGCTATTTATGAAGATTACGGATGAAGTTTTTTTAGGCTTTCCATTCAAAGTTGTCATGCTTACCTTCCTAGAGTGTAGCTTATTTATGAGCTATTTATATGGCTCGTTTCCTAATAAGGCTTGCGGCTTGTGGTTTCTCCAATAATCTATTTTGGTATCAGACATTAGGAAAGAAAGAAGGAAATTTCATTAATGTCCTCAAATGACCAAAAGTAGATCAATGGGACTAAGGATACAACCTTTAGCAATAGAAAGTTCTAGGAAGAGAGAATCCTAGTTATGAACCAAAGAAATAAAGTACAAAAGATGAAATAGAGTAGTGTGCCACTACCACAAGTGGAAAAGAAACCAATGCAAATAAAAATGAGGGTGAACAAAAAACCCAAAAGTGTGCGTTAATGAAAACAGAGGAAAAACTTTTGAATGTCCCTGTTTGTGCATTGAGTGGATGAATCATTTTGAGCCTCTATCGATCTTTGTGAGGAATCTATTTTTTTAGTCTGTTCAGATGAGTATATAGGGATCTAATAAGTCTTTCGTTAAAAATTATCAATGAAATTTGGGGATTACTTTCCTTTTGTTATTATAGAGATAAGTTTCATGATGAGATGGGGTTGTTGTTAGAATTAATGGCTGTTTGTGATATTTTTTAATGTAATTGAAGAGTGGATTGATTATGTTAACGTATATTACTTTTAAAATACCTTGTAAGGAAGAGGCGGTACACCTCTTGTTTAGACTATAACGATGGAATGTTTCCTTCGGGGTCACGTATCCCTTTATTGCTATGAAACCTCCTCCTGGAAGGATTGGATAACTATGTTTTGTTTCACATCTTGATCATAACTAGTATGTCTTTGACTTCTCAAGTTTTTCCTTTTAAGATGGATGGTTTGAGTATTAGATTTAAATCACGTAATCCATAGGGTTGCATGATCAAAATTCTCAATACTATTGACCTTTCATTCCTATCCAACAAGTTCTTGACTTGATTATTTGTTTTGTGATATCGTTCTTGTGGGAATGTTTGACTTCCTCATTATTGGCTAGGTGTAGATCCTTACCTCATGTGAAAAATTTGATTAGTGGTTTGTGCTTTGATCCTTTCATGAAGTAGAACATTCCTTTCATGGCTTTGTTAAATGTTAGCTTATTATTTCAATGTGTAGTCTTAACATGCTCAGTTCTCGCAAAATGACTCAAGTTAATACTTGTGCAGATGGCTTGTGCGTGTTGATAAAGGAAAGATTTGTGAAGGTTTCATTGGTTTGTTTTATGTGTTTCCTTGTATAAATGTCACATGTGTTGAAATTCTTGCAATGGTGCTTGTAATGGAGTTTGGAAGGCCTCTTGCCTTGGATGTTTGGTTATTGTGTTATAAAGTTGCTTTGTCCTTTTGTAGTAAGACTTGTAATTATCTTTGTGAGAAATAATATTTCAATCTTCACCTTGTTATGAGTATTCTTTTGATAATATTATTTATCAGTCATGAACTATTGTGGTTACATGGCTTGATCATGTTTGGCACATTCTTATTCTCAGCCAAGTTCTATTGAATCTTGTGATCACCTTTAGGTTGTGTGCCATGTTGAATAGAAAGGTTATAACCATGTTCTTCTCTCTCGATTTTCAATGGTAGCTTCTTCTTTCGAGTCATAAGACTTTCATGCTTTAATAACTCTCCATGGTCTTGACATTAGTGTAGTTCTATGTACATGTTAGTAGGTGGCAATCCTCTTTCAAAAGTTAATAAAAAAAAAAAAAAAAAAATGAATTCATAAGTTGAATAAATAAATAAAACAATTATGGAGTTGTGTTTCTTATTGAATAATTTAAGAGTTTCTTAATTGAAAAGAAAGGAGTTTTCTACTAGTATAAAAGAATCTACCATTGCTAACCTTAAGCTATGGATTAAAATTTATTCTCATTATTTTGAAACCTGACACATTTTAGGAAGTCTTGTGTTTCCTTTATCGAACCTAATCAAGAAAATTGCTAAATGAAGCCTTTTTTACCCTAATCCAAATTTAACTCTTAAGTCTCATTAAAAGACCGGTTAATAACTAAATAGATCATAATGAAATAAATTGACCTTCTCTCTCTAACCATTTGCCATAGTACCTTGTAACCCTTTTTTAAGTTATGATAAAATGTTAATCCTTGAACAAAGAAGATTATGGTTCTGAACCTAAACAATACTCCACTTCTTTTGAACTTATGCTTGCTTCCTTATGCAAAGGAAGTATGAAATAAGTCTCAGTAGTGTGGGTTCGGATAGATAGCCTTGTGGAATTGATTACCTCTTTGTTTTGTAAATGAATTAAACAAGTAAATGTCATATTAGAGATGATCCTAAGATAGACTTAATAGTATAAAAAAAAAGAAACCTAACCCTATAAGAAGAATTGTAAGAATCATAACATGAACCTTCTAGGCCCAAAGTCAGGTCTTGAAAGACTATTTTAGTGAATAAATAACCTTAAGAAGATTTTCATAGTGGGATGTCCTGAACCAGTAACTAGGTATTATGGGTTGGTCTTTTGTGGTGTCTTGTCAAAGAGAAGAGTGAATTGTCCTTGATGGGTGTGAATGTTTCCGTGTTGCCTTGTGGTCATCCTTGTATCAAGTTGTTCATAGAGTTAGTTGTAACCTTGGTGATGACATGTTGTGTCATGTTATGTGTCAAACAAGTCAAAAAAAAAAATTATCTTGTGTTTTTCTATGTAGTCTTGTGTGTCAAAAATAGTGGGTGTTACACTTGGTATCAGAGCGAGGTTCATGCTCTCGAACCTCTAGGCCAGTTTGGAGTTGTGATGATATTACATGATGGTGTTGCATGATGGTGATGGTGTTGCATGATGGTGGTTGATATTGGAAGAGTAATGTGTTTTAAGCGTGATGTGAACTATGTCATAATTGTGATATTGTTAGCACACATGTTGTGTATGTCACTTAGTGCGTAATTATGGCATGTTGATGTGTTAAAGATGAGAGTATTCTCTCTCCTTTTCAGAAATTCTATGTGAATTTGAGTGTGAAACACTGTTTTGTTGTGTGTGTGAAGAAATGTGATTGTTGATTCCGGATTGTTGGATCCTTTTGGCATTTGTGATGTGTGGGTGTGTTGATATGTTGTGTAACTAGGTTGGTTGTAGGGAACTGAATTTCTTAAGGATGTCATTATCATTTGTGTAGAAATATGTGTATTTCCATGTTATATGGCAGTTGACTGTATGTTGTAATGGTGCTCATCATAATTGTAATTCATGTGATATGTAATGAGTAATGTCATAAAATTGGGACATATGGTGAGTACATGATCCCTATCATATGGTGATTGCACTTTGGGTGCAGCATGTGGTGATGTGATATGTTGTAACTGTGACTGTAATGTATGTGATATACCTTGTATATGTACCTTGCTAAGGTGCTATGATTAATGTGTGTGAACCACCATTATGTTAGTGATGTAGTTGCATGTTATGTTGTGAACCTTACGCTAACCGACCCTAAGGGAAATCGGTAAAGTGTATGTTTGGAGTGAGGGGATGTGTACCATGGGCCAGTAACTCGGGCTGACCTTAGGCTCAGTAGATGATGACCCGTGCTCCTCCTCTCTCTCTCTCCCTCGTGGTTGTTGTATGGATGCAACCTAAGTGTAGTTATGATTGTGTTTAGCCTTGTCGAAGTGGTGGCGGGATGATTCAGATAGAGATGATGATAATTGTACTATTGATATTTTATTTTACGAGCTGAGGCTCGAGGTTCCGAGTGCCAAAACTCATTGAGTACCCCCTTGGTGGCCAGATAAGGCCACATAGTCATCGTAATGTGATATTATTATATGTGTATTTTATTCATAAATTGAACTTTTTTATTTATTTTTGCAAGGACCAACAGTTTTCTTGATTGCCATGTTTTACATTTTGGGCATTTCCTTGGTTTTGGTACTAACATGTGGATTTTGCACTAACTATGGCCATTTGGTCATTTTTTTGCTTGGTTTTGGATCTTCTTTTAAATTTTAAATTTTACCACCTTGCCCAAGGCTTGTACTTTGCCACTTGGCATTTGGATTGGATTGCTATGTTGGTTCTATTGTCGTGATGTGTGGAATAGGGTCATGGATGCACCATGGAATGGTTGGACCTATGGACCCACTTCATTGTATGGGGGTACGCCCCAAGGAGTTATAGATAACTAGCGGGTTTTTGAACCATGAGTTATTATGTCACTTGGGTTAGGGGTGTCTAGACTCTATGTGCCTAGGGCCATAGGAAACCAACCTCCTTGAGGGAGGCATAAGAGACTTGAGGGAGGCATAAGAGATTTGAGGGAGGCATAAGATATTGAGGGAGGCATAAGATATTGTGTGTGTGTGTGTGATTGAAGGTATGCTTTTGAGGAGGTATGCAAATTTGTATGATGTTTTGGTTGTGGTGTTATGATATATGTGTTACTCATGTTAGTTGGGTTTTTTTTGTGATGTTGTGATATGGCGTTGATGTCCTTGTTGACCCTATGTACATATAGCTATTTTCGAGTTATGTGAAAAACTTCATCTGTGAGACTGTGGAAATTTCAGGTTGTTGTAGTACACTTTTGTTCGAGCATTATTTGTCATCAGTCATAGTTGTGTGATAGTACTATGTTATGTGGACCGTGCATGTTTCCCTTCCATAAATTGACTAATCTCTTGTGGTGTGGTACCATCTTGAAGTATGTACTTGTATGTTTGTGAATCTGTAGTGTCTTGTATGACCCTAGTAGGGTGTTGTATTAGCAGTTCATGTTGGACACCCACAAGAATGAATAAACTAAAACTCTACAACAATGAAATTTTAAAAAAAAAACTAAAACTAGAAATAATGATAATGGAAAGAGACTAATGAAATAATGAATAAGAGAGAACTGCCAATCTTCACAAAACTTGAAAGTTCAAATTTCCAAAAATGTTCCCAAGGCCACCCCGTGGCCATGCTTTAACATCTGAAATCTTAACCATAGAGTGTACCTTTGCCTCTATCTGTTCTTAGTTGCTTACCATTTCTTTCCTTCAATGTTATGTCGCATCAAGGACGATGCTTTCTTAAGGGGAGGAGAATGTAATGCCCCATTCATCATTGCTCTTTTTCTTCTTTGATGACCTTGTTGGTAAGTATTGAACGCGTTGAAAGTGTTGTGTTTTTGTTGAACATTAGTGGCTTCACCTTTGTCACAGAGGATAATCAGTTGTTCTCCCTCTTCATCATTCCTGCTTATGTTAGTGTCGATGTTTTCTGTTGCTGGCCCCTTCATCCATTACGTTTTCCCTATTAAAGGAAAACCGTGTTCTCGAATTGTTGAGCTTGTATGTTGGTCCTTGTTAATATGATTAATAATTATTATTAAGTTTTAATAATAATAGTAATAAAATAATAATAATAATAATATTATTATTTTAATTATCGATCGACGATAAATTCATTATCTTATTATCGATTATTATCAACATTATGGTTAATTATCGATAAATGATTTTATTGTTTGGTTGGTTGCTTCATGACCGAGCCTCGTCCCCATTCGCGCAAAAGAAGAGGGTCTCCCATGTTGTGACGCCATGTTCATTCATTGTCCTATGTTCATTTTCAAAACTTATACTTCTAATTTCCTCCTTGGTTGACCAAGATTTCTTGTGTAATTGTTTTAATTGTCCATTTAAAGGTGAATTGATATTTCTACCATATTGTCTGCCAACCAAGCCTCCTCTCATGCCTTGTTCTATAACTTATTTTTTTTTTTTATGATAAAATTTTGGATGCATTCACCCAATTTGGACACTTTTGTTAAACTGCCCACCACTTTAACCCATTATGCAGCCACATGTGCACTTTTTTTTTTTATTTAATGACCTATTGGCCTTCTGGCCTTCTTGAAATGTGTTTTACTTTGAAATCAAGCCAGCCTTTCCTTTCCTTTATTGTTTTTCACCAAATTTTCTCAAACCATTATGTGGTTCTCAAACCTGACTTTGATTTAGCCACTTGTTGGGTATTAATTGTCTTTCTATCTACTTTTTTCTTCTTTGGTCATTCTCACTCTATTGTTTTTTCTCTCCTCCTTGGGTCACCTTGTTTTTTTTTGGTTCTTTCCCTTGCCTCGGAGGGACCATGATGAGAAGCACCACCAACTTGCACATTTTTTGGCACCATCTCTGCTATACTTTATTGTGAAGAAGGGGTTTGTCAAAAAATTTCGGGATGATTTATTCTTCTTTATGGTATGGTGGAGTCCCCTACGCCATGTCCATTGTGTCACATTGGTGATTCGGGAGAGGAACTTAGGCTTATTACTTTTTTTTTTGAATTTCCTTCATTTGATGTTTCATGTTGTATATTCTTGAAGGGGTGGAGATGAGGGATTTGTTTTTGAAAGGTGACCTTCTTCTTTTTATATGAACAAGCCAATTGGAGGCTTAGAAGCACCTCAAATAGGGAATAATGGCATTTGCAAAAGGAATCATCAGGCAACTCAAGTGCAAAGGATTTATAAAGTCTGTTGTTTAAATGAATGGATGCATGTTTTTTCCATTGACATCTTGTTCTACACTGAAATAGGGAAAGGGATATTGGATTGAATGTTTATTTCCTTGATGAAAATGTTTTAGTTGTTCTAAATCCTTGTTTTTTATGAAGAATTTTAGTGAAGAAAGTTTGGGCCATTGTTTTTACTTTGTTAGAAGGAGGTTTTTATTATTTAATAGGGGGATTTGGTTTTTGGGAAATAGATTTTTTTTTCCACTCAATCATTTAAGACTAGCCCATGAAATATTTTGCTATCCTTTTTCAATTTCATGAAATAAATGATCTCCTACCTGAAAATGATTCCTTGAGATGGAATATTGTGGTTGATTTTATTATTTTCCTTGATGCATTGGTTTTTCCTATTCCTTCTCTCTAATCGTTGTTCTTTTTATGATTGGTTTACATTGGGGAAAATTGTTGTTATTTTTACTCATTAGATTTAGATGGTGAGAACAATGTTTTTTACTTGCTTTTTTTTTTGGATCAAATCATCTTACAATGGGAAAAGGACATTCTTATGAAACATGGAAGCTTAAAAAAATCATTACTTTTTCAAAATGCTTGGTTTATGGCTACCCTAAGCGATATCAAAATCAATAAAGGCTCATAAATGCTTGGGTTTATTTATAAGTTTTGATAGTAGAATTCTTGCTTTTTCCCTTAGGGTTGCCTTCATTAGTAATACCTCATTTGTCCCCCTCAAATGCTTCTTCCCTCTTTGGTTTGTTAGAATATATTGCTTGACAAGATATTATCACCTTTCAAATATACTGTTAAATGTAGATTTACCGATTGATAAAACACAAATCCATGTATATTTTTTTATGGTGGTTTTTCATTATCGATAAAATATCAAAAAATATGGAAATCTAACCTTATCTAGAGTGGCTCTTGTTTATTAGTTGTAACACTACTCCTTCTTGTTTTATTATTAAATGTAATTGTTGCGTAAGTGAGAGTCTGTTGAATAAATTGATATTATACAACATTTAACACATAGTGATATATTGGCTCATAATAGTATGTATTAATTTATAAAATACGGATGAAGTTTTTAGGCTTTCCATTCAAAAGTTTCGTTGTTTTTTCTTACATTAGATATAGTTTGTTTATGAGCTATTTATATAATAGCTTGTTTCCTAATAAGGCTTATGGGTTTTATGCTTTCTCCAATAATCTAATTTGTATAGATATTAGAAAGAAATAAGGAAATTTCATTAATGTCCTCAAATGATTAAAACTCTTGTTTAGATCAATGGGATAGGATACTAACCTTTAAAAATAGAAAGTTTAGGAAGAGAGATCCTAAAGGTTCTACAAACCAAAGAAATAAACCCGTACAAAAGATGAAATAGAGCTATTGTGCCACTATTTTGTGAAGTGGAAAAAAACCAATGTTTTGACAAAAAATTAGGGTGAACAATAAAACCCAAAATGTGTGTTTGAAAATCAGAGGAAAAAATTTAATGTCCCTTATTTGTAAATGAAGTGGAGGAACCATCTTAGCCTTTATCGATCTTGTGAGGATTCTTTTTTTATTCTATATGAATATATATGGATCTAATAGGTTTTAAAAAGAAAATTATTAATGACATTTGGGGATTACTTTTCCTTTTATTATTAGATAAGTTTGACATTTTCGATGGGGTTGTTGTTAGAATTAATGGATTTTTTTGATATTTTTTAATGCAATTGAAGAGTGGTTGATTATGTTAACATTTATTACTTTTAAAAGACCTTGTAAGGAAGAGGTGGTAACTTTCTTGTTTAGATCTGTAACATGGAATGTTTCCTTCAGGGTCATACGTATCCCTTTATTGCTATGAAACCTCCCTCCTGGAAGGATTGGATAACTTTGTTTTGTTTCACGTCTATGATCGTAACTAGTATGTCTTTGACTTCTCAAGTTTTTCCTTTTAAGATGGATGGATTGAGTATTAGATTTCAATCACGTAATCCATAGGATTACATGATCGAAATTCTCAATACTATTGACCTTTCGTTCTATCCAATAAGTTCTTGACTTGATTATTTTTGTGATATCATTCTTACTAGAATGTTTGACTTCCTCCTTGTTGGTTGGTGTAGATCTTTACCTCATGTGAAAAATTTTGATTAGTGGTTTGTGCTTTGATCCTTTCATGAAGTAGAACATTCCTTTCATGGCTTTGTTAAATGTTAGCTTACTATTTCAATGTGTAGTCTTAACATGCTCAGTTCTCGTGAACTGACTCAAGTTAATACTTGTGCAGATGGCTTGTGCGTGTTGATAAAGGAAAGATTTGTGAAGGTTTCATCGGTTTGTTTTATGTGTTTCCTTGTTCAATGTCACATGTGTTGTAATTCTTGCAATGGTGCTTGTAATGGAGTTTGGAAGGCCTCTTGCCTTGGATGTTCGGTTAATGTGTTATAAAGTTGCTTTGTCCTGTTGTAGTAAGATTGTAATTATCTTTGTGAGAAATAATATTTCAATCTTCACCTTGTTATGAGCATTCTTTTGATAATATTATTTATCAGTCATGAAACTGTTGTGGTTGCATGGCTTGATCATGTTTGGCACATTCTTATTCTCAGCCAAGTTCTATTGAATCTTGTGATCACCTTTAGGTTGTGTGCCATGTTGAATAGAAAGGTTATAACCGTGTTCTTCTCTCTCATTTTGCAATGGTTCTTTTTTTTCGAGTCATAAGACTTTCATGCTTTAATAACTCTCCATGGTCTTGACATCAGTGTAGTTCTATGTACATGTTAGTAGGTGGCAATCCTCTTTCAAAAAGTTAATCAAAGAATAAAAGAACAGAAAATGAATTCATAAGTTGAATAAATAAATAAAACAATTATGGAGTTGTGTTTCTTATTGAATAATTTTAAGAGTTTCCAATTGAAAAGAAAGGAGTTTTCTACTAGTATAAAAGAATCTACCATTGCTAACCTTAAGCTATGGATTAAACTTTATTCTCATTATTGTGACACATTAAGTCTTGTGTTTCCTTTGTCGAACCTAATCAAGAAAAAGCTAAATGAAGTTGTTACCCTAATCCAGTTTAACTCTTAAGTCTCATTAAAAGACCGGTTAATAACTAAATAGATCATAATGAAATAAATTGATCTTCTCTCTCTAACTGTTGCCATTAGTACCTAGTAACCTTATTTTTAAGTTATGATAAAATGTTAATCCTTGAACAAAGAAGATTATGGTTCTGAACCTAAACAATACTCCACTTCTTTTGAACTTATGCTTGCTTCCTTATGCAAAGGAAGTATGAAACAAGTCTCAGTAGTGTGGGTTTGGATAGAGAGCCTAGTGGAATCGATTACCTCCTAGTTTTGTAAACGAATTAAATAAGTAATTGTCATATTAGAGATGATCCTAAGATAGTCCTTAATAGTATAAAATAAAAGAAACCTAACCCTATAAGAAGAATTGTAAGAATCATAACATGAACCTTCTAGATTCCAAAGTCAAGTCTTGGAAGACTTGTTTTAGTGAAATAAATAACCTTAAGAAGATTTTCATAGTGGGATGTCCTGAACCTGTAACTATGTATTGTGGTTGGTCTTTTGTGGTGTCTTGTCAAAGAGAAGAGTGAATTGTCCTTGATGGTGTGATCGTTTTGTTTCTTTCTACCTTGTGGTCATCCTTGTATCAAGTTGTTCACAGAGTTAGTTGTAACCTTGGTGATGGCATGTTCCTCCTCCACCAATAAAAATACTTACGTTGCACCTTCCATTTCCAAGCCCTCTCTCTTCGCCAAAATTGCTCCCCCCAAGGTCACATTTGGGGATTTGGTGTTGGAGGCTGAGGAATTTTCTTCCTCTAATGGACTGATCTACTTTGTTTTAATGGACTTTGGCCTGGTCTTACACTCCTACACTTGTGGATCACTATGATTTGGGGTCCTCTTGTTTCAGGTAGGATCAATATTTACCCCTATGCAAGGGATTTCTTTATTGTGGCTTTCATCTTTGATGATGCTAGGGATATTGTGCTCTCAAAGCTTTGGGAAATGTAGAATCATCATTTGTTGATGAAACCTTGGTTCTTGTCTTTTACTCCTCTCACTGCCTCTTTCAGTCTTAAGTCGATTTGGATTCATTAACCCCATCCGCCATTGCTGAATTATGTCGAGATGATAGTTTAGTTGCGATTGACAATGCTTTAGGTACTTTTTATCCATTGACTCCAATAATGATACCTTCACTCATACCACTTATGCTCGGATTTTGGTGTATTTGGATACTTCGATTGATCTACCAACGTCTATTGATTTCAAAGTGCGTGATAGGGTTTGGTCACAACCCCTAGACTACAAAGGTTTACTCTTCAGATGTAGAAAATGCTTTAACATTAGGCATCTCATGGGTGCTTGTTAGATGACCAGCAAAACCTAAAATAGAAAAGGTATCTTTGTGGAAGAATGCTCACCAAAAGAATTTAGTTATTGATGAGGAACTTGAATTTGCTACTGATTTGTAGGTCGGAAGGATAAGGTTTCCATTCTAATACCACAGAATTTGGTGGCTAGTGATAGAGCTAACATTGATTCCAAGTGTTGTTGATTGCATTAATACTAGTTTCACCACCCAAAACCCTCTGCTGGGAAGCTTGGCTTCCTCAAAGAATCGACTTCCACTCAATCGACAAAACTACAGATCCTAATAGGAGTGACAAATGGACAATTGTTAAAGGTACCCATTCTAAAAGTAGATGAAGTTTCTCTTGCACTTATACATGTTGTATTATGCAAAGTGGTCCTTTCTCCAAAGTTCAAGCTCCAAGGCCCGGCCTATCGAAACTCTTCTAGGTTGTGACTCGGGTGGAAGTCAAATGCCTTTTCCTATTGAAACCAAACCACCACCACTAAAACCCAACTTTTCAACAATAAGCTGCTCTCCCGTAGAATATCTTTGTTTCAAGCCTTCATCAAAACTAGATAATCTACCTTTGACTCCGTCAACCACCATGTTTAATGTTGTTGTATAGTTGTCTTATATTTTTAGTCCCATACTTTGGTTTTATCATCTTTTTTATTAAAAATGCACTTTTATTATTGATGTGATTGTACAACTTTATTGTTGCTTCTTTGATGCAAATTAACCTCCTTGTCAAGGCCTTTTTAATTTGATGTGTCTAACATTGTGAGTTGTGATTCTTTCCACCCATCATTTTTTGTATGATCTATATTATACTAAATATTTCTATATTTATGTTAATAAAATGCACTTTTAATTAAAAAATTGATTAATAGATAAAACAAATCATCAATTTTAAATTTAACTATTAGGTAACTTCCCACAAATCTATACATCTTTTAAAAAAATTGTAATTCACTATGGCAGCACCAGTGCAACTTAATTTAGATTTACAAACACACTATAGTGCAATATGGAACTCTCTCTTTCTCTTAATATATAATAGACAAACTATCTCATTCTCGTAATATAATGTACAAATGTGATCTTTAAGCAGTTATAGATACTTGTTCAGTTTGTGTATTTTGAGGCGAGGAAAACTAAGAAATAAGAAAATGGAAGTGGAGATTATCAAGCTATCAATATCTAGCATTTTAATATACACCTCTTCAAGGCTGTCTTATAATGACAAAAAAATTAAAAATCATTTAATTCACAACCAAAAGGAATATGTTTAAAACCTACAACATTTATCAGACGACGAGCTCTGAGGACATGTCTTTAAAAAGAAAAGGCACATTTGTATCATGTGTCTCTATTGATTGATTTTAATTGTATCATATTTCCATATTACATCTGTATCATGGAAATTATTTTGGTACAAACTTAGTTTGAGTTAGTGACATCGACAAAAATAGTGAAAGCGAAATATGCAATTTGAGAATGTAAAGATAATTGGCATTCTTGACGTTGCATTTGTGGAGCCATGGTTGATGAGAATGAAAGTGAAATATGTGATTTTAGAATGTAAAGAGAATTGGGATTCTTGGCATTTGTATTTGTGGAGTCATGGCTTTCAACTGTAATAGATAAAAGCAATTAAGGATGAGAAAGAAAGTTTGTGTATTTGGAGTCTCTTAGGAATGATGGGTTTCTATTGATTGAAGTTGTAAGGATGCTTTTCTATTCCAATTTTTTTATCTCTCTAATTTTCAAACGATTTTCTATGATAAGAATAGTAGATTTTTCAAATTACATGGTTGGAGTGCACTTTATATTCTCTAAACATCATTTAACTTAGTTTACAAAGATCTATTTGTTTCACCGATATAATAGATGTCGAACGTGCACATGGTCTCATAGGCACCTTTTTCCAAACCATTTTATGATAGTCTTAACACTTGAAGGAAATTTGTTAGGGTGTTAAAGGGTTTAAAACAAATTATTACGTCTTTCTTTCTTAAAAGGGTCTTAATTGGTTTATAAAAATTTTTATCTTTTTCTTTCTTAAAATTATAACTAATTTTCTTGTAGTTTTTTCATGTAAGGATTTTTATTTTTCATAAATTCACATTTTCTTCTTTGCTCCTCGGATTCTTTTTATTTTTTTGGGCTTAATTGTTCACTTCTATGAGTTGGTAGTCTATCTAACCATTCTTACTTAAGGTTATTAATATCTTTTCGTCAAAATGTATGTGTTTTGGGTTACAAATCCTCGTGAGCTTTAGAAAAATTGTGTGAACATAACTCTAAATTTTTGTGAAGGATGTTGGTTTGAATAAGTTTTAATGTACACATTCATGTGCATTTTCTTTTTAAAGACATGTATGTAGAGAGAGCCTTCATTACTTTTAGTAAGGAGAATATCTTAAAAAAGTGATAGATAAGTCTTCTTATGTTTCAATTGTGAATTGAGTGTTACTTGATTGTGAATTAAGGTATGCTAAGAATGCAACAAGGACTTTCATACCATGTGGTAATACTTGCATTAGTTTCTTCTACGATGTGGTACCGCCATTTAGATTTTAATGGGGAAGATCCTAAGAAATGCTCTAAAAAATCATACATATAGTTTGCCACTATCAAAGATACAGGGGAGAGGAAATAGCTATTCCATTTGTTTTCTCATAGATAATTTTTGAGAAGTTGAAAATGTACATATTATGAAAAACTATACAAGATTGGTTTCCTCCTCATCTGTCATCTCTTTGTTCACTTTTACGGCTTTATTTATAGATATTTTAATGAGAAAAGAAAGCATGTCATATTGTGATTTTCATCGATTTTATTTTTGGTAAGGGTGTTGAAAAAACTTGTAATTTATATTTGATGCAAGCAGAGGTTTTTACCTCTAATGAATTGAACCTACCCACTAGGTACCTAGCTAGAGTTTAGGTAAGTAGGTCTATGGTGTCCACAACAGTCCCTATTTTTCCCTTAATCCTAGGAAGTGGCCATTTCCATATGGTATGAAATTGGTCAACCATTTTTGTATCCATTAAATGGAACTTGTCACTACCTTTTTGGTCCCTATGGCCCTTAAATTTTAAATTACATTGGGTTCGTAGATTTTTTTAATCTTTCAAGTCCATTATGTCTTGAATTTTATAGTAATATGGTCCTAGTTTGAATTAAAGAAGTATACACATAAACAAGTGAACTAATGCATTTAAGAACATCGAACACAATATTAATATATTAAAGAATTTGTCATGAAGAGCTATATTGAATTTCTAAGAGAAAATTAATTTTTATTAAACAACATATTGTGCCAAAATGATAAATTGAAGCATTTATATACAAGTTGTAGACACAAAATCACACACTTTGGGTAGCTATCTAGTCGTGATCACATAATACTATTTGTATGATTCCTAAGTAAGAAAAGTACTAATTAACCCATGTCTTTGGCCATATTTTCTTACTTTCTATTGCCACTTTTGTCTTACACATCTTCTTTCCCAATCTAACCTTCGACCCTTCGGCCTCTCGATTCTGACACCAGCGCTGGCCAGACGCCATCACCGGGCATTCTCATCCCCTCTAGGCCCCCGACCTATTTTTACTTTGCTCACATCTTTTGGGTCCTTTCTAGCCATTTGAGAATCTTATCTTTTTGGTAGTTATCCTTTTCGGGGTTAATTACGAAATTCAAGCAAAGGAATCATATAAATATAAAGTTATGTGACCATAATAAGGGATCAAACACTAAATATTAGCTATCACCACATAAAGTTACATCCAAAGGTTATTCTAGAGCATTCAAACATCCATTTTAGCATCCAAATACGGGTAAGGGACCGAATTCATCTACATACACTTCATAGTAGGGGAATTTCTTTATTTCATGTACACATCTATCTACATCTTCTCGCATCTAGTTATTTCTCGCTATCAAGTGTGACACACACAAGAACCACCTAGGGAACAAACTCTTCACACACACACAAACATAAAACTACATTGGGTTTGAAATGTAGTTCAAAGTGCTCATCATAAGATGACTTGTTTGACAATTGGGAAAGTCCCACCCCTTATTTGCATTATTTTATTTTTGGATTTGATGTGCTTTTGAGGGTTTTCAAGTCACTTCTTTATTACAAGTTATCAATGACATCGTAGATCATTGTGAAAATACTAATGATAAGAAGTGATTGATAGTGAACATCTCACAACCTTGCAGAGGAGGTTTCCTAATGGTTTACGTTGTCACAAGAACCTAGAGAAGGTCTGAAGACCCACGGGTGCTCATGATCCATTCCAGTGCCCCAGCCTAGCATATTCCAACATCTATGCATTTTTATGGGTCTTATTGCGAAGTCTTCACTTCATATTTTCTAGTTCATCAATTCTATTCACCTTTGAGATCATATCGAATCAACCAAGTCATTTTATCACCTCATTTGCACTTAGGGTTTTAAATATTGATTGTTTATTTTTTTGTCTATTTTATACTTAATTTTTTATTCATTTACTACTACATTGCAATAAAATTTAGGCATTTAGAAATTCTATATTTTCTTACTCATTTGGTGAGCCGTGGGTTTCAACCATTCTTAGGATCCTCACACTTCGATTCTTCCAATCTTTCTTAGCATCACAAATGGGCCAAAGACCATTCCAATTCCATTTTATGTTGTTGATCTCTCACTTTCATATAATTTCTTACTTGGCGTAGACTATGGCTTCAACGAATGAAAGCAAAGTGTCTTCTATGGTCCATCGATGTGTCAAATTATTACATTAGCGCTTTGAATATGATATTACTACCGATAGTACACCAAATTTCAATATTACAACATCAATTACAATCTTTGCATTACCCGTCCCTACTTCTACTACTATGCATCTTGTTGTGAATCCACACTGACATTATCCATATAATTTACCTCCACTTGAAGGAACTATTTGCACATTAGAAATTTTTCATCCACCTCTCGAGCCTCCCATGCTTCTACTAATGTTGTGGTACTTCATCGTGGGCTTGTCCAAACATTGACATCATTTCATCTACTCAAATTTCTCATGTGCAAGATCCATTAGTGTACGTCCTCCATTTACATAAATTCTTTTCATGAACAACTTTTATTAGGAGCACATTCTATTTGATAATACTTATTTTGATACTATATGCACACATGATGGATTGACTCGGATAGGATTTATAGTAGACGACATCTTACCTCCATCTTATGATCCTCATCTTTAACATGGATTTATTTTCATTACTGATGCTTATGGTATTCATATCCTTTATCTCACAATATTTCTTACACACACACCTCGCACCTCTCCACTTACACTCAGATAATTTTGGCTTGATTATATTGGCGATACATTAGATCTAGATCATATCGACATTTCATTCCCCATGCCCTTTGGTTGTGTTTTCATTTGCAATGACTCATTTCTCGATATTCACAAAAACTCACTCATTGGTATGCACATGGATGTCCATTACCACCTTTCATTGATGAGGAATATGCAATGGGCATGTACAATTTACACCTCAATGGCTCTTTTCTTGATCAACTTGATATAATTTCTTACCAAGTCTCAGATGCTTCACCATTCAATTTTGACCATGACAATGATGACCTATTAGATGACGTTACTTGATCACTCCCACCATTATACACTTAGGGACATCACATTTACTCTCACCCCACTTGCACTATTAGTTGTCTTGCATTTATACTCATATAGTCTTTCACACACATTATACATGTCTTGATACACTCTTCTACCTTCATTAGTTGATGATGCACTTTCATGCTGCTTGGCTCACACTTGATTGTTGAGGGCATACTAAATACATTAACCTCACACAATACACACTACACTACACCTTACATAATACACTATGTACCTTATGTACTACAAATTACACACTACACACTACACACTTCACATTTCATGCATTCATCTCTCTTTCTTCAACATCTACTCTATGTATTCACATCATATATTTCTAGCATCTACTTCTACATATTGTTCTCATCATCCTATGTCCCACTCTAGTTGCACGTTCCATAGTTGACTGTTGAGGTTCTACATCTAATATGGACCTCACCACACTCACCCGTTCACTCACTCACTCACATCTCTTTTTACACTCTATGCCTTATTGATCATGTATTTTTAGTGCACAACTCAAACCATTTCTTGATGATGCACTCTTATTCTATGGTTCATTATCGATTGCTTGGGGTCATATACAAATGAACCTCATCATAGCCATACTCATTCAAACTCACTCAAAGGGGGCACACTACTCCTATCATTCAATATACATTCCATTCAATCTCATCCATAACATATTGCATATCTTGGTTACATTCACTCTTTCTTTCTTATGCTTACATATTCACTTTTTACACATGCTAGAAAAATATTTTTTATGTCATTATCTTATCATATACACATGCATGTTCACTTTCTTTCTAGTTGTGATCGTATATTTTAGAGATCGATACATGCAACATGGATGATTGACACAAGAACCCATACTTGTCCCATGGCGGCTCATGGGGAATCCACTTTCATACACCTGTAGGTGTTATTGTTTCATTTTTCATATCACATTACTTTATCGTATTATACACAATTTGACATAATTTTATCGTTCTAACATGCTAATGGGTGCTTCATGTGCAACATTTGCATTACAAGTATATTTTCTTCCATGGTTGTCTATTACATTATTTGAAACTATTTTCTCTTATCTTCCATTATATGCCATCATTTGCAGGATTTACCCCATGTCTTTCTTGATCTCTAATTGTTTGTATGCTAATGGCCACTTTGTGGCCTTGATTTTCTTGCGACACCATGAGTGATGTCCCATGTTTGAAACCTGATTTTCACAATCTACTTTATTTTCTCTCATGTTTACATTTTCTTCTTGCGTCTTAGATTACACATTGTCTTCTTAGCTTACATATTGTCTTCTACATGCGTGTTTGTCTTTTCTTGCACTAACACTTGTTTCCCAGCCACTTTGTTTATGTGTTCCTTTGTTTCTACAAAACACACTCTCTCCCTTACAGGGCATTAGTTTTAGCACAACGGTTGGTCCTCCTTTGGGACACATACTCCTTAGCGACATTGCATGCACCCCAAACAAGGGGGGAATCATTTGTGTGAATCACTCACCCCATATAGTAATCAACAATCACATTTCATCATAGTTCAATTCCAATACAACACAGTCTTCAGTCTTAAATAGGGATTATAATCTAACTTGGGTCCCAAAAAAAATAGACACTATCATCCAAACCAAGACAGTAGCACCTAGGCACCTCTAACCCTTCTTGGATTCTTGTGACTAGGGGGTAGTTACACAACACTTTTCACTTCAGCACAATTTTCAGCACTTCACACAATGGCTTTTATAGGGCACACATTCCTTAGCACTCGGCATGCATGTACTACACAACATTTTCTACTTTTGCATTAGATTAGAACTGTTTGAACCAAATCATATTTTTACACATCATCTGTAGTGGTGTTATACATCTTAGGAAGTAGTTAATGTTTGGAGGATGACACCATAATTTTCTCCCTACACTTCTTTTTCGCTCGTGAGATCTCCAAAAAAATTTGTAGTCAACGTAGCTAGCGTGAGATCGCCAAAAAACTCATTCTTCTACATCATCTTTAGGATACTTTCTATACTTTTAAGTCATCATGGATCAGGTGCACATGTTCCTTTTTCACATTTATGCATTTTACATATTTTCTTACATACTTTTTACACATTTTGATCATATACATGTGTATTTGACTATTTGTTCATTCTTCTCTTTTTCGAGTTAGTCCTTATGAGAAGCAAGACTCACATCATCACATCAACAATATCAATCACAATAAACAATTGACATCAAGAACATGTAAAAAACAACATCAACACATACACTCTCACCCCTAGGTCATCATCATCATCACATTTTGTACTTCCTCTTCTTTAGTTTCCACGCTTCACATTTTTATCACTCCACGTATTTCTCTTGTCTCTCGGCATACTTTTCACCATCGATCTATATGGTTATTAGGTACACATCTCTTATCTACTATATGGTATCGATCATTTTCTCAACAAAATTATGTGGGGAAAATGTAAACATAAAATCATGCACTTTGGGTATCTATCTAGTCATGATCACATACTACTATTCATATGATTCATAAGTAATAATATTACTAATTAACCCATGTCTTTGGCCATCGTTTCTTGCTTTTTGTTGCCATTTTTGGTCTTTCACTTCTTCTTGCCTAGTTTGACCTTCGACCCTTTAGTTTCTCTAATTCCGGACACCAATGCCCAAATAGAATACTGGCGTCGGCGCCTATCCCCTTGGGGTGCACCTAACATATTTGTATTTGTCACTTTGCCTTTCAGCCATTTGAGCATCTTATTTTTTTATAGTCCTTTCTAGCCATTAATTAGCATCTTATATTCTAAGGGATATAAGTAGCTATCACCACCTAAGGTTGCATCCAAAGGATATTATAGAGCATTCAAGCATCAACACAAGGGTAAGGGACTACATTCTTTTTGCATACATTTCATAGGAGGGACAGTTCTTTCTTTCATGCACACATCTATCTACATCTTCTACATCTAGTTATTGATCGCTATCAAGTACAACACGCATAAGAGCCACCTAGGGAAAAATCTCTTCACACACACATAACTACATTGGGTCTGAAATGTAGTGCAAGGCTCGACCATAAGATCACTTTTTTGATAGGCCGAGAAAGTACGATCCCTCATTTGCATTTTTTTTGGGATTTGATGTGCTTTTGATGGGTTTGTAGGTCACTTCTTAATTACAGGTTATCACGACATCAACTATCATTTTGTGACATACAAGTGATAAGAAGTGAAGGACAGGGAACATATTGTTACCCTCTATAGGAGGTTTTCTAAGGGTTTAAGCAGTCATAGAACTGTGACATTAAAATTTTCCTCCGTAATTTCTATTTTATTAATGTATATATTAGGAATAGGATGTTGTTGAGTATAATTAGTAGTGGCGTCCAATAGAAGATAACGGTGCCGTCGATGGTGCCGCCAATAATGCAGAGTCCGTAATGATCAAAGTAAATAGGAATGTTGTAAAAGTAAATATTTGTCGTAAGTGGTCCAAGAATGTTAAAATGTCAAAGTTGGGATAAGTAGAGAAGTAGGGTGTACATGATTAGGAATTAGAAATATTATATTTGTAATAAGGAAAAAGAGTGATGTCATAAATATTTTGTGTATTTTATTTGTGGAAAATTCTAAAAGGTGGAACCCATGTGAGATGATAAGGTTTATCTTATCTTAGAAGATAAGCCTACATGTAAAGGCAAGAGTTTAGGCATGGAATATGATTGGCCGGAAGAGATTTCCTATCCTATCTTAGAGATAGGGTGGATAAGCCCAATTCCTATAAATAAAGAGGCCACCCCCCTCATTTAGCATAGAAGGAAGTAGTGATAAATATTGTATGAGTAAATGTGTAAAGGAAGCCATCATTTTGAAGATGTGTTAAAGAAGCTATTAAGAGGTGTAATTGTGAAGTTTCTCCCATAGTTATTGTTGGAAGGCAAGTGAAGTCGAGAAAACTTGAAGTACCTCATGGGTGAGATTGTAACAATTTCATGTTGATATTATAGTTTACACTTATATTTCAGATTTATCATTATTCCTTCTTATCATAGTCTATGGTATTCTTGTGTTATGCTTGTTGTTGTGTTTCCAGATTCCATCCACCAAACTAAAAGTTGTGCATTAGTAAAAATCATAAAGACGAGGACTTCCTGGTAAAGAATTATCATAGTGCCGGATTGGTGATGAAATAACCTAGAGAAGGTCTATGGCACCCACAGCAGCCATGACCCCTTCTAGGTGCCCCAATCCAACATATTCCAACATTCTACCTTTTATGGGTCTTATTGTGATAGTTTGCACTTTAGATTTTCTAGTTCGTCAGTTTTGTTCACCTTCGGGATCATAGCAAATCAACTAAGTCATTTTATATCCTCATTTGCACGTAGGTTTTTAAATCTTCATTTCTTATTTTCTTGGGTCTATTTTGTACTTAATTTCTTATTCATTTAGTGCTACATCGTAATCAGATTTAGGAATTTATAAATTCTATATTTTCTTAATGAAAATTATAAAACTTCTACTAGCTATTGTTGCATGCAATGATAGATAAGTTCTAGTGCACCCGCATACACCAAATTTCTTTTTTATTTGCATTGAGTGATGAGTGCAACTTTTGTTCTAAACATGAGTGGCCTAACTATAATGTAGGGATAACATATGCCCTTATTAACACACCCCATTTTATGGGTTTTACAAGGAGTTAAGGTGATTTTAGGGGTTTGACCACAAAGATGAGTTTATTCTTATTGTTATGATAAAACACAAGAAAGTGATTAAGGTTTTCAACAACATAGACCAGATGATAGAATTTAATGAATCAATTTAAAATCTTGTTGTAGAAATATATTCTTGTAGTTATTACAATTATGTTTGATATGGTTTGTAGCTATTTTAGTTCCAGTTAATAATGTTTTTTGATTAATTTTTGGTGGTCAATCTCTCTTATTTTATTGATTTTTTTGCCACATTGTCATTTATGATCAATTCCATTTTTTTCTTGCAATCCAAAACCTATTTCTCTAGTATTTTCTTTCATTTGATCATTTTATATTATCCTACCATCTAGATTAGACCATCCTTTATACAATTATGTTTGAATTATTGTGTATTTTAGTTTAACAAAATTGTATCCCCTTGATAAGGTTATTTAGTATAATTTTGCATGCAAAACTACTCTCCGTATCTACATTTGGTGATAGCGCATTTTACATGTAATGTATTATTTCTCTTTTTGAATGAATCCACCTATATTGAGCACTCAATTGCTTAGGGTTTCACCTTTGGTAAAATTGAATTGATGTACTTAGCCTAGTGTTTCACTTTGTGTACACCAACATTACATGTAAAATTTTTAGGATTCTCTATCCTTTTGTTGATTGTATAAGATTTTTTTATTTGTTTCAATCTTCGAGCCCTAGATTTTGTGTCTATAATATTGGTTTTGAAATTTATCTTCTCATGCACTATATATATGATAGGATCCATAATTTATTACATCTTATGCTCAAACTAGTCAAAGTGGTAGGTTAAATTATGATCAAGTATTGATATTATATAAATTCCCTCGATTCCTTATAGGGTTTTCATGAAATGAAAATAGTTATTCTTGATAAGACCCAATATCACATGAAAATCATTCCAAATCCTATTGAGAACTCTAGGGATGGAAATTGTTTGCATGATCCTCTTGCATATATCAAAATTAAAATTTTGATAATAAGAAAGGGGTTGAAATAGTGGATGAAACTCGAATTCATGATTTATCTAATATTAAATGACATATTTGAAAAATCCTATAGAAATTTTTTTCGTGTTGAATGTAATAATTGATATTCAATGTGAAACTAAAGGACACCAACATGTTGATGGACCAATTATTCAAGATCACACCTTTAAGGTGAACCATGGATACTTGAAAGTTAGTGATGATAAAAACCTAATGAGACACATTCCATTCCTTCTAATGTGGTCATCTCTTAGATTTATTCCATCGTCATTCCATTGAGCATGCTTCCTCTAATGTACATGTTTTACTTGCTTCCATGTTCATTATTGTTGAATCCCATATTACTTGTCAATGTTTTTAAGCTCGTTCTCTTACTTCTGATATTTAATCCATTATTACCAATTCTTCAAAGCTAGCTTTTATGTCTAATGCATCCATACTTACTAATTCCACTACCACTTCTCTCCTTCATTAGGTGACCACCATAATGAACTATGTGTTCGGTTTGCATAATAAAATCAAGAAAATGTTTAAAGGGTCTCAAAATGCATGCAATAATACCACTTTAAATAAAAATTTACTCATCCTTTTGGATAATTATGTTCTTTCTTAAACATTCATGTTGGGTTTCACTGCTCCAAAATTAAAATATCATAGGAAGTTTCAAATCTATATCATCGTTAACTTAGGTCATTTATAGCTCTTATATAGAGCTTGCATGTATGATGATTAGTTATTGACCAAGTTATTTCCTAAGATCCTAAATGACTATTCTCTTTATTTTTCCTCTATGTTACCTCAAGGGAATCCATACATGATAACTTTATCTCACTATTTGATTATTTTTTTACATTGTTTTGGTCAAAAATATGATGAACTAGGTCATTTTTACATAGATTTATCAACTAAGATAAGGTTCTAATGAACCTATTAGTGACTAAGTAATTAGCTTCAAGATAAATATAGTCACAAAGATGACACATAATTTCCATGAAATTGAACTAATAAGCTTATTTTCTCATAGCTATCCTCCACCTATAAGGACAAATAAATTTCTTTAAGACTTACAACTTTTTATTACATTTGTTGAGTTTATGTTCTTCCATTTCTAACCTTGATTTCGTCTCCTTCTCCCTATTTTCTTTATTTGGGCTAGTTTTTATCTACTCCAGGCACATTTACCTACTTATACAATCATTTTTCCATACCTTTAGCATCTGATTCTGGTATGCTAGAACTATATTGCTTTGATATTGATTCCTTTTATGAGCCTTTTCGACCTATAATTTTGGTGTCATAGGTTTTGTGGCCCTTTCACATTAGTTCATTTAGAAGAGCGAGAATACACTCGACCCAATGACCACAAGTAAATATATTGAAGTTGTAAAAGAAGGGAATCAATTTATTTTTAAAGCATAATTTCTAATCCAAAAGAAAAATACCCACATTTAAAGAAGAGCATATAACATTTATACTTGTTGTATCCATTGTAAGAATAAGGTTTGCGACATTCACATGGCATTAGATTACTTGTTGAATTAGATTATGCATGTTTGTTGTTTTTATGACTTGCACGCTCTACAAGATATTGATCGAGATAGACCCCCAAATCTAAACCCTCCCATATTTTTACTATTATGTAATTTATTATGATTTTTTTAGGGTTTTACTAAGGAGAGTTATTTCCTAGTGAATTTCCATAAGTGGACGTCATATTGCAAAAAGCATTGAAATCTCAACTAGTAGGGATTATTAGCAATATGCACACTCAAAATTAGAAAATTATATAAATATGAATTGTATCATCCGAATCTAGTTTCTAAACTACTAATTTTTTTATAAAATGGACAAGTTTAGCCATATTTAACACTTAAAATTCTATGACTTGGTTTAAAAAAAAACCTATAAGATTGTAGTCCATTTGCCCACAATTTGGATTACCAAATCTTGTTATTTTTTTCCTTTTGTGAAAATTTAGATGTCAATGTCTATCTTGGGATGGGTTTTATTTTTATTTTTTTGAGCTATATTTTTTAATGATTTTTAGTTAAAGTGATTTGAAATTTTTTAGAAAACAGGGCACTTTCCATTTTCCCATCATAACTACATAAAAAATATCGAAAGCAAATAATTTCTTTTGAACATGTATAGAATTTTACCACGCTTTGGATGGTATATGTTTTAACACATTCTAGCGAAAAAAAAAGTTGTAGTCTTAAATGTAGATATGAACATTCATGGGAAAATATGTCTTAAAGACCTAGTGTTAGTAAAAACTTATAAAACGATATTTATCATATTCTATTCACTTTAAAATCAATATTTATATGAAGCTAAACATCTCCCCTACGTGATGGTATCATATTTGTGACATTTTTTCAATTTTTGGAATGGTTCAAGTCCACAGAAGAGAAAATTTGAATTTTTTTGGCCTTTCACATGCCATAATGACCTCACATAGCTTTGGGTGGGAAAAAAAAATTTCCCGAGCCTTGATGGTTGGATTTGATGATACAGAAAGAACTATGATCACAGTTTATATAACAGAACCATGATCACACTTGACAAACCACAAACATGGTTTATAAACCGTGATTGCAATTATTAAATCATATTTACACCGATCATAATGTTTTATTTACCATGTGATTTTTAATGTCTAACCTTACGGTACGAATTACTGGGAAATTTGTCACTTTCTGCACATTTTTCTTATCATCAGAAGCAAAACATCATGGGTGACAAGAAAAGAAGTCAAAAAGGAAATCAATAAGTAAAAAAGCACCGATGGATTAAACGCACAAAGATTTCAAGATGTTGAGCGAATGTAGAAACTTCATGAATCAAGAAGAGGTTCATCTTCAGCCCCTACGATTATAAGCAATGAGGAACCATGTAATGTTTCTACTATCAATGTTGAAGATGAATTAAATACTCTTGATGTGGTTGATGTTGAAATTGAAGGAGACAATGAAAATGTAAATCAGAAATTCAAGTTGAAATCCGTAGAAAATAAAAATTGACAAAAACCTCCTAGGATTTTACGTAAGAGACCTAATTATTTTATTAAAATTGATGAGAACATTTTAAAACCAATGCCTAACAAACTTTTTGAACGGAAAATTAGAAGAAAATCCATTGAAATTTGGGATAATCATTTTGAAATTTTAAATAATTTCCAAACATGTCATTGTTGGCTAGTTTGATGAAATTGAATAAAATGAGACCTACATTAAACACCTTAGGATTGACAACATTTAATATACGTGGTCAAACCTCTACAATTGTTGAAAACCTTTATGATGCATATCACACTATTGGTGTTAAGATATGCACAAGGGATAGTAATTTTGTGTGTCATGTACTTTCTACTAGTGTTTTAAGTGAATCAACAAAAAATAACGTTTGATTAGGTAAACAATTTTAATGTTGAAATTTAATTGAAAAACTCTAATGAAAGCAATTGAAAGGCGTAATATCCTTTAATCACTAAATAGCACTGATTTTTGAACATTTTCTACCTTTGGAGCACCACGTAAAGAAAAATATATATATGATGCTATAATAGAAGTTGTTATTCAATTTTGGCATGGTAACATTAAAGTTTCAACTAATACAAGAGATGTTGTAAAATAGAGAGTTGGTTCTACTAATCATGAACCACATCTAAGGCATTTCTTAGATATGACTCAAACTCAATTTTTTTTTAAGTTTGAATGAGAGCATCCTGAAAATAAAATTAGTGAACATTTTATTGAAAGGTTGAAACCATTCTATGTTAAAACCATCCATGCTCGCACCACTTGTTGTTGCAGCACGCAACATGTTGAATTTGTGATGCATTATGCTGATTTTTACATATTCGTTCTAATTTTACTTCTGAAACTATGTTACTAGAATGTGGTGTTCAAGCTCTACCAATATCTTCTAGGGATTTCATTCCTACGATATTTTGTGAAAAAGAAGTTAGACAATTTTTTTATAGTCAAGATTGTTTAGATGAAAGTTGTGGTACACGCGGCATTACCTAAATTGGAAAGTTGCATCCATGAGCAAATCAAGGTGCAATAAGAAATAATTTAGTTGATTTTGATAAATATAAATCAGTTGCATACTAGTTGAAAGATGGAAAAGAGTCTAAACATCGTGAGCTAGTTACTGAACAAGATTTCAAGATGTTGAGCGAATGCAAAACTTCGTGAATCAAGAAGAGGTTCATCTTCACCCTACTATTATAAGCAATGAGGAACCATGTAATGTTTCTACTATCAATGTTGAAGATGAATTAAATACTCCTGATGTGGTTGATGTTGAAATTGAAGGAGACAATGAAAATGTAAATCAGAAATTCAAGTTAAAACTCGTAGAAAATAAAAAATTAACAAAAACCTCCTAGGATTTTATGTAAGAGACCTAATTATTTTATTGAAATTGATGAGAACATTTTAAAACCAATGTCTAACAAACTTTTTGAATGGAAAATTAGAAGAAAATCCATTGAAATTTGGGATAATCATTTTGAAATTTTAAATGATTCCCAAAGATGTCAGTTGTTGGCTAGTTTGATGAAATTGAATAAAATGAGACCTACATTAAACACCTTAGGATTGACAACATCTAATATATGTGGTCAAACCTCTACAATTGTTGAAAACCTTTATGATGCATATCACACTATTGGTGTTAAGAGATGCACAAGGGATAGTAATGTTGTGTGTCATGTACTTGCTACTAGTGTTGTAAGTGAATCAACAAAAAACAACATTTGATTAGGTAAACAATTTGAATGTTGAAATTTAATTGAAAAACTTTAATGAAAGTAATTGAAAGCGTAATATCCTTGAATCACTAAATAGCACCAATTTTTGAACATTTTCTCATTGGAGCACCACGTAAAGACAAATATATATATGATGCTATAATAGAAGTTGTTATTCAATTTTGGCATGGTAACATTAAAGTTTCAACTAATACAAGAGATGTTGTAAAATAGAGAGTTGGTTCTACTAATCGTGAACCACATCTAAGGCATTTCTTAGATATGACTCAAACTCAAATTTTTTGTAAGATTGAATGAGAGCATCCTGAAAATAAAATTAGTGAACATTTTTTTGAAAGGTTGAAACCATTCTATGTTAAAATCAGCCATTCTCGCACCACTTGTTGCAGCAACATGTTGAATTTTGATGCATTATGCTGATTTTTTACATATTCGTTCTAATTTTATACGAAACTATGTTACCGGAATGTGGTGTTCAAGCTCTACCAATATCTTCTAGGGATTTCATTCCTACGATATTTTGTGAAAAAGAAGTTGGATAATTTTTTTATAGTCAGGATTGTTTAGATGAAAGTTGTGGTACACGCGGCGGATTACCTAAATTGGAAAGTTGCATCCATGAGAAAATTGAAGGTGCAATAAGAAATAATTTAGTTGATTTTGATAAATATAAATCAGTTGCATACTAGTTGAAAGATGGAAAATAGTCTAAATGGTGTGAGCTAGTTATAGAACATATACCTGTTTTTCAATTTATGAGAAAATTTAAGGATGAAATTGTTTATGAGTATGTTAGGCATACACACAGAGCTCGATGGTTGGATAAACAGTTCAAGATATGAAAGGAAAAATTTCATATTGATACTATTGTTTCAGTGGTTGATTTTACAGAGAATTACACATTGCAACCACAAATGGAGGTTTAATCGCAATATTACAACTTAGTACAAGTTGTCATTTTTGTGCATATAACATTTATACATTCTTTTGACAGTATAAAGAATGATCAATTTTTTAAGAGAGTACCACTTTTATATCAATGATGATCGTACTCATTCTACTAAATTTGTGCAACGGTGTTTCTAATTATTTTATGAAAACTTGTCTAATAGGGACATCTCGCTTCAATTAACATTATATATGGTCGAAATTACACGTCTCAATTTAAGAATGTAGTTTTTAATTGGATGAGTAGGATGCATGTTAAGATGGGTGTGCAACATATTTGGAGTTTCATTGAGGTTGGACATGGAAAATGTGAGCATGACGGTGTAGATGCATGTGTTAAAAGAGATCTTCAAGAGAAGAGTCAAGTACAAAGATGATGTTAAATTAAAAGATGCAAAGAGAATAGTGGAATGGTGTATTAACAACTCCGGCCCGATGTTCTCAAGAAAATTTCACAGTTCATAAATAGTTTTGGTTTATAGAGGAGAAACAAATTGCTAACTACAAGGATTGTATGACACCCACAGGGTCCAAAGAATCTCCACTCATTTTATATCTTAGACACTACTTTATGGGCCACATGGAAAATAAATTTGGCATGTTTTTGAAATTAATATGTAATTTAAATTTGAGTTGAAACCTTTGTTTTTCAGGGCATGTGTTTACAGTTATTGTGATAGAAAACAATGAAGAAGGAACAACCTATTTCTTATGTCATTACATTGAGGAAAGAAATAAGTTGACTTTTCCTGTTATAGATGACAAAGATATTGAGTACCCTATAGGGTCATTGGTAGTTACTAGAACTTGGCTTTGATGACCTATCCATAAAAAAATTCCTCTGTTTGGATGTTTGAAGACTTTGAGACACACTGGACAATACTTTTATATTCACATATAGTTCTAGAAACAACTATTCAGTTGTATAGATATTGAGGAAGGCCTAATAATAATATTATTTGGAAGGTTTTACAGTCATATCATAAAACAATCTTATCCGCTATTTAGAGTAGATCTAATCCCAATGGTTCATTGGAATGAATTTACATGCTCGTCTCTGGTATATATAATTTCTTTGAAGTGTTTAAATTTGTTAAGTACAATCAAGTTCATATATTTTATTAAATTTGTGTATTTTGTATATATCTAGTATGGTTTTGATTCAACTTAAATTTCTTTGACTAACACTTTTATGCAGGTTAGTGGTGCCAGAAAAGCTTCCACCTTCACAACCTGATGGTTCATTGGAATGAATTTACATGTTCATCTAGTATATATAATTTATTTTAAGCGTTTAAATTTGTCAACTAGATCATTCAAGTTCATATATTTTATTAAATTTGTGTATTTTGTATATATCTAGTATGGTTTTGACTCAACTTAAATTTCTTTGACTAACACTTTTAGTGGTGTTTTTAGTGCAAGAAAATCTTCCACTTTCACTTCCCAATGATTCATTGGAATGAATTTACATACTCATCTCGGTATATATAATTTCTTTCAATTGTTTAATTTTTTCAACTAGATTCAAGTTCATATATTTTATTAAATTTGTGTATTTTGTATATATCTAGTATGGTTTTGATTCAACTTAAATTTCTATGACTAACACTTTTATGCAGTTAGTGGTATAAGAAAAACTTCCACCTTCACTGGTTGGCCATCGTTAGTATTCAATTTTATATTCTCAAAGCTAAGATAAGCTTTCTTTGTTTTATAATAAAAGACAACTAACTAACAATGGTTTATGTAGCGTGGAGGGGGTTCTTGTCTCTGGAGGAGGTAGCCCACAAGAACTTGGAGCATAGGGAATTGAAACGATTCCTCCCCAAGAATTTACCAGGCCATCCCTACCCATGTGCATAGTCAGTTTGGCCGAAGGAGTGCTCGTTTGCAAAATATAGCGTTTGACAGCCTTACACTAACTTAAGCTGCACTATTTGACACGTTTACAAATCATAGAGCAACGAGAGTATCGATTGGAGAAAGAAAAAGAGAGAGACTATTTTATAGGGTCCCTACACAAAAGTGTAGGATATGAAGAGACGCTCTCTAGGTGCCACGGATATCGAGTAATCACCCGTCAATGTTATATGGTTTTTTTGGTCTCGTGGAAGTATCTCAAAAGCAATGACATTAAACCACACCGAAACGATGCCTCCTCTAGTGCTTACCTAAACACCAAGACATTTTGGCTCAATTTGTTTGGTCCCATAAACTTTCGTTTTCAAAATATAGCGTTTGACATCCTTACTCGACTTAAACTACACTATTTGGCGCGCATTTAAATAATAGGCAGCGAGAGCACCGATTAGATAGTTAAAAACTAAGAGAGGATATTATAGAGGTTCCCTATGATGAGGAGTAGGATCTAATGAGACATCTCTAAGTGCCACAAAGACCAAGTAATCATCCGTCAAGTATAAGGTTTTGGTCTCGGGGCTCTTAAGGACTACACCAAAAGAAGTATCCTAGAAGCAAAAACATTTTCTCGCATTGAAACAACGCATCCCTAGCCTTTACCTAGCCACTTGAATGTGTTGGCATGTTCCATTTGGTGCCATGACCTACCATTTATAAAAAATAGCATTTGATAACCTTAGAGACTCAAACCGCACTATTTAGTGTGTTTCAAAACAATAGGACAACAAGAACACCAATTAGAGACGGAAAAAATTGATAGAGGATATTTTAAGGGGTCCCTATTCAAATTTATAGGATCTAATGAGACATATCTAGGTGACACAGAGATGGAGTAATCACTTGTCGAGTTGTATGGTTTTTTTGTCTAGGACTCTTAAGAGACTACGTCGAACACAAGTATCGGAAAAGCGACATTGTCCTACACCAAAAATGCATCCTCTAGTGTTTACCTGGTGAAACACACATGTTAGCCTGATCAGTTTAGTCCCATGAGTTTCCGTTTACAAATATAACATTTGACAACCTTACACTTGCTCAAACTACACTATTTGGCACATTTACAAACAATAGGGAAGCGAGAGCACCGATTGGAGACTAAAAAAATGATATAGTCTATTAGAGAGGGTCCCTACACCGAGGTTTAGGATCCAATGAGAAATCTATAGGTGCCATGAAGACTGAGTAATCACTTGTCAAAATTGTACTTTTTTTGGTCTTAGGGATCTTAATGGACTACACCAGAACGAAGTATCCTGGAAGCAACAAGATTGTCCACACCAAATGAAACATACTCTAGTGTTTACCAAGCCACCTAGAAGTTTTGGTGTGGTCCGCTTGGTGCCACGACCCACCATTTGTAAAATATAGCATTTGACAGCCTTACACAGGCTCAAACTACACTATTTGGCACGTTTGCAAACAATAGGGTAGCGAGAGCACCGATTGGAGAAAAAATCTGAGATAGTCTATTGTAGAGGGTCCCTACACCGAGGTTAAGGATCAAAGAGGCATCTATAGGTGCCACGGAGAATGAGTAATCACCTATCGAAGTTGTACTTTTTTGTCTCAGGGCTCTTAATGGAATATGTCGGAGCGAAGTAGCCTAGAAGCAACGAGATTGTCCCACACCAAAATGAAACATATTCTAGTGTTTACCTGGCCACCTAGAATTTTTGGTGTGGTCCGTTCGGTTCCACGAACCACCATTTTTAAAATATAGCGTTTGACAACATTACATTGGCTCAAACTTGCGCACTATTCGACACATTTACAAACAATAGGGCAGCAGAGCACCAATTGGAGACATAAAAATGAGAGAGGATATGTATAGGGTCCATACGCTAAGGTGTATGATTAAATGAGACATCTCTAGGTAACACGTAGACCGAGTAATCACTCGTCAAAATTTTACGCTTTTTGGTCTTATTGCTCATAAGGGACTACTTACGAATGAAGTAGCTCGGTAGCAATGACATTTACCCGCATCAAAAACACCTCCTCCATTGTTTTCTTGGCCACCCGATGTGTTGGCATAGTCGGTTTGGTCCCATGATATTCCATTTGCAAAATATAACGTTTGATATCCTTACACTGCGCTCTAACCGCATTTTTGGGCGTTTACAAACAATAGCGTAACGAGAGCACCGATTGGAGACGGAAAAACAAAAAAAATATATTGTAGAGGGTCGCTACGTAGAGGTGTAGGATTAAACAAGACATATCTAGGTGCCACAGAGACCAAGTAATAACCCATTGAAATTGTACAATTTTTGGTCTCGGGGATCTTAAGGTACTACTCCTAAACGAAGTAACCTGGAAGCAACGAAATTGTCCCTTGCACGAGAAATGAAACCTTCCTAGAATTTACCTAGCCACCAGACATGTTGGCATGGTCCGTTTGTGCCACTACCCACCATTTGTAAACTATAGCATTCGACAACCTTACATTGGCTTAAACCGCACTATTTGGTGTGTTTACAAACAATAGGGCAACGAGAGCACCGAATGCGAGATGAAAAAAATTGAGACACACTATCGTAGAGGGTCCTACACCAAGGTGTAGGATATTTTGAGATATATTTAGGTTTCATGGAGAGTGAGTAAACACCCATTGAAGTTGTACAGCTTTTTGGTCTCGAGTTCTTAAGGGACTACGCTCGACGAAGTAGCCTAGAAGCAACGACATTATCTTGTATTGAAATGAAACCCCCTAGCATTTACCTAACCACAAAGACATGTTGACATGGTCCTTTTGGTGCCACAACCAACCGTTTGCAAAATATAGTGTTTGAAAACCTTACACTAGCTCAAACCGCACTATTTGGTGCGTTTCCAAACAATAGGCGAGAGCACTAATTGAGTTAGGAAAAAAATTGAGACATGATATTGTAGGGGAGTCCCTACACCGAGGTTTATTATCTAATGATATTTCTCTAGGTACCACGAAGATCGAGTAATCACCCATCAAAGTTGAATGGTTTTTTGGTCTCGGGTGCTTAAGGGACTACACCAAAACGAGGTAGCCCAAAGCAACAACATTGTCTGCATTGAAACGATGCCTCATCTAGTGTTTACCTAGTGACCGGACATGTTCAAAAATTTGTTTCGATGCCACAACATCGTGAGGCATGACTTCTCACTACTCGGCTCCGTTCATTTCCTAGGACTACCTAGAAAATGTAATTTGCAAACAATTATGCCACGAAGGATCAAGGAATGCCATGACCCTAAATTCTTGGGTATGATTAGAGGCCTCCTTCACTCAATTTTTGTCTTAGATGGTTCTTGGTTTGGATGACCGAGCACCAAGTTGTGATCGTCAAAATTTTCCGCTAAAAATGTGAATTGGGATGAATAGGGAAGGGGTTCTTGCTCTGATCGGGTGGTTTGAATCCAAACCAGGCCTCCTCGAGTCCGCCATAGCACTCTAAGGCATATAACCCCTAAATAGATGTGTTGGCAGTGGAATATTTCTCCCACAACGTCTTTGGGGCATGAATTTCATTACTCAACTTGCATCAATGAGATTACAACAAGGTAAACACATTACCATGTAACTAATGTAATGATTGTTTGATCTCTTTTGAAAGCATGTAAATACACAATAGAGTGTTAAGAATATTTTTTGCATATCTTGTGCCAAATAAATGACAATGTTTACATATTTTTTTAAACAAGTGAATTCAAATTAGGACCATATTGTTAGACACATCAATAAGACTTAATTTGAATAATAGTTAACAAATAATTTGTAAGTACACTAAATACATATAAAATGACTTGTAATAAATCTCTCAAGACCATTTTTAATTGTGTACATTGTGTCCCACTTTGGAGTGTGTTAACCATGTGTTTAAAATAATAAAATTGATATAACTCCACACTTGAATCTCTTGAACAAAAATGATCTTTCACCCAAGAACCTTCAAAACCATTATATAACATAACATCATATATCATATATCATATGGATAATGGTCACATAATCGAGGCCATCAAATCAAATCAAACATAGAAGTAATATGGTTATGAAAAAAACATAGAAGTATATCATGTGTAATGAAATCAAATCAAACATAGAAGTAATATGGTTATGAAAACCAACATGGATATAATGTATCAAACTAAGTGTGTCACGTGTCTCTGAAAATATAAGAATAATGTATCAAACTAAGTGTGTCATACATATAGGATCACATGTGGTTGTATAAGGCTGTATACATGGAATATGAAGAATCATGAACTAGAACTAGATGACATATATATCTATACATGGGTCCTATGAATCTAACCATGAAACATCTTCCCTCTCTTCACCCTGCTATAAGAAGCATGTCCACGACATGTGGTTGCAGTGGAGGGAGATGTCACTATGGATTTCATTTGTGTGGTCCTAGGTGTCTCTAAGTTGGCTTGCAACTTAGCCTACACATTCATAAACATCAAGTTTTTAACAACCAAAGTTTTAAAATACATTAAAAAATTAAAACCTAGAATTTTTAATACATGTGAAATCTTACTACAATCTCATAATCCCTATCAATTTTTCACGAACGCATTATAGGGTAGTAAGAAAACATTTCTCCAAAATTTAACAAATTTGAAAAATTGTACCTGAGTTAGTGGATCTACAGACATTATGGCATCATCTACAACAACATCCACAATCTGCATATAGGGAGGAGTCTCTCTGGCAGTCATAAGCTATACAAAAACATGTAGATCAACATTAATTGAAAATTTTAGTAATTATTATTAGCATGAGAAGAGGAATAGTAGTAATAAGGCCTAAAACCAAGAGTTATGTAAGACTGTAAGTGTATGACCGAACCAAGAGTCTACACACCTTATGATAAAGTAGAGAAGGATAATCGTACTATTCATTTGCATAATCTCTCTTGAATGTTAATATGGAAAGGTCTTGCAGTGTGATGTAGATCACGGTCATAATTTTTATGTGTCTTGAAATTGCATAATTTGGTTTTAGAGCAAATTGGAGGCTTTCGGCTCCATCTAGGATTTGTGTAACTTTTGATTGTACAGGTGAATCTTGCTAGAAATTTAAAATTATCTCTATTTTTACATGAATTATAAGACCCCAATATTTCGTGGTGATTGATACAATGTAGTGAAAGTTATCTCTAACAGATTATTTTGATTAACTTGGTAAAAGTACAATGTACATAAATGAAGGCAAAAGTCAGTATTCTCACTATAATTTGATAAATCATGATCTTAGACTAGGTATGAAGGTGATATCAGGTATGAATGAGATGTTTGAATGATCTTATGGGTGTAGGAATAAAGAAAATTCCATCAATTGAATGAAATCTAACTGTATAAGACAATATTAAGTCACAAAAAGGGTTATTAGAAAGTTGAGTTGGCAAATTTAGCTATAGAACATTACATGAAGGATCATGGACACTTGAATTATGATGAGAAAGGTCTTTGAAAATTTGGTATGCCACTTAAAACCTTCTAATTCATTTTAAAACTTTGAATAAAGCATTTAAGAACCTTGAGATACATAGGGGAAGAATTACAAGAATACATAATTGAAGTTTATTGATTGAGTATTCATCAAGGAGTCTAAAGGTTTAACTTTTATGTCTTAAAGACCTTAACCGGGTAGAGGAGGTCTTGTGACTGCATATAAAGAAGGAATCCATTGTGAAGAGAGGTATGTTTGATAATAACCTCATAAGTGGACTTTATAACTAGAAACAGTCCTTCATGTGAATGTAGGAGACTTGTACATCTATTAGACATTGAATCGGTGATCAAAAAGTGATCATCCTTGATCAGATTGATATTAAAAATTACCTTCTAGTTGTTATGAGCATGTATTAGGTCTTAGTGATGCAAGGTGTTTGAAGAATACAAATGGTGTTATTGAACCTCAAGGGAGATCCTCTAGGTAGGAGTAGGTATAGGTTGGTCATTTGAGAAAGTTAAAGCTCTTTGATATTGTGAAACAACCATTGTGAATAGTAAAACTTTAAATAAAAATAGTTAAAGCCCAAGTTCAAGCATAACCCCTACATTAATATTCAATAATTAATTCATTAAAGATGTGGAATGTATTTGGCATGCGAGAACTTGGTTATAGGCCTCATTAAGCTATATCCGTTTTACATGAGAATGCAAATATAGAGAAACTTCATGAATAATAGATATAATATGTGATTGGGTATATAAAATTTCATAGGGAGTATAGGTGATAAACATGAACCAAGGGACCCATGATATATTTAGAAGTGTAGGTAACTTATCTCATATTGTCATCTCGTTGTTGTTTAGAGAGAGAGGGTTAATAAAGAATGCATAGAAATAACAATGTTGGAAAGTTCATTTATGCATACATCCTAAGAAGATAAAAGAGATCCTTAGAGGAAAGGGATGATGGAGAAAGCATTAGAGATGGAGTGTTCTAGAAACATGTCTAGCATAGAGGTAAGTGTCTACGATTATGATGAAAGAAGATTTTGTATATCTAGAGAGAGTGTTTACTTAACCCTTGCATCATAAGAGCTTAATGTTATGATCAAATTGTACTGGATAGAGTTATGGGAATGTAAACTACTAGATAATTCCACAATTAAAAAATTCCATAATTAGAAACAACGTTTAAATAGAAACTAACCTATATAAAAGTCACGTGAGGCGTGCTAGTAGCCTTAATGCCTAGAGTACATGATGACCCATCGTGCTCCTACGTATAAAAGTAAAAATATTAATATGTACATGTACACGTGAAACACTATACACGAACATTGATGTGTATTTAAAAATAAAAGTGCAATCAAATGAACTTTGAAATGTAAGTAACTCAAAACTTACGTATGTAACATGCCCAACTGCAATAGCTATCATGTCGATGTCGGATGTGTCCTTCACCGACTCTTGTTGTTTAAAATAAAAAAATATTAGTTTTTACATGTATGTATGACGTAATAAAATACATATATATTAAAATATCAAATGAAATAAACTATTGTATATATATTATATTTATTTGACATTTACCTATGAAAGACCAAGATCATTTGCACCAGTTCCAAAAACATCTGCCATCATCTCATCTAGAGAAAATAAATCATGTGATCTAACAAATTATGTCTCTCCCACAATGCATACGGAACCACATGATCCGTAGTGGTGTGGTGTGCTAGAACTGGCACCTCCACCAACATCACCAGATGAAATATAGATACTATGTTGGGTCAAAGTGTCAGTGAGATCCCTTAATGCATGTAGTTTTTCGATCTCCACAACCTCCTTCACCATGAGGGGTAATCAAGGCAATGGGGGTTTTGGGCATGTGGGATCCTAGGTTGACCAATGCATGTACCTATTATACTTTGTGTAGAGACACTTCCTCACCCGCAAAACTCAAAAAAGTCAAAATAATTTGGGACCTCATTAAGAACAAACTCACAATACAATTTCTTTGAAAAATAAAGAGGAAAATCATTGTTGTTTCATGGTGGATGATAAAAACCATTCACCATCGGTCTCCAAAAATTGTTCTTGATTCGGTCATCATGGCACCAATGAATTGGGAACCGTTTGCAAGTAGTTACGGGGGGAATGGTTCTCGGTCGATAAATAATGCACAAATGTAGTCTTTTACAATATTTTTATCTTTCACAAATTGCATCCAGGATAATTTATTTGCATACCACCACCTACAATTATCTCTAAAGGTATTTCGTCTATTTATTTGGTTGGTTGTGGAGTCAACTTTGCCCAATGAATGTTTTAATGTGTTTCCTAAAGTCATGTGGGATGGATTTGTGACATGAGTTTGTCTTATTTTCTGAATAAGGTTCTCAATGGTAATTTTATTTTGTCGATTCTTCCAATGATACCACTTGTGTTTTTGCTAGTTCCATGGGGATAGAAGGAGCCATAAGAGGTGGATCTACATTCAAAGGAGGGTTTTGAGGAATGTTTAGAGGGTTGTGAGGAATATTTGGATGGTTTAGAGGGTTGTGAGAATATTTGGAACAATTAACAAAACAAAGAAATTGTATGCATAAACAAAAATTGAAAAACCCATGAAAATCACAAAAAACCTAAAATGCAAGAAATTTGATCAAAATCAAGGTCTTACCTCTTCATCTTGGTAGCATCATTGAAAATTTCGCAATCCATAAGTTCAAAGAGAAATTTCTAGGGGGTACTTAAAGTGCGAGTGCCAACAATGGGGGAGAAATCATGGTTCACAAGGGAAAATGGGGGAAAATTAGGGGTCGCGGGTCTATTATTTTTGTCTCAGAGGACCGCCGTGATTGCGGTTTATAAACCGTGATCGCATTCTATAAACTTTGATCACAATTTATAAACCGCGATCGTGGTTTTAGGTTCGGAAATTCCCAAACCCATAAAAAAAAACCCGCGACCATGGGTTTAAAAATTGCAATCGTGGTACATGAATTTTAGGTTTTCATGTCCACTTTTTGCCCCAACTTATTGCACTTACCTCATGGGAACATAGGATTATGGTAATTAAATTATTTACTTAGTATATAAAATTTACAAGAAGCATATTTATATAATTTTAACTGTGTGACTAAATGAGTACTATGATTTTGGTCAAGATGCTTGGTTTTACACAATTTTTGAGGTTTGAGTTGCCTTCTACTATTTGGACATATTTTTATAATAAATATTAGTTAATTTATATAAATATAACTAAATCTTATTTATTTTTATTATATCTAAATTAAATATGACTGCAATAAAATATGGTTAGTTTAGTATATTATTACTAGAAAACATAAATAATTGACTCAATAGTAAAATCTAAAAATATCATTTAAATTACTTGTAATCGAAACTCAAACTTAACCTCATCCTCTTTTTTATTTTTATTTTTTTGGGTATCTTTCAAGATTTTACCTATCACCCCGGTCATTATAGCCCTTTGATATATTAAAAGTTTTAAATGTATTTAGTATAGTAAATTAGTCGTCGTCTACATACATTGAATTGTAAACAACTTTAACATTTTATGATAAAATGATTTGCTAGACTTGAATGGGTGTATATTACATATAATAGTAATGTCCCTAAATTAGATGACATAAAATACACCTCAAACTACTAAAGTTCGGTATAAATGTTTTTGAAGGTATTTAAACAATGTCTATCTAACCTCTACGCAAGTATTGTCAGTGTCCCGATTCACCCTTAGGTTATAATTAATATATTTAATTTAAAATCCAATTGAGCCTTATTTTAAAATTGAACACCTCATTAAAAAGTTTACCCAAATTTTACCTATGCTAATTATTTATTAATTTCCCAATTATTTCAAAAGTGATTAAAGCTAAATCCTAACAAGGGTCCCTAGTAATTTTGAAGTATCTCTTAAAATTATTCACCCCCACTTAAGTTAATTCACCCCTCCCAAGTTAATAAATTTTACCCCCAAATCCATTTTAAAACTCATATCTTAAATGGTAAGAGGACACAATTTCAACCATAGGATTCTTTCAATCCTATCCCTAGATTTTAGGTATTTTCTTGCAACCCTCAAAACCTCTTTATGTCTTTTCTTTTTATTATTTTTGCATTCTCATTTTGCCTCCATTATCAAATGTGTAGGACCTTGGAGGCCAAGGAGAGATGATGATTTCTCCTCCTTTATCTTGTGTGTGTAGGTTAATTAATGGTGAAAATATCTTTCTCAAATTTCCTTAAAAACTTATTTTTAATTTGATTTTATTCTTTAGCTAGGTTTTTAGATAATTTTTTTGTTTGTCACAAATATTTATTTGGTTTTAGGTAAATAAATTAAACCTTCTTTTATTTGAAATCATGTTATATATAGATACGAACCCAAATGGAAATACCGGTTCATTGTGTCAACTAGAGAGCTGCGAACAAGCTCTCTCGAGATTAACAATGGTGGGGGGGGACGGGGTTTGGGAGGAATAGAGGTTTTTTTTTTCTTTAGGGGAAGGGTAGTTGTGTGGAGTGCAAGTCGGTGACCCATTATGTGGGCGAAAGGTAGTGGGGAGGGTGCGAGTCACGTCCAGGCCATGACTTGCCCTCAAAGAATTATTTTTATCCAAACATTTAACCAATATTTGCCAACCAATTTTAGCTTACGGCTCACCCAGCTTTGACACACACACACACACACATATTTAATTACACACACACACACACATAAATCTATATATATTATTATTTCAAATTGTTTCTATATAATATAAATTCATATATTTCTATATATATGAATGTATATTTTCTTACATAAACACTTTAAATAAGGGAATATAAAAGATTTTAGAACCATGAAGATAAGTAAATGTTCATTTCATTCAAGTGCAATGGAGTGAGGAAAACTCGAGAAATGGGTACAAGATAAAAACTGTTTATTTGTGAAAACTACCACAAAATTTCAAACCATTTATTCGCAATGAATTATTATTTTAGGAAAAAAAGGAAAACAATTTAATCACATAATTTCATATTTAACTAAAATAGTCATATCGCAACACCCCTTTTCCTTTCAAACAAGAGAAGTGCAAATTTGAGCTAAATTTTTCTTCTTCTTTTTATCCTATTATGGAAACCATGATTTGTAATGGAACCTAAAAAAAATAAGATTTCACCACTCCACTACAACTCCTCTTTACATTCCTACTTTTCATCACACAAGATATTACATATAAACAAGAAGAAAATTTCCAATCCATTCCATAATAAGAAAAAATACTTTAGATGTTTATAAAATATGGCTCTATAAACAAAGGTAAGAATAAGAGGGACTCCCACAAAATTTAGAGTCAAATTTATAAGAGGAAAAATATTCTTTACCAATGAAGGGGATTCCAACTACTTTATAATTCTAAAATGAATAGTAAAAAAGATATATCAAGCTTCCATATTACAAGAATAAGTGGATATACCACCCCATAAGGGATTTATGAGGGATTACAACTAATATTATAAGAACAAACTCTAAGAATGCAAGTTTTTCTTCACTCCACAAGGTCTTCATGCATAAGAGAAAGGTCTGGTTTACCACCCAACCAAACAAAATCAATACATGCCACTCCAAGGTTTGGATGACATGCTAGCCTCCCTTCAAGCCCATGAGAGAGAGAACAATAAATCCTCAAGAATTCACAAGAAGGGGTAGGGGAAGCACAAAAATCACCACAAAAATACATTCATAAACACACATAAAACACCCAAAAGAAGCTATAACACAAGGTGAGAAAACTCCATTTTTTCCCACAAATGGGGAAGAGTGGACGAGGAATCCAAATGAGCCAAAAGGTTTGATCCAACCATAGGAAACACACATACCAAAAATCTTAAAAATCCTCCTTATTCCTCCATAACAAGCACCCCTCCTTATTTCTCCTCCCATTTACCAAAATACCATCTTAGGAAGATTTTCAAACCTCTTGGGTTTCCTTTCCAAGGATGGGGAAGGGGTTCAAACCATATGAACCACCTTTCCCACCTCAAACCATATGAGGGGATAATAACATGAGAAACCAACATGGCTTGTCCATCAAGCCATGAGGTTTAAGTGGAAAATTCTCTCCCTCTCCCCCCACACAACTCCAAAATCCATCAAGCCATATGATGGACAGAGAAAAGAAGAGAAATAATAAATAAACACCCAATCCATTCAACCACATACAAGCATATAACCACGACACACATCCATTCATTTGTCAATTTTAAAACATAAAATCAAGAGGGAATAAGGATCATACCAAAAAATATCTCCAAGTATCTAAGCAATCCAGATTCACTCCAAGCCAAGCTCCAAGCCCAACCTCCCAAAACCAAAAATGCAAAAATGACAAGGTGAAAAACGTTTCCTCCTACATGAGGATGTATATAAAGAAAAACAAGGGAAATATCCTCTCCAATGAGAGGGTGACATGTGTCACCCCTCTCTCTTCCCTCCCCAAGATTCCAAAAATTTAAAAGAGAATAAAACAAACACTTTAAGAGCATTTCCCCAAATTCCTTAAAATGATAATAAGCCAAAAACATTCAAATTCTAAGAAAACACATCACCCAACCATTTTTACAAGAATGGTGACTTATGAGAGCTCAAATGGGAGGAAAATGTCCATTTGACCAAGAAATGAATCCCTCCTACCTATAGATAGGTTCCAAGGGCTCTTTTCCATGAAAAGAGATCCCCAAAGATGAAAGGGTCCCTAAACTTGCCCATTTTAGCCAAATTTCGGGTTTGGAAAGATGGCACAATTATGGAGGTTATGGGGCCTACCTAAGGGGTGTTTAAGTTACCCTAACCTCCTAAAAAAAACTTAATTAATCAAACACACCTCTAATGCAAGTGGGGACCACTAGGTCCCCTAAACTAGGTTACTCAAGACTAATAAAACATAAATAAATAAATTACGAACTTGGAGTCACCCATGGTGCTCCTAACAACATAAAAAATCAATCAAGGCATCATACAAAAATTATGGTTAGGACTTGGCCCAATAAACCACTTGTGCATCTTGAGTTACCACCTTAAAACCCACGTCCTTATGTGTCCTGTCATCATCCGCACACTCATTTCACACATTAAAACATACTTGTCCAAAATATACCTATAAATCCAATAGTATTATAATCATGGTTAAAATTCTAACCATGAAATAATAAATATCAACCAAAGATGATGACATACTATTGTAAGCTATGAAAAATACGACGATAAACAAGAAAATAAAACACTAACAATAATACATCCTCCTTTGCGATTCCGTAAAAAACCTCGGAATGGACAAGGAAACATGGATGAGCCCTGATTACATAATATGTAGGTGTTTTCTCAAAACAAAGCAAGGCCTTCCTGCAAAAGATCTACTTACTTTGCAGCAAATGGAGAAAAGGATTATGGATTTGGGGTGCTTCAAGATGAGGCTATTTGGGCATTAGGACGAGGTGGAGGGATGTTCTTTGCTCAAAGGATGTAAGAACTCATACATGGCATTCAAGCTTATTCTCCGTGTCTTAGAGGGGAGGGTTAAGGTTGTATTTATAGTCTGCGAAGTGATTAACTTATAGTAATTTAAGTAATAATGGTTTGAAAATGTGGGCAAGATTAGGTGATTGTGGACCACGAAGAATGGGTGAGGATTTGAATTGGATTTTTACTTCATAAGCAGAGGATTTTAGGTGAGTGGGGACCACAAAGAGTGGGTGAGGATTTGATTTTAAATTTTTAATTCAATAGTACAAAAACATGGAGAATAATGACATATGGTAAGGATTAGGTTATTTTTAGATTTGAAAAGGGATAATTAATCAAATTATATTTGATTAATTTGAAGTGCATTTTTGTGGGAAATGTGATAAGGAGTTAATTAATTTAAGACGGATGTGAAATTAGGGTGTCTACATTTGCCTCTTTTTGGAAGGGTACTATAAAAGTAGTGTCCTTTCAAAGAAAGTAGACAAGATGGAGTGAATATGCCCCGGGAGCGGGATTGAATATTTTGAAGAGATTCTTCTTAAAGAAGAGCAAGAAAGGTGAAGGGTTATGGAGATAGGGGGGGGAAAAATGAATGAAAGAGGTAGAAGAGAATACAAGAGAGGGATGATAGGGGAAGAAGGGAATGATGAAGGACAAACAAGAAGAAGACATGAAAATGACATACCTGTTATCCCGTAAAATTGACAAGGGCTATTTTACAGATAACCCTACCAAATTTTTGTTCCGGTCCCGTGACGGGGTCCCTTAGTGTTCGGAATGATCTTAAAATCCCTTCCAGGAAATCCAGTTTTCCAAACTTAGTCTTTTCGGTCCTTTTTGGCTAGGGCGCACCTTTTAACTGTGCAACACAAAATTTATCTGCGCCCTCTTCATTTTCTTTGGCACACCCTTTGAGGTGTCGACACAAAAATTGTTGTGCCTCCCCATGATGTGCCTTTCTGTCTATGCCAAGGAACATGTGCCTTCATTTCAACAACACAAAAGTTGCATCGTGTTTTCACGCCCTCGGTGCTCAAAATCTAGTGTTGATAATTTTAAACGAACCAAAGGTGCCCATAATTTCATGTTGACATGTGTTTATCTCGTGCACAAAGGGCGCAAAGTTTTACATGTTGACATGTGTTTTGGTGCGCCACTTGAAAAATTGGTTGGCGCATTTATTACACCCTTGCTTTATATATAGGCGCATCCGCCTGTCACTTTCACAATTGAAAACACGTGATAATTTTATTCCTCTGCACTGTCACAAGATGCCTTTTGTCCTCATGTCACGTTCATGGACCTTGCTTTGTCATCTCTCATTCTATATATTCCGAGTGAGTGGTCCTTGTTTCTCTTGTGTTTTCTTTTGTTGGTTGTTTGACTGTAAAATACAATGGATCTATGAGCCATGAAACCCTCCCCTCTTGTTCTCTTGCAATATCTTTCCCCAAGTTGTTTCCATCCCTCTTTCCAGATCCATTGTTAAAGAAGGCTCCACCTCAAAAATCTGACCTGGATCTCTTTAATGCACCCCTTCACCGTCTCAATCCTTAAAAGAAATTGGCCTAAAAACACACTCAAACCCATCGGGAGAGAAGAAAACTTAACAGTCCATTTTGGATCGCTTTTTCCTCTTGGCGCATTTGCCACGCTTGTTACATAAAATACAGTCGCGCCAAGAAGGCGCACTGATCCTGCTTGCAACATGAAAATTACCCGCGCCATGTGAAACCGAGTAAATCCTAACAAATGGCGTAGGCACATCCCCTCTTACAAGCAAAAATGTGAGGCAAGTTGTCCCTGTGCCGGGCCAAGTTCCCCTTTTGCACACATAAAGCCTATGTTACACACATCAACCCTACACCCTTCGGCACACCAAAGTTCCATGTAACATGAAAAATATATGTGCCATAGGCGCATCCTATCCCCGTGCAACATGAACATTATCTACACCCAGTATAAAACACATATGAATGGCGCAGGTGCATCCCCTCTTACAATAACAAAAATGTCATGTGCAGATCCTTGCGCCCGTGCCCTTTGGCGCACTAATTTGTTCCTTGTAACACCCTTCTTCAGTGTGCCATACTATTAACCCTACAAGTAGGTTTGGCTCCACTTACTACAAATCCCAAAACATAATCCTTCTAATCCTTCTACTTTGGAATTCATTTCTTTTCTCCCTTCGATCTGATCTTTCTTTGCCCTTCCTTTTATTCCCTTCTCTTAGCTTGGAAATACCCCTCTTGGGATGAGATCCCAAACCCCGAAGGCATAATATGGTGGGACTTGCACAGAATCCTACCGGTAGAATAGTAATAAACCGGGCTTCACTTTGTTTGTCTCAAAGAGGGCTATGCCCTACACATTGTTGGCCTGCCATCCATAAATATGCTCTCACAATAGATTTTCGGACCAACATTTTTTGGCGACTCTACTAAGGATCGGACAGATCTAACGGGTCTATGGTAGTGGTATGTTAGAAAATCAAGAAAAAGTCAAAAATCACTGCCTGTTTGCAAATTTTAACTTTTGTCTAAAATCCACAATTTTTACAAAAATGCTCCAAATTAAAAATTTTCTTCAGAGATCCATAGATCTGGACTAGTTAGAGATCTTTAGTTCACTGAGTTTTTACAAAATCTATATTTCTTTGTAGATCTCGAGTTTCGATAGTTTACCAAAACTTCAAACTCTTTAAAAAGTCAACTCTAGATCTGAAAATCAGCTTACTAAGTTTTACCATTATTTTATCCTCGTTGTTATTTGTCATTAAACCGCAATCGGTTTCCAAAAGAGGATAAAATTTTAAATAGTTAGAAAATTACATGCTACTGATTTTTGTCGGAAAATTCAAAAATCAGCAAGTACAACCAAAAAGAGTTTTTAGGATTTTCTATAAAAATATTACAAATCTGGAAGGTACACTAGCGGGTGAACCATTTACTCATAGCAGGAGAGCTCATGGAGAAGTTGATATTACTTTCGATCTACTTCAAAGGCACAACTTCAGTGTTACACCAAAGACACTTCTCGTCGGCTCGAGCTCGGTGACCGAGCATCCAGGAGTGCCTCACCTCCATGAAGGAATCATCTCTCGCAAGGAGTATCCACATCACTTTGCAGTGCTTTGTTGCTCAGTGGAACAATCCTCCCAAAGACACATCCTTTTTCCAGCTGTTCAAATGGTGGTACCATGGGGAAATGCTATGGGCCCTCTAGCTTTGCCACATCTTGTTCACGCACTCCCACATGGAAACCGAAAGAATTTTCCCAAATTTGATGGGAGCGGAAACCAAAGCATGGATTCTCACATATCCGCATTCATCATGTCTTGCAGTATCCTCGATGTGACCCATGAAGATGTGTCAGTTCACCTTTTTCTGGAGACTTTGCAAGGACCTGTGGCAGAATGGTTTCAACATTTATCGGCCGGATCTATTACTAGTTCGGCCACCTTACGAGCTGAATTTGAAGATAGGTATAAGCCTTCAGAGGACGCGTTCGCGTTGCTGTCAAAGATCACTCACCTAAAGAATGAGGTCAATGAAACTATGCGCAATTTCTTTACCCGTTTCAATTCACGATCAACCGTGTCCCACCTACCATGCTTCCAACTCCGGAAAATCGAAGTGCTTCTTCATAAACACCATGAGCTCAAAAGTGAGTTTTTACTCCCATGCAGAATAAGTCACTACTTTGGTCCTCGCCCAAGCTGCTGCCATACGGATTGAAGATAACTTGCTAATATCTGGTGAATTAAAAAGAGAACCGTCCAAGCTTAAAGCTTTGATCCCTTCTCCCACCACTTCATCTGATTCAGCATTTCAAAAGATGGCAAATGACTTGCTCGCATTAAAGAAGCGCTTAGCTCAAGCTTCCCCGCGTAAATGCAGGGATGTTCCACGAAGAACTTTCACTTCCAATAGCGTCCGCATAGGCCAGTTTGCCCTCTACTCTGCGGTTGGCACTTGAGGCCCCTCTGGTCAATGCTTTAGCTGAGATCGAAGAAGAAGAAGAGCAAAATTATGAAGAACCTTCATCTCCAGGTGAAGATGATCAAGATGTCGGTGAACCGACTGGCGACTCTACTATCGGGTATATGGAATTTGATGAGGGGGAATCTGATGAAGAAGAGGGTACCCAAGGGTATGCAAGTGGACAATCATATGTTGTTTTTACCCGCTCGCAAGGAAAAGAGGCAAAAATTGCTACCAAGGTGCAGAAAGAGAAAGCCGTGTCAAACACTCCTCCAATCATCGTAAAAAGAGGTAATCCCCTTCCGGCTCAATCAGTCACTAGGTCTTTTTCAAGAAAATATTTTGCCCCTGTGTCTCCTCCGAATCAGCCCTCTCATGTTCCTATTAAGGCCAATAATCCTACTCTACCACCGTGAAATGAAGGACTCATTTCTTCATCAACACAGCCCTTGGCCACATTTGACATTATTGATCATGCTAAAAAGACCAAGATCCAAATGTCTGAAGCCGAGTATCTTCAGTCAAACCCCGAACAGCTTGTAAGGTTAATTGAATACATTCAAAGCCAGGCTGTCATAACCACTCAGGTTTCCCCTGAAAGAATCCTTTCTACTCCTCCTTCATCCCGCATAAACGTTGCCTCGACCTCTGCATCAGGAAAGATAGAACCTTTCTATCTCTCCCTCCTAATTAATGGCCACAAACTAAGCAACTGCATAATTGATTCTGGGGCTTCTGATAATGTCATGCCGGTAAAATTCACCCATGCTTTGGGCCTCACCCTTACCAAGCCTTTTGGCAGATGTTATTCCTTGGAAACCAAGTAGTTCCGCTGATCGATCAAATCAAGGATGCGCAGTTCGTATTTGCGGCATTCCCGGAGAAAAGAGTAAATATGACCGTCCTTGTTGTCGATATTTCGGTATCGTATGGAATTCTATTAGGAAGGAGCATTTGCAGCAAGGTTGGTGGAGAGATTCATATGGACTAGTCTAAGGCTAGAATCCCCGTCAAAGGTATAATGCAAACGTTGGAGCCGGAATCACAAAAGAAGTACCTAGTTACTAACTCCGATGACCCCAAAGCCCAAATTCTCTTCGAATCATCAGGGATGGGAAACTATTTCTTGTCTACTAAGTCTGACCAAATGGATGTCCTCATCCAAGCAGAGGATCTTAACAAGATCTGGACATTACAGTTTGATGGCAGTTGCACGACTAGTGGATGCGGCGCTGGAGCCATGCTAATATCTCCCGAGGAGGAGATTATCCCTCTCTCTTTCAAGTTGTAGTTTTTCAATACAAATAATATTGTTGAGTATGAATCTTTTCTACTTAGCATACAAGCCGCAAGAGAAAGAGGAATCAAGAATTTGAAAGTACAAGGCGATGCAGGGCTAGTCGTAAATCAAGTAAAAAGGATATACCAAGTAAAGAATGAAAGGCTCATACATTACCGCAATGACACGGTATGGGATAGCATTGCAGAATTTGATACTTTTTCAATAAAAGCCATTCCAAGGGCTCGAATGACATGGCGATTCATTAGTCTTGTTTTAGCATCCCTTATCTTTGCCTCACCTAGGGTTGAAAATAGACACGTATACCATTGAGGTGGTTTTCCGCCCAAGCGTGCCGAACAATTCTCCGCATTGCACCGGTAGGTATTCAATGATGACAATCAACTCATTACCTTTTTGGAAAAGGCAGAAAATTTCAGAGAGCTTCATTTTGAAGGATCCACTTCTGCATGCCGAATCCGTTACTGATCAAGACGATGAATCAAAGGGAGCGATGGCATATGTCAACTCAAAGGAAATAAAATTCCAAAAGGTTTGGTTTCTCTGGAACGTTTGTTCGATAGACATGATCGTTTTGTCAAAAAGAAAAGGTGAGACAATCCTAACTCCTCCCCAGAGACCGAACCGGTCAATCTAGGTACTATGGAACATCCACAGTTTGTAAACATCGGAAAATGTTGCACACCTGAAGAAAAGTGGAAGTTTGTCAAATTGCTGAAGAAATACATGGATGTATTAGCATGGTCTTATGCCGATCTAAATTATTTTAAGCCAAAGGACATCCAGCACGACATCCCATTGAAGAATGATGTCAAACCCTTTCATCAGAAACAAAGGCACTACAATCCCAAGGTCTCGGGTACCATTCAGGTGGAAATACAAAAAATGCTGGATGCGAGAATCATTTTTCCTATCCATCACAGTACCTGGGTTGCAAATATTGTGCCAGTACGCAAGAAAAATGGCGAGATACGCATCTGCGTAGACTTTCGCAACCTGAATCAGGCATCCTTAAAGGATAACTACCCCCTTCCCATAATGGATCAGGTTCTGCAAGCAGTAACTAGATCAGAAATGTTGTCTATGCTTGATGGTTTTTCTGGCTACAATCAAATTGAAGTCTCACCTGAAGACCAATTCAAAACAACATTCACTACCCCCTGGGGTACATTCGCCTACAGCAGGATGCCCTTTGGCTTGACTAACGCTAGCGCCACCTTCCAGCGGGCAATGGACTTCACATTCAAAGGTATAATGGGGAAGGTCATCGTAGTTTATTTGGATGACTTAACTGTGTTCTCTAAATGGTGAAATGATCATTGTGATCATTTGGAGCAAGTATTGGCCAGATGCCGAGAGCATGGGATCTCCCTGAATCAAAAAGTCCGTTTTGGAGTCATAGAAGGAAAGTTACTGGGGCACGTAGTCAGCAAAGAAGGAACAAAGATAGATGCTGAAAGGGTTAGGGCTATCCAGAGCCTTACTTTACCAACAAGCAAGACCGGCATTCACTCTTTCTTTGGAAAAGTAAACTTTCTCAGATGCTTTGTTCCTGATTTTGTTGAGAAGACTCGCCATATATCAAACATGATGAAAGGGTCACCAGCTTTCCGGTGGAGCGAAGAAGGAAAGAAGTCATTCGAGGAGATAAAAGCCTCTGTCACCCATGCGCCAGTCCTGGTATGTCCTGATTTCTCCAAAAATTTATCATGTATAGTTATGCATCTGAGCATACAGTGTCAGCTATCCTAATGCAAAAGAATTCTGAGGATGTTGAATCCCCGATTGCGTTTATGAGTTCCCCCTCAAGCCTCATGAATTGAAGATGTCTCAGTTGGAAAAGCATGCCTTCGCCATTGTCAAAGTAGTCAAGAACTTCAGGTATTACATTCTAAACTCTCATACGGTAGTTCTAGTTCCTGACACGGCAGTCAAGTCCATCTTAACTCAACAGGAGTTAGGGAGTTTGCGAGGGAATTGGATCGCAAAGGTCCAGGAGTATGATCTAGATATAAAACCAACCAAGCTAGTAAGAGGCAAGGGCCTTTGTCATCTCATGGCTGAAAACCGAGGTTCAGAAGACCCTGACGAAAAAGATGATTGCACCAATGGAGCACAAAGCCAGCTGGAGAAAGCTAATTCACTACCCATGGTTCTATTTGTCGCAACCAATGACGAATGGTATTCTGATATTGCTTTCTTTCTCACTTATGGTGAATTCCCAGCTCATCTAACTACAAAGGAGAAGCGTGCTATAAATCTCAGAGCAGCCAGATATGTCATCTGGGATGACGGTTTATACAAACGTGGAATAGATGGCATCTTCTTACGATGTGTTGACAAACCACAACAGACAAAGTTACTTCAAAGTTTTCATGATTCATCCTGTGGTGGTCACTTCTCCTCTTCCGTGACGGCACACAAGATCATCTGGGCCAGGTACTATTGGCCAATGCTTTTCCAAGATACAGCCACCTGGGTAGCAAAGTGTGAGCCTTGCCAGCAATTTGTTGGTAAGCCAAAATTGGTTGCTTTTCCCCTCAGGCTAGTCGTCATTGATGAACCATTCAAGCAGTGGGGAATCGATTTTATTAGTGCACTCAATCCCCAATCAAGTGTATGGACATAGTTATGTCCTGACAGCAACAGATTACTTCACGAAATGGGTGGAAGCCATACCTGTCAAGCATGCCACTTCCGAGGTTGTTTGCAGTTTCATCAAAGAAAATATCATTGTCAGGTTTGGCGTTCCAAGCAAGATTGTTGCTGATAATGCTTCCAACTTCTCTTCACGGGAAGTTATTAGTTTTTGCTATGAATACGGGATAACCTTGGCTCACGCCTCGGATTATTACCCCCAAGGAAATGGTCAGGCAGAATCCAGTAATAAAAACTTAGTGACCATTATACGAAAGCTAGTCGATAAGAATCAGCGAACGTGGCACAAGTCATTGTATGACGCTTTGTGGGAAGACCGTATTACTCCAAAGAGGTCCCTCGGTATGTCACCTTTTCAAGTGTTATATGGGATTGACGGAACTTCCCATTTCTGCGGAACTTCCTGCTCTGCGCTTGGCACGAGCGATTGAAGATGAGACTTTCCAAAATTCTCTTGAAAAGAGGATCATGTATCTAGTAGAGCTCAAAGAAAAAAGAGTAAGAGAGGGTCGACAGATCATTGAACATCGAATCAAGTCAAGAGACTGCTTCGATAAAAAAGCTAAGCAAAGAGAGTTCCAGGTGGGAGACCTCGTCCTTTTGTGGGACAAACGAAAAGAGCCAAAGGGCATGCATAGAAAATTTGACTCCTTGTGGAGAGGACCTTTCAAGATCAAACGGCTCAACGGAGAGAATAGATTCTATCTCTCGTATCTAGACGTAACTGATCTCCTACTTCCCTATAATGGGCAACATCTCAAAATATTCAGGAAGTAGAGCTTGCTCTCTTCTTTGTACAGTTTACTTTTTGTCATGTGTTTTCTTTTGTCATCGCCCTTGTTTTTGACTCTCTTGCCCAATGTATAGGCACATGAAAATCTGGGATTCTCTACCCTTAAGTTTCACTCAAAGATAGTCCCCAGAAAGAGCCAGTTGTTATCCCGTAAAATTGACAAGGGCAATTTTACAGGTAACCCTACCAAATTTTTGTTTCGGTCCCGTGACGGGGTCCCTTAGTGTTCGGAATGATCTTAAAATCCCTTCCGGAAATCTAGTTTTCTGAACTTAGTCATTTTGGTCCTTTTTGGCTAGGGCACACCTTTTGTCTGTGCAACACAGAATTTATCTGCACCCTCTTCATTTTCTTTGGTGTACCCTTTGAGGTGTTGACACAACAATTTTGCGCCTCCCGTGATGCGCCTTTCTATTCTAAGCGCCAAGGTGCATGCGCCTTCATGTCAACAACACAAAAGTTACGCCATGTTTTGGTGCGCCTCGGCACTCGAAATCTAGTGTTGATAGTCCTTTAAACGCACCAAAGGTACACATAATTTCATGTTGACATGCGTTTATCTGCGCCAAAGGGCGCAAAGTTTTATGTGTCGACACGTGTTTTGGTGCGCCACTTGAAAAAGTGGTTGGCGCATTTATTACACCCTTGCCTATATATAGGCGCATCCGCCCTGTCACTTTCACAATTGAAAACACGTGATAATTTTATTCCTTCTCTTTTCTGTCCAACACGCTTGTCGTCCTCGTGTTGCGTTCGTGGACCCCGCTTCGTCTCTCACATTCTATATATTCCAGTGAGTGGTCCTTGTTTCTCTTGTGTTTTATTTTTTTGGTTGTTTGGGTGGTAAAACACAATGGATCTATGAGCCATGAAACCCTCCCCCTCTGTTGTTCTTGCAATATCTCTCCCCAAGTTGTTTCCATCCCTCTTTCTAGATCCGTTGTTAAAGAAGGCTCCGCCTCAAAAAGTCGTCTGGATCTCTTCACTACACCCCTTCACCATCCCCAATTCACGAAAGAAATTGGCCTAAAAACACACTCAAACCCATCGGGAGAGAAGAAAACTTAACATCCCATTCTTGACTGCTTTGTCCTCTTGGAAAATTCATCACGCTTGTTACATAAAATACAGTCACGCCAAGAAGGTGCACTGATCCTTCTTACAACATGAAAATTACCCGCGCCATGTGAAACCGAGTAAATCCTAACAAATGGCACAGCGCATCCCCTCTTACAGCAACAAAATGTCATGCAAGCCATCCCTATGCCACGCCAAGTTCCCCTTTTGTGCACATAAAGCCTATGTTACACACATCAACCCTGTGCCCTTCGACGCACCAAAGTTCCATGTAACATGAAAAATATATGCGCCATAGGTGCATCCTGTCCCCGTGCAATATGAACATTATTTGTGCCTAGTATAAAAAACATAGATGAATGGCGCAGCGCATCCCCTCTTACAATAACAAAAATGTCATGTGCAACATCCTTGCACCTGCGCCCTTTGGTGCTAATTTTTCCTTGTAACACCCTTCTTTTGTGCGCCATACTATTAACCTGCAGCCTGCAGTGTCCTTGCACCCCGCACCTTGAGGCCTTAAAATTACTAACTCTTCATTTTGTCAATGCTTTAATGGAAGATCTGACGGCTAACATGGCTCTTTTACGTTAGACTTTGTTCCTCCTTGCAGATCAATGGCGAACTCGAGATCCACATATGTCTACATCAAGCAAGAGACCGACCAAATCAAAGGGAAAAGCTAAACTTATAGAGGAAGAGATGAAGTACAAGTATCAGAGGGTCAGAATGCCCGAGTCCTAGGTAGAATGTGACCTGGATATAAGAGACTCTGAGCTCGGTCACATTGACATGGAAGATTTCTAGGCCAGAACCAGAAGAGTCACAGGAAGTCCTTGGATGGACAAACTAGGTGGGCGAAAGGTCTGCATTTTCCGGAGGAATCCCACGCGATGCAATAAACAATGAATTCATGATGGTAGTGGCCCGCTGCTACAATAAAGACACAAGATGTGTCGAAAATGAAAAGGGCGAGGTTATAATCAACCTTACTGCCCGACATTTCAAAATCATGCTTGGCATCCCTCACCACCGGCATTTCGTGGCCGTGAGCCAAGAAGACTACATTAAGGCATGGGAGGATAATGAAGACCAGTGCATGCAGCTCATGAATGAGGTCTACCTAAAGAACAAGAAGGTGATAACCAAATGGCCACAGGTTATTCACCGTAGCGACTTCTCCGAGGAACTGAGTGACACTATCACATTCCTGAGTAGAGTATTTGGGCTTTCTGACACCCATTACTTTCACAAATGGATGCTCAGGTACTTTGAAACTATGAACAAGAACGTACTAGATCAACGCTTCGAGTGGGCGGAGATCATAAGCAGCACCATATCCGAGTAGCTCCAACAACTCACCACAACGGGGAGGTTCTACATGAACTCCTACATAGTTTATGTTGTAGCCTCGGAGAGGGATTATCCAGCATTGAGCCGATGCGGGGTTTGGCCCCAAGTGAGAATATATGAGTACTACCTAGAGCTAAAGTTGGAGAATAGCATTCCACAGTTTACCAAGATCAATGATGCTTTTTCTACGACATCGTCTCGCCTTCGAGGCCAAATATGACTCACGGTCGAATGACCAAGAGCATAGTCACAACAACAGAGAAGTGGGGAGCACTATTCACTCAATTCCCCACCTTTACCTATCTCAGAGTGGCCAACTTCTTGGGGGAGCCCACCAAATTGCCGAGATATGTCGGCCCCAAGTTGATCCTGTTAGAGCTGTCCAGACATAGCTCATAACCTATCATGAGAAATGTTTGAAAAGAAAGAAGGGCGGAACTCCTTTCCCCCTTACAGTGGGCAGGTATACCTGCATTTCTCACCACAAAGCCCGAGATATGTTTTCCGAGCTAGAATTGCTCAATCTGAAGCACAACTTCCCGGCAAGGCCCACTTTTGATCTAAGGAATTACCTTCCCAAGGAAAAACTCAATCCAATCCACATTCCAAAGATCAAGGATATCTACATCGACCTGTACCATGAGGTCGAACTTAGAAGAAAAAGACCACTCTCGCCTGGCCCTAACAGAGATCATTCAGTACGGCATGGCCATTTTCCCAAAATTTTATCAAACTGCCGATCAAGAAGTTGATCAGGTGTATCTTGACACGGATGGGGACAGCTGGCCATTTGCTTTGCAATCGATAGAACAAAATTTCCCCAGACTATTGAAGAAAGGGTTAAGGAGACATTGCGGTAGACGAGAGCACAGTGCGGGATGAATGGCCTCATCTACCTCGGAGTAGATTTCACTACGTCCCCATTGGGCAATGCACTGTCAGGCCAAAGCATCTGCCAAAGGGCGAGAGGAAAGACAAAGAGGGACAATCGAGCTCCACTCGAGAGGAGGCTCTGAGAGTCCCCCTTCCACCATGCAAAAGCAGTAGTAAGCCTTGTTATCTCTAGAGAAAGAAGCAGCCAAAGATGTTCCTGATGGGCACATCCACTCAGGATGTTGCCACTACTACAACTGTTGAGGTCCCTTCTGTCCCTTCTCCCTCTCCTCCTCCTCCTCATGTGACTCAAACGACCATCCCTTTGGTCGTATCTCCTTCCCCATCTTCCACTTGTTCCCCTTTCCTCTTCCTCCATCTTCTCCTCTCTCGCGGAGCTGTCCCCCACCATCTCTTCTCTCATCTCTCAGCTCCCTTCCATACCCTCGACTACCTCCCCTGCAGTATCCCTTCCTCCCTTGAGTACTTCGCTGGCCTCTCTTTCAATGCCGCCACCAAGTGTCTCAACGCACTTTCCCTCCACTACTGCAGCTGCTCCCTCTTCTACTTCTGGTCCCACTCCCATAAGTCCAAAGATGGATCACTCGGCCAAAGACTGAGCCAACAAAAGAGGAAAGTTCTATCATGCACCGATGGACTTCTCCGTTATCCCATCAAAGGGGCTAAGAAGCAAAAAGCCTATAACCCGCTTCTCTGCGAGAGTGCATCGGGGAGAGGGTAATGGAGATCGTGTATCCTGATCCTTCCAAGAGTAAAGAAGATCTGTCTCTGACAGATTATACAGTGACCCAAGTCACAATGGGAACATCTTTTGAAAGCCTTTAGGGAGAGGCCTTATCTGTAGTTGATGCCCTTTATAAGAAGCTCTAGGAATCAAAGGAAGAAAAGAGGCTATTAAAGGAGCAAAATAAGCATCTTCTCCATGCCTTGCAGAAAATGGGCCGTGCACCTCCTATAATTGCTGCTGAAACTCCTGAGCCCCTGAGCCAAGATAAGATAAATGAATACGCCAAAATCGGTGAGCAGGGTATGGCAGTATCCGCCTGGAGAGACCAAATCCTCAAGGAAAGTGAGGGAGTAATCATCAGGTTCACCGAATTGTATCAGAATATCGATCGGGGAACAAGGCACTCCAGGTGATTGCGGGACCCATCTCCGAAGAGTTGGACCATGCTAGGCTGCAACATGAGACCTTCCAGAAAATGCTCGAATGTTCAGTCAAAGATCTGGTCAAGTTCGGCGTCTTCGATCACCCCAGAGCCCCCAAAAAATCCTTTCTACTCTGGACTACTGGGTCGATCAGTTGGAGTTTTTCCTAGAAAAAATAGATAAAGTCAAGGAGGAGGCCTTGGAGGCTATGCACTAGATGAAGAAGATTGTCTTGAATATGTCCCCAGGCTTGCTCACTCCTTCTTTCACCTTGAGGAAGGCAGATGAAACTATTCGGATCTTCAAGGAGATCGTCTCGCAGGGGCTGGGGCCAGAAGTCACCTTTGACACCGAATCCATCAACAACCTTCTGGCCTATCGTGACTTCATAGGGTACCTGATAGAGGTAGGAAACGAATATTCCAAGCTCCCGAGAAAAAGCTCACAGAGGAGTGGGAAACTTGCGAAGTTATCAGTGATCGTCACAAGGATCTTGCCCAGGATCAACTTCAGCCCATGATCAGCAAGTTCATGGAATATCAGGCCCAGTTCCATATCACCTCTCCTGAGCAACAACAGAAGCAAGACACCCCTTTTCGGCCGCGAGACGACGATGAATAGTCTCCTTCCTCTCGATCTTCTTTTTGTAAATATCTAAGAGTATGTTGGCACAAATGATGACATCATCCATGTTGCACCATGGGATGATGTCATCCACCAAGTTGCCAAAAGTCAACAATTGACTTTTAGATATTTTGTAGTTACTTTGTAATTAAGTCGTTGGTTTCTTTTTGTCTTCTCTCTTCTCCTTCTTCTATATATGCTTGAATGCTTGTTGTATTCAGGGGGTGGATATCTTTTAGATGAATAGAAGTAGGAAGAAAAGACTTTGAGCTTTTGTAATAGAAAAGATATTAATACAAATATTAAGACTTTGTGTTGAATATGCGTGTTATGAGCATTTTAATCTTTCTTACGTCATGTTTATGTGCTTATTATATTAAAAGTATCTCTACTTTTTTTTTCATTTGTCCATCAATATTGCTTTGTTTGTTTATGTAAGTAGGTTTGGCTCCACTTACTACCAATCCCAAAACATAATCCTCCGATCCTTCTGCTTTGGAATTCATTTCTTTTCTCCCTTCGGATCTGATCTTTCTTCACCCTTCCTTTTATTCCCTTCTCTTAGCAGTTGGAAATACCCCTATAGGATGAGATCCCAAACCCCGAAGGTAGAATATTGTGGGACTTGCATGCAGATTCATGCAGTAGAATAGCAATAAACCGGTTTCACTTTGTTGTCTCAAAGAGGGCTATGCCCTGGACACTGTTGGCTCATCTATCCATAAATCTGCTCTCATAATAGATTTTCGGGCCAACAATACCAAAGGGTGAAATTATGAAATAGAGAGAGGTGGCATATGAAGGAAGCAACATAGATAATAAAGAGAAGACGAGGTGGGAGTATGGGGTAAAATTGATGAAAATTTGAAAGAAGACGAAAGAAGAGGTAGAACGGAGAAAAAAAGACACTATAAAGGGGCCATGAAAGTGTGAAAAAGATTAGAGAAAAGAAGAGAAACGGGTATAGAATAAATGAAAAGGTAGGGGTGGTAGAGAAAAGGAGGGGTGGTAAGAAGAAACGTGAAAATTATGGGGGAGGAAAGGAGGACAGAGTGAATACAGGGAGAAGATTGAAGGAACCAGGTCCTCGTGAGGAAGACCAAGGAAAATAATATGGAATAGACCGCATGGAGATGCATGTGGATGGTGAGATGATAAAAAAATATGGGACAACGCTAAAGAGCTAGGTTATTGATGGGAAGTAAGAAGGAAACATGAGGTAAAAAGGGGAAGAAGATGATACAAAGGAAGTGAAATAAGACAAGGGGTGGGAGAGAGAAGAGGATAACAGAGAAAATGATGTAGAAGGAAGGGAATACAGAATGGGGATAATAAGTGTAGAGTGAGCAATAAGAAATGTAAAGAGAAGAAAGAGGGGAGGAATGAAAAAGATTAGAAAAGATACATAGATGCATGAAATGAGGATATAAGGATTACGAGACAATAGAAAAAGGATGTATGATGAAGACAATAAAGATATTGAAGAGGACGAAGGGAAGATGGAGAGGTGGGGAAGAAGTGACAAGAAAGGGTGGGAGTGGGGGAAAAGGATGGGAGAGAAAAGAGAATGGGGGATAGAAGAAGCAATGCCAGTGAGGGGATGTTAGGAAAGTCCACTAATAATGAGTGGTGGGGAAGGATGAGAGAAAAAATGAAGAAAGGGAGAAAGGAAACAAGGAATGGAAATGGTAACGCCAACAAAGGGACGTTAGGGAAAGCCCACTAACAATGAGTGGTGGGCCCAGAGGAAGGAAGGAATGAAGGGAAAATGGAGAAGGTCCAAGGGAGTGAACGAGACCACATGGAATGAGGATTGATGATTTTTAGGGAAATTCCACTAATAATTATTAGCATGGGAATAGAAGATGATGATGAAATAATGTTAGAGGAATGTTAACAACAATGGTGAGTAAGCGTGGGGGTAGATATGTGGGAGAATTCGAGAAGATGAAGTGAAAAGAGTAAAGAAAAGGTGAGGGATGAGTTGTGACAAGGTGAAAGCAGGAGAGGATGCAGAGGATGAGGATGAATGAGGTGAGGATGAAGAAATAAGACATGAAAAGAATGGGAAGAAATGGTATGAAGGATGATGGATCAAGAAGGAAAAAATGGGAGAAAGGAACATGGTTATAGGTGGAAGATAGTAGACATACGTTGTGAGATGATAGGTGGAGAAAGGATAATGGTAGGAGGAAAATGTGGTTGGTAGGAGAGACCAGGTGGAAGAAGTGATCAATAGAGTGAACAAAGAATGAGGCGAGGGAGAAGTTTAGAATGATGATTTTAGCATAGGGAGGACCCTGAAATAAGACTGTCATGCGATGGAAGTGGTTAAGTAAGATTACCAAGTGAGGGATGGTGGAGATGAAAATTGGGAAAGTAAGATGTGGTATTTGCAAGAATAGAATAGGAGGTGAGAGGATGTGATAATGGGGAATGATGAGAAAAAGTGAAGGGTGAGGATGTGTAGTGATGGGGAAAGGAAATAAAATAGATCATCCTTAAGAGGGACTCTTAAGTGAGATCTTCATTCCGCGCGAGTGGTTAACTAAGATCGTAAAACCAATAGTGATGATATGTAAGGAGAAAGTAAAAATTATATTGGGTACGGGTGTGAAATGGTTGGTTGAAGAGGATGATCGCGATGAGAGGCGGGAGAAATAAGATGGGGAAATATGATGGGATGGGGGAAGGCCATAGGAAAATCAACCTTAAGAGGGAATCTTAAGTAAGATTTCCATGCGGAAAGATCGGCTAAGTAAGATCGGCAAGATGAAGAAGAAGAAGAGTGATGATAGAGTTGGTGGGAATAGGTTATGACAAAATGGACTGAAGGGGAACCCTCAAGTGAATTTTACATACTATGAGAGTGTGTAAGTAGGATGACTAGGTAGAAGATGGATTTGGGAAGGATGAGAAAAGAGTGAGTGATGTATGCCAGAGTGGAAGAGGAGGTGAGATGAGGTGATAAAAAGGAAGAAAGGAAACAAATGAGTGTAACATGAATGGATGGAGGAATATATGTGGTGGAGGGCAGAGAGTGTGAGGGGAATCCTTAATTGGGATGCCCACGTGGTGAGAGTGATGATGCAAGAATGAGAATTAGAAGAGGTAGAGTGGAAAGATGGGTGTGGTGGTGATTGTTTTTGATGAGAGGGGAGATAGTGGAGAAGCTTCTACAAAGTGGGAAGATCTTAGGAAAGGGTATACCTCCACTGGGGGTCCCACATAAAAGGGCTATTCAAGGTAAGAGTGTCAAGTGGGAAGCAGGAGAGTGAAAGGAAAGAATACAAATGGGTGAGAGGGGAAAGGAATGGTGAGAAGGGTAATGTGGGGATAAGTGGTGGATGAGTAGAAATTATGAGCGAGGATGAATGGATCAAATACAAGGTGATCATGATGGGGATGGATAGTGAATGCTACTTGAGAAAGATCTTCAAGTAGGATTCACAAACTGCAATGGTGATCAAGTAGGATTCCCAAACTGGGAATGTGTATTAAATGCGGGTGAATGGATGGGGTGCAAAGTAATATTTTGAACATGCGGGATGATACTCACGTGACGAAAAGCATCTTAATTTTAATAGAGCACATAACATGATATAGCATCTTGATATAAAAAATCAAGATGACTAGATCAATAATATGTGATATCATAGACATGGGCCATCAAAAAGGTTTGATGCCCTATTACGATATGCAAGTGGAAGAGAGAATAGACATAAAAGTATAATAGAATCGCATAAGTATAATAGAGCACTAGGATACATAAAATCGACATGCCCCTATAATATATCAAGATACAAGAAAGTAATTAATAACTTGTAACTAATAATGCAACACAAGAACCAATAAACATGTCCCTAATGTGTTCCACAGTGAGGATTGATCGGATGTTCCCCAAGTAGGGGTACAAGGACATAAAAAGGATTGGGTCATTTTCCTCAAACAAGGAAACAATGAGAGTTGGATTTGCCCCAAGCGAGGACTCATGCGAGGAGAAGTGGTTTGAATTTGATAGTCATAAGGTGATTGGATCATTTATTGGGGATAATAGTTCAAAGAATGAATTGTGTTGATTATTTTAGAGTTTTTGCAATTTTGTGGAGTTTACAATTTTTTTAGATTTTTTTGCGATTTTGTGGATGTTTTTGGAATTTTGAAAAAAATTCAAATGTTTTTGTATTTTGGATAATTTCTAATATTTTTGGGATTTTGTTTACGAAATTTATGGACCAGAATGCAAACTTCTTTTGATAGGTGATAAACCAGGATATCGTCTGTATGTACTGCATTCCTCGTGGTAACTCATACTTCAAATAATAAAAATTATCTCTCCATTGGCGGGGATATATCGGTGATGATATGATGGAAATAAGTCCAGTTGTATTCTTGACTACACATAACTAGTAAGCTGCGAGGTCTCATCACCAAGAATCAAGAAGGACGGAGGATGCAAATAATGAATACGAGACAAGTGCTAACAAAAATCCCCATGGGAAATTTTGATTCAATTTTTCTTAATGTTATTGAACCATTATCAAAATGAATTTATCTTTATGGGTCACACGCTAGACTTAGACAATTACATGGCTCAATAATGGTAAGATATGAGGTGAAGGGATAGTTCTCTCTTCACTTAGACATCTAAATTACATCTTTAGGGATTGTATAAGTGTAAGCATTTTCAGATTGAAAAGATTTTGTATTCTTGAAATGAATCCCTATGCCTTTCCCCATACTACCAGTAAGAAGAAAGGTCTCATCACTGAAGGAAAACATAGGCTAGTAAATTCCTTTTTTTTTTTTTGTGTTTTGTTTGGAATTTTTGAATGTTTTAAATTTTTTTTTTTGGAAATTTTAAATGTTTTCCAATATTTTATGCTTTTGTGAATGACCCTCTACACTTTGCCCCATGCCACCAGTAAGAGGCAAGGGTTTATCGCCGAATACAAGACATAGATGAGTAAGGGTACCTTACTCCATTCCCAGTCTCACACCACCAGTAAGAAGTGTGGTCTCAACACCAAAGACTATGAAGGATGAAAGGTGTGACAATGAGTTATTTATAATTTATTGAATTGATGGAATTTTACAATAGTGCTTTGTATTTGGGAAGGAATATTTTCCCTAATCTCAGCCCCACACGACTAGTAGGATGTGGGGTTCAACAACGAAAACTAAGATGGATGATCAAATGAACTGGGTAAAGATTTTTAGAGCTTTGTTATGAAAGAGAGAATTTCTTTGAAGGGAATATATTACCATCAGTAAGCTTCTAGGTATGACCATAGGTGAAAGCGACTGAAAATGGGAGATATTATAAGAAGTATGATGCTCACAAACTTAATAGGATCTATATTAGCACCTGTCTCATGATGATAAATATGAAGATGTGATTTTGATAATGAAAATATCTGCCAATGGAAATGAATAACTTTAAATTATTCGGAGATAAGTTAGACAAAAGGAACAATGTATAAGCCATTGTCTCCTAGAATAGTGAATGCCTCAAGGATAAAAATTCTGTAAATGTGTTGCATTCATTGGTTCATCAAGTTCTTGACCATCTTCAGTGGCCACTTATAGGCTCCGAGCCAAATTTAGTTGTAATTACATAGGGTCCTAACCAATTAGGTTCAAATTTTCCTTATTTTTCTCACTTTTTAGTGGTATTATTTTGATTTTATTTTAAAATGAGGTTGAAAATCTTGAACTCTATAGGTCTTACCTTTTTATGATAACTATGTTGTAGTTGATTTTGATAGACTTGAAGATGATTGAGGGCATTCAATTGTTTTTCATCAAGAAGCTCAAGCTCTTGAAGCCGTGGTTATCGGTATTCCTCCTCATTAATTACATCTTAAAGGGAGATTCTCAAGGATTGGATTTCTATCCAAATAGGTAAAATGGCTTCACAACCATAAATGAGGGAAAATGGGGTGGCTCTAGTAGGTGTGTAGTAAGATGTACGGTAAGCCCAAAGATAGGGTTAAATTTGAGTGTGTCATTCTCATCCATATTAGATTTTAGGGTCTTATTGGTTTATTATGCTTGATCGTTACCACGAGGGTAGTATGGAGTGGACCACTTAAGTTTGATGTGGAAACATTTGGCGAGGTCTTTTACATCCTAGTTTTTAAATGATTTTTCATTATCTATGACAAGAGCGGATGGAGTAGAAAATGTGAGATGAGATTATAAAAAATGAACTTTAATATTTGGATACCGGTAACATAGGTGAGAGGAATAGATTCCACCCATTTAGTGAAGTAATTGGTAGTGGTACTTATGAACTTATGTTCGTCAAACCATGTTGGTATGATTTTACCAATGAGGTTAAGTTCCCATTGAGAAAAGGGCCATGGTGTGGTTATTGATTGCAATTCTTGGGAAGGTGCGTGGATAATATTTCCATTCTTTTGACATACTTGACATCATTTGACAAAATGGTATACGTCACTTTCCATGGTGGTCCAATAATATCCAACGCACATGATTTTCTTGGCTAAGGCTATACTGTTCGTGTGCGCTCCATGAGATACCACAATGGACTTCAGTTAAGAAACTCGAGGCTTCTTCCTGATTAAGACATCGGAGTATGGTTATATCATAACCTCATTTATAAATATTTTCTGCTAAAATGGTGTAACGAGAGGCACGTTTTGCTAAAGCATGTTTACACATTGGTTTCATGTCGGTAGGAAATGTTTTATCATGGATGAAGGTGTAAAGATCATGGTACCAAGGGTTATTTAGACCCACGATTTCACATACCATAGTGTTTTTAGAAAATCATAGGTAGGAATTAAGAGATGTTCTACGAGAAAATGTGCTTGGGGTTGATTAGATGTGATTTCTAATAGGGATCCAATAGTTTCCATAGCGTTGACAGATTTATTACGAATTCTAGGGATTTGATCAAAGATAATTAATCGAAAATAGCTTCAAAGGATATCCACCATGCACTTATATGGGATAATTTTTTCATCCTTGACTTGGTATTCATTAGTAACTTGTTTGATGATAAGTAAAGAATCACCAAATACAACTAACTCTTTAAGATTCCAAGATATAGCTAGTTTTAATCCTGTGATTAGAGATTCATATTCTGCGATATTATTGGTACATGGGAATCCTAATGAAAATGATTTGGGGATGACATGTATGATAGATGTGATAAGAAATATACCAACTCTACAAGATCCATAAAAAAATAGATTCCAAGTTGGTGTGATGTCTATGTCTAGAAGATCTTCATTAGGAAATGCAAAATGGAGTGGTTCTGTGCCAGGAAGGGGTGCCTTTGCAAGCTGGTCTACAAGGGCCTGTCCTTTAATTTCTCTATGTGGAAAAAACTTGATGTCAACTTCACTAAGTAGTACAACCCAACTAGACACTTTTCCTGTGAGAATGGGTCGGAACAAGAGATACTTGAGGGGATCAATCTTGGCAATCAACTTAGTTGTGTGATTGAGCAAGTAATGACGTAACTTATGGAATGCAAAGGTGATCGCCAAGATTACTTTTTGATTTGGGAATATCATAATTCATGCTCAATAAGTGTTCAATGAAGGTATTATACAACATGTTCTCGTGCTTGATCGTTGTGTTGCGCTAATGAGCTCTATGGCATGTTCAAAGAAGTAGATGTATAAAGAAACATGTGTTTCTCTGTGACTTGTGACATAAGAATAGGTGGGCTACTGAGGTATTATTTTAACTTAGTAAAAGAGTCTTTGATCATGGTTCTAGTGGAATTGTGCATCTTTCTCAAGTAATTAGTTGAAGTGATGGCACTTTTTGGCCAACTGTGATATGAAAGGTCAAATAGATTGGATTTTTCCCTAAAGAATGCATAATTGTTTTAGGTTTTGAGGAGGAGGAATTTCCATAATGACTTTGATTTTGTAGGATCCACTTCATACCTCTCTGTGAGATAGTAAACCTTTAAAATTTACTAGAGGTCACCCCGAATACAAATTTATTTTGGTTAAGAAAAACCTTATACTCATGTAATCTGTCAAAATGTGTCTCAACACACTGGATATCATCAACATAATCTTGCATGATATCACGTAACATATCATGAAAGATGATTGTCATTTCTCGTCAATACAAACACGAGTAGATATTAGGCATATTTTATTGCACTTCTCGGGAAAGTGAACATTCTTACTCAAATTAGATCTTCTGTCAAGTCATAGCACTTCAATTGCAGGTGGCCTCTGGATTACATAATGGTCAAAACTGAAGCATGAAACAAATTTTTCGTCATTTTAAGGTGACCACATTATATGGATATGTATTTGGATCTGTCGATGCGGTGACTCGATCCTTCTTTTGGTTCATGAATCTTATCTCCATTAACACTTTCTCCGCTTTACTTTTTGCTCACCATCCTTACACATCACTCAAACATAAAACATTTTGTAGAAAATTATTGCCCCAAAGCACCACCTAATTAAAACACAATAATTTACATACGTATGATGTATTCATTATTTCTAAAATGGGGGTCACATAGTCAAATCCTTTTGTTCGACTACTATCATTTAGGATCATCCTCTTTAAAGAGGCCACTATAGAGAAATTTGGTTACAACACAAGTAGTAATGAGATCACTTTGTTGATAAAATCTTGATAAAATTGTGTCATTTTTGGAAAACTTTTAAATAATTGAGATCACATCTTCATAAACTATTTGGTATAGTGTTGGTTATGCTATTAGAGAGACAAGTTATGATTCAAAATTATGTTACTATTGACTTAAATTAATCTCAAGTAGTGGAGAGGTCACTCTTTTTAGTTAGGGGTTGTGACTTGAACTTCTACGATAGTATTAGTAAACTCTCATATTCCACAAAATGTTAATAATAGGAATTTGGGACACTACTCAAACTAGTTATTGTAAGTATTGGTAAAATCTCAAGTAGATAAGAAATTGTCATTAGGGAGTTAAGTCATGAAATAAACATATATTATTTTTGGTAAACTTTAAAGTAGTAAAGCCGATCAATCAAATATGTCGGTATTAGTAAGTTTTAGAATAGCGAGAGAGTTCATTATTAGGGATTAGGGGAATTACTTGAACTTGTCTCAATATTGGTAAACTCTCAAATAGAGGGAGGTCACTATTAAGGGATCAAGTCACGACTCAATATAATGAAAGTATTGTTAAACTCTCCATAATGGAGAGGTCATATTGAGTGATCCGAGAGGATCCTCTGAAAGCGAAACATCTAGTGATACTACCAAGTCCTTGATCATAGTTTGTGATAATGTTGTGTGAATTTTTATTTAATACTATGTGTTACTCCGTATCAATATTTAAAGGTTAATATTACTTCCACGATCACTAATCCATCTCTAGAAAAGGCCATACACACTTATGTAATATCACAACACAACTTGTGAAGATTGAATATTGTGTCATCCATATGTAAATAAACCATGTGCATTCATTACCAGTGGCTTCCTCAATGTTCCAAGAGTACCTACATGCAACAATATTAAGGATAACTCACACCATACTAAACTACCATGTTCTACAACATCATGAGCTTTAGTTAGTCGGGAAAAGACCCCATAATGGGTAAAGGGGTCTCCTTAACATGTTATAGGGTGCCTTCCTTAACAAAGAATGTGTAAAGTATTGTGGACGTTGTGATATGGATAGTCACAACCATCTGATTTAACAAAATTAAATCTTTATCAAAGGAATGGAGTACATCAGATATATATCAAAAATGTGAAATATGCCAACATACAATGAAGAGAAAGTGTTGGATATCACACACACTTAGAGGGGGATGAAATAATGCAAGTCAATTTTATCATCTTTAAAACTTCTTAACTAGAAACATAACTCAAACCATGAACAAATTAAAGTGCATACAAGAAGACAAGTACAAAGGACACCAAATTTATAGCGGGAAACCCATAGAGGGAGGAAACCCACTTGAAATCAAGGCTTTTTATTAAGAACTCCCATTCTTAACATACAATGATTTCTAGTTTGGTTGAGCACCCACTCAACCTAGGAAGCACCCATTGAATGGTTATCAAACACCCACTAGGTTAGATTAGCAAGCTACAACTTACAAGTAGCACCAACCCCTACATTCTAAGAACCCACTTAGAAGAATTAAATTACAATGTACAATTTGATCATTTAGTTTCTTGTACATTGTAATTGAATCCCTTCCTTTTCACTATTCCAACCTTTTCATTTCTTGGTTCCTTTGAGCTTCCTTGCTGCACTTTGACCTAGGAGGAGCTTTTCCCCTTCTAGCTCGATCTTGGTGAGAAGGAATTTACTTAGTAACTGTCAAGAAGCCTTTAAACTACTTCATAGAGCTCATTCATCTTGAAGGGAACAACCTCTTAGTCTTACACCTTCTCACTTCACATATTTATCACCTTGATTGCACAATTTGACTTCAAAATTATTGTTTTGAGACATTTAGGATCTTTGATGGTGCTCTTTTGATGTAAAAACTAGATTTCCTTCACTATTTATGGTGTTTCTTAAGGAAAATTTTCCTTTTACCACTTACTAGTGGTGTTACACAACAAACCTGTGGATGTTTCTTATTGTTTTCATGAAATGTTGCAATTTCAAAGTAAAATGAGGTCACCCATACATTTGCAGACTCCTCCTTAGGTATTTCAAGTCTTTGCATAAGAGATTGGCTCATTTACAATGAAGAAGAGACATCAGAGCACTCATTTCTGTCCCTGCACAATTGAAACATAATTTTGGAGAGGACTGTCACAAAAATCTTCCTCAATTTAAAATGATATTGTCCAATTATTTTTGTAAACTCCTCGTGTTATCCATACAGAACTTTCTTCGAAATATTGGAAGATTTCATCGGTTCCATCTCAAGTTTCAAGAAAATCTTCTCTACGAAACCCTAGTTTCAGGGTTGAGGGACTGTGAAATCTGAGAGATCCTAAAATGCAATTTCTTCCTTTTTCTGAATGAAAAAAAATCAAAATGTCATTGATATGTGTGAAATTCCTTCACCTTCTTGAACCAATTTCTAGGCTTGACACATCTTGACCTTGTCAAAATTTGAAAACTTTCCATTCACTTCCAAAAATAATGTACGGTGATATTGAAGACATAACAATGCATGATGACTTCAATCTTAATATAAAAAGATGTTTGAGACAACATTGGTATTTGTGGAGGATGAATGGAATTTCGTTGTTATTTTTAGAGAACCAAAAACCTTTTACATACAAACAAAACACTTGAATGATAATCTCACCTTGCATTGGAGGTTCTACTTCACATTTTGGACTGACAATGAACACATAAAGTTTTCTCATACCCTGGAAGATGCTTTTTATGTTCAAGTTCCACCACAAGATTTGAAGAATCATTTTATGTTCAGGATTCTCATACATGTACAAAACATTTTTAATAAGGAGCGGGGCAATCATGACAAGAATGATTGTGACTAGAAAGAAATTAATTTGTAACAACCTTCATATATGAAATTGAAGAGATCTTATGACCAAATAAGCTTGGAAACAACCTTACACATCTCTTACAGGATTTCCACAAGCTCAAACAAGTTATTTTTACATCAAAATTTGACTTCTAACTCCATTGACCAAACAATCTACCTAGAAGATTGATAAATTGTTTTACCTAAATGGATAGAACTTTTTACTTACACCTCATTTTTCCAAAATTATTTTTGCAAAAGAATTATAGGAAAATTTTATACAAAAAAATATCTTATGAATTATCCAAGAATTCCTTCATTTTTTTTAGTGCTAAGAAGCCATGAGCCTCAAAATGCATTTTTCAAGAAGGATGATTTGGAAAAACTTGAATAACTCAAAATCCCTATTTCATAATTTAAAGAAATTTGACATGGAGCACTACAAGACCTCCCTCTATACATTTCATGTGTTGGTTAGCCATAGGTTTTTCTGTGAATCTCTAACCAATCTCATTTGAAGAAAAGAACAATTAGGTTCCTCAAGATTTGTTTTGGCTAGAAGTAATATTTTGCTCAAAGCTTGTTTCTTGACATTCTGAGTCCTAGAATGAGTCCATCAAACTGAGATAAACCTTATAGAAGTAGTTAACTACTTCATTTTCATTAAAGAGACTCACATGACTCACATGCACTATCGGAAGGTACTAATAATCAACCTTCACGTCCTTGACTTCTTCACTTCACAAATCAACCTTTTTTCCATCAACACCACTTGACATCAATGAAACAATACTGAAAATGATTGGAGTCCAAAAAAATTCCCCCTTTTTCATTGATGGAAACACCTTAGAAACCTACAAACTTTGATGGCAAAAGCATTTGCATACCTGGTTTCTGATTGCAAACTTTGTATCTCTCCCCTTTGACATCATTGACAAAGGGTTGCACAATCAACACAATGAGAAACATGCAATCATGAACTGACCTTTAGTATCCCCTCTTAGATGATGCATGATATGCTTCACACCATTTGTCTTGAGCTGGAAACTAGCTTTCCTTTTGGATAGGCCCCCCCGAGACTATAATCCATCTTCTTTGACTCCCATTGAGTATCAAACTAATCCATCTGGTCTGGTCCATCTCCTTTCTCTTCCAAGATAGTATCAAAAATTTATTACTTCTGAGATCAAGACCAACCTTTCTAATCCTTTACCAAACATACAGTCTATACACTATGAGGAACATTTCTTCTTGTAATAGCAACATGCCAACAATGTTAGAGAACTGATCATAATATGTCAATGCCAAAATAATAATTTAGAAAAAAATATAGTGTCTTGTGGCACCTTAAAACCTACAACCACTTTTTTAATGGGATATATCAAGCTCCCTCTCTCTTTAAAGCCAAAAATGCAGCCTTCTTAGCATTCATACTATTGTCTCTGAGTATCATCCTTCATTTGAAGATAAAGGTCAATCTATAGACCTAGGTCTTGATCAATTCATCCTTGAATGAACTAATTTATATACAACCATCATGAAAATCCAATGAAAATACTGATAAATAAATTTATGACTTCTTTTCTAATGACTCCATGCATAAAACAAGTATCAATAGGCCTATAGAGTGTTATTTTTGAGCTAAATGCCAATTTTCAAGCCTCATCAAAACCGTAAGACCTTCTTCTTACACAATTGCATAGAAAATCATGTATGGATGACTAAGTCATACCTTTCAATTGAAAATAGGACTTGAAGTTGGAATCATGAGTCATACCTCTGAAATCATGCAACTCTACCTCCTATATCTGTAGGTGATCATTCTTCCTTCATGGAGCACTTAAGAGTTCTTCACAAGCACATGTCAACCTTCCAACAACCACCATTACTTGTAACTAATATAAATTACAGGAATACCATTTTGAATGAGACAAATCTTATAAAGTCACATCATATCTCTAAATATACTACTACTCTGCCTCTTATGTACATGTAGATCTGCATTCTCCACTAGGAGCAACATTAGGCTCATACAAGTATACATTAGCTGAGATCATCAACCAAAGTAGTTCCAAGCATCTTGAGAACATTTTACAAGTAAGGATACTTCAATAACCATGTCAAAATTGAGGAAATCCATCTTTCAAACCCTAGACATAGTCAACTATGCCATTGTACTGTAGAGTGCACTTTTCTAGCTCAAATCATGATGCAAAACAACCAAATAACAAAGAAAAACTGAGATAGACTATATATCTCATCGTATTCATGCATTTTGACACTTCATAAGGCACATACCAAATGCATATAATTTTCTCAAAACATGAAAATTCATGTTGTAGACCAAAAACCACTTTCAACCTCTCAAATAGCCCTTTCTAGGTCATAAAGGAAACTTCTAAATATTGTCATGCATAACAGAGAAATTTTTCATACCTGAAGCTTCAAAATTTCATCTCCTCTATCCCAATGAGTTTAGATGATTCATACAAAATTTAAGACCAAAAATCTATCATTTGACCACTCAAATATGAGTTTCCATGCAAACCGATCATGGGGATTTGTGTAAACCTAGTCAAGAACAGAGAGTACCATAACTATACCAATTTTTGCATTCATGACATCAACCACAGTTCTTCTATCATGAGAAATATTTTGTACGCATCTTAAAACCTATGAGAAGCATAAATCATGCAGCATCATACCTGTTACCATCATTTTGTTTGAAGATATCTTGAATTTTAGCTTCTTTAGGACATAGACTACCATTTCCTCCATCAACTGATCAAATTTATCACTCCATATTCTTATTCAAAGCTTTATTCACACCATGCACTACTTTCAAACTTGGAATATGAATATCTAAGACTGATCATGAGGGTTTCTCTTCCTCTCTAGGTGCATCTTCTCGTACTTTTTATGTTTGTCATTCGGAAGTAACAATAAACTTTTCCCTTGATCATAAGTTGTTTAGAACCCTTAAAAACATGATGAGTACTCCATACAAGTAGATAACCATGTATATTTTATTGAAAACACCTCTGGGTATAATGTGATACATCAATGTCTAACCAAGAGACTTTGAAGGACAATTCACGCTTTAGAGCACTTCATGTTTTAGATAACTATCATACATGTGCCTTGTTATTTGATGATGTAAATCACTTGAATTTGTTTTGAAAGATTCAACCTTTTACACTTTAAGACATACTTGAGACATACAACATTTTGAACTCGAGATCACATAGGCACCTACACATCTCTTCCCGGGTTATAAACACATCAAAACCTTTGATGAAACATCAATAATATCATAAAATTTCTCGGGAAGTTGTGAACTCTTGAGAAAACATCATTGAAGTTTCTTATTTTCTCCATTCACAAACTCACTGTCACTATGTCCAAACCTTCATCAAGCTATGTGTACTAGTAGACCTCCACATCTTTTGAAAAAAAATAGAGATACACAACCACTCGACTCAAGGCTTATGTAGACACCTCAAGATAACCACACACAGTACTTTGTGACACTTAGCTATTTTGAACAACTTGCAGTGTCAATACACATATTCACCCTTAAACATGAGATATAGAATAGACTCGTGACACTTTATTATCTAAAAAATTTATATGAATAACTTATTCATATATACTTGTTGAAGACCGTGACTTTATTTTAATGAAATTATCATACCTTATTAGTCTTCCAAATAATTTTATCATGATTCATTCTCACTCTAGATTGTAACCTTACTTCAAAACCCACGAAAATCCTGTAGATTCACTTAAGATGCACTGTACCAGCTCCTTTTGTAAATATGAGACCTTGTGACAAGTGGACTAACCTTAAAAATCATGTATAGATATTGAGACACATGATACTGACAAACATATTCAGACTTTTCTAACTTTGACAATTATATATGAACCATGACCATCTCATCATAAATCATCCAAATTTCTTAGACACGATTTAAGGCATGACCACACTCTATACAAAATATTCATGGTGACACAGATTATAACAAGTTATAACATGAAACCTTATACCACTTATCATCTTACTCATGGTTCAACACTATATTCTTCCACCCTAGCTTGTTGATGGACTCCTTGAGGCATGCATAGTACTCACACTTCCAAACATGTCTTCATACAGGTTGGGAAAATTTTATTTCAACCTTATATAGCTTTATTTCTCATTATAGTTTACCCTTTTCTCTTTACCTTCGATCATAATGAACAGACACTCCTTTAAGGCACTGAAGATCATCATTGAATCATGGAGATACAACTTACCTTTTACTTGAATTAGGGAAAACTCAAACCTTACACTCATAGACCTTACACTTTTACACTTTGAATGATTTAAGTATCTTTAACAATGAAAAAAATACTTCTTGGACTACTATACCTCATAAGACACATACAAGATATACCTAAAATTTGAGATAGGAACTAAGAATTTTAACAAGATAATTTTCTCATACCCTTGAGACATATTTTTCAGATACCATGACATATTTTTACATCATTTGACTATTCTTAAGAATCATATTTTGACACCAAATTTCTTACAAATGTAAACCATACTTCACATTATATGACCATGAGACTCATGAACAATCATAATTGGCCTAGATAGACTAAAATGATCTACTAATAACCACACAACTGATTTCATGACATTTCACACAAGACAACCCTAACATAACCTTGAGAAATCATAGGATTGCAAACCTTATGCATCATAGAGAAGACTCATCCTGACTCCAATGCTTCACTTAAGTGAATATTCCTTCTATAATCTTAGATAAGTCATACTATGAGTCTTGAATTATCTCAAAACAACATGATGACTCCTTTTTCCCTTTTCTTGTCCTTGGAACCCTATTGACCTTCTTAACTACTTTTCTAGGTAATTAAACCTCATTACCTAAGCTCTCATATGCTCGTAAGAATACTTGATAAGCATTCATACTACAATTCATACACATGCTCTACCACTTCTTGAGGAAGAAATTTATCATCTTTGGCACTGGAGTTATTTTCCTGTTTGTTTCCTTTTTCATCTTTTGTTGATATCTAATGTAAGGTAGTTTCTCTGATATAATATTAGCTTTTGTGCCTCTTGCATATCTTCCCATGTCACCTTCTTTTCATTATTTTCTATTTCAACTTCTAAATTTTCTTTCTTGATCCTGTATACCCACTTAATTTCCTTCTTTCCAGGAGTTTCTTGAGGCTTGAATGATTTTGTCTACTTTGTAGAGTTTATCTTCATGTTAGAGGCTTTATTTTCTTTCCATATGAAGGTATTGAAATTGTTATTTTGCTTAGGTTTTCCATAGTTATAACAATGCTTTGAGAAATTTCCAACTTCATGACATGTATAACACATGACATGATTTATTCTTTTTCTTGAGTAATGACTGTCATTGCTATCTTGACTTATATATTATTCTAGGAAATGCTTGGCAGTATGACCTTTATTTATACAATTGAAACAAACTATTTTCCTTTCATATTATGTAGCACAATATCTCCATGGGTGCTCTTTGTCATATTTTTCATGCACTCTCTAGCTCTCTGTCCAAATTCATAACATGAGAAACAATATCCATTAAATTTTCTCTCATACCTAGATGCATTTGGTTGTCTGATTACCTTCTTGGACTGTTTTATTTCTCCATTTTCCTTAGGAAGACTTGATGTAAATTCATTTCTTGTCGGTATGTTGGGACCAACCTTATCATTCATTTTTCTTTGAACATATTATACATTGCACTTGTCTTGACTTAGCTTTCAATTCTCTTTTTCTTAATTGTTCCAGATCCTCTCTAAGAGTATTCAAATCGTATTTAGTCTCTCACATTATTCACTTTTGGATTGAATATATGCACAACATACTTCATACTTTATTTCATCATATTGTCTATGTTTTCTTTACAAATCATCAAGTTGGTTAGCTACCTATTCTAGTTCAATCTTCATGGTCTTTATTTCTTCAAGTTTTAGGTAGTTATTTGAATTTTGTTTCAGATTTCTTAACACATTTTCTACAAATAAAGCCACTTCATTTACTTCTTACACATGATGAGCCTCTATGTGTTTAATACCATTCTTCAAACCCTCCAATGATTAATCAATCTCATACTTTCTCTTCAAGAATTATTCATCTAAAGAACTCATGCTTGTGTCTTTGGGATCACCTCCAAGTTGTTAGGCATAACTCCAAAGGACCACACTCGATACCAATTGTTTGATATCACACGAAATGAGAGGGGGTGAATCATTACAGGTAAATTCTATCACCTTTAAAACTTCTTAACTAGAAACATAACTCAAACCATAAAAAAATTATACTATATGCAAGAAGACATGTACACAGGACACCAAATTTATAGTGGGAAACCCATAGAGGTAGAAAAACTAATCGAAATCAAATATTTTTATTAAGAACAACCATTCTTAACATACAATGATTTCCATATTAATTGAGCACCCACTCAACCTAAAAAGCACTCACTTCACAATCCTTCTATCACCCACTTTGAAAGGTTGCTAATAACCCACTAGGCTAGATTAGCAAGTCAGTAACTTGAAAGGAGCGCCAACCCCTATATTTTAAGCACCCACCTAGAAGAATTCAATGAAAATGTGCAATTTATCATTTATTTTCTTGTTGCTTCATCAACAAATCATGATCCCTTATTGACTCTTTATTCAACAATTTGCAATTCACATGTTTCACAAGAATGCATAACTCTAATTTTGGCTCTCTTTCACAATAAATTTTTTCATTCACATGATCTCATTTTTGTCAACACTTCATGATCCTTTTACATCAATTACACATACTTATTATCCTAAAACTATCTCACACAATCACCTTGCTCATGGTCATACCACTGTCAACGTTTTCACACCATTTTTCACCTTTAATACGGTCTAATATATCCTTTTATCCTCCTGATACAATGATCATCTATATCAACAATACATACTCATGTTAATAGTCATAGTTTCATGCTTTCTATCTATGCGCCATATTCTCAAGTTATCCCATTTTTATATTTTTGTACCTCTTTTTGCACCTTCAAACTTCAACAACTATAGCTAGGTATAGTGACTTCAGTATATCAGTCATTGTTCCATGTTACCTTTTCAACATATCTTATGTCTAAAAATTTAGTTTTTTAACTCATTTTTGCATTAAATATTCCCCTTCTCCTTGCACTTTAATTGCGGTTCAATAACTTAATAATTAAAAACATTGTGCATGCTTCTTCGAATCTGTGTCTTCTTACTATTCTAACCTTTTGATTTCTTGAGTCCTTTGAGCTTCCTTTCTGCACTTTGACCTTGGAGGAGCTTTTCCCCTTCTAGTTTAAGCTCGGTGAGAAGGACTTTACTTAGTAGAATTAAGAAGGCTTTAAAGTACTTCATATAGCTCATTCATCTTGAAGGGAACAACCTCTTAACCTTACACCTTCTTGCTTCATAGATTTAGCACCTTAAATGCATAGTTTGACTTAAAAAGTTACTATTTTGAGTCATTTAGGATCTTTGGTAGTGTTCTTTTGATGCAAAAACTAGATCTCCTTCACTGTTTAAAGTGTTTCTTAAGGAAACTTTTCCTTTCACCATTTACCAGTGGTGTTACATAACAAACTTATGCATGTTTCTTATTGTTGTCATGGAGTTTTACAATTTCAAAGGAAAATGAGGTCACCCATACATTTGTAGACTCCTCCTAAGACATTTTAATCCTTTTCATAAGATATTGGCTCATTTACAATGAAGAAGAGACATCAAAGAACTCATTTCTGTCCCTGCATAGTTGAAAACATAAATTTTGAGATGATTGTCACAAAAATCTTCCTCAATTTGAGATGATATTGTCCAATTCTATTTACAAACTCCTCATGTTATCCATACAGAAATTTCTTCAAAATATTTGAAAATTTCATCGATTCTGATTGAAGTTTCAAGAAAATTTTCTCTGAAAACCCTAGTTTCAAGGTTGAGGTCTTGTCATGAAACCCGAGAGAGCTCAAAATTCAATTTATCCTTTATTTTTGAATGAAAAATAGAAATTCAAATGTCATGGATATGTGTGAATTTAATTCACCTTCTTCAACCAAGATCCGGGCTTGATACACCTTAAGACCTTGCCATAATTTCAAAACTTTCCATTCACTTTCGAAACAATGTACAATGATATTGAAGACATAACAATTGCATGATTAGTTCAACCTTTATAAAACAAGATGTGTGAGAAGGAAATTGTATTCATGGAGGATGAATGGAATCTCCTTATCATTCTTAGAGTACCAAAACACCTCTTACATAGAAACAAAATGCTTTAATGATGATTTCACCTTGCATATGAGGTTTTACTTCACATTATGGACTGACAATGAACACATAGAGTTTTCTCATACCCTGGAAGATGATTTGTATGTTCAAGGTCCACCATAATCTTTGAAGAATAATTTTATGTTAAGGATTCTCATACAGGTACAAATTATTTTCACTGAGGAGAAGGACAGTCATGACAAGAAGGATTGTGACTAGAAAGAAATTAACCTCTAACAACCTTCATTGATGAAATTGAAGATAGATTATGACCAAATAATCTTGGAAACAACCTTACACACCTCTGAAAGGATTTTCAAAAGCTCAAACAAGTGAGTTTCATATCAAAATTTGACTTCTACTTCCATTGACCAAACAGCCTGCCTAGGAGAGAGATAAATTGCTTTACCAAAATGGATAGAACTTTTTACTTACACCTCCTTTTGCCAAAATTATTTTTACACATGAATTATAGGAAAATTTTCTACAAAAAAATATTTTATGAATTATCCGAGTGTTCCTTCATATTTTTTTCTTGAGTGCTAAGAATCCAGAGCCTCAAAATGCATTTTTGAAGAAGGATGATTTGGAAAATCTTGAATAACTCAAAATCCCCATTTCAGAATCTAATGAAATTTGACATGGAGTAGTAAAAGACATCCCTTTACACATTTTATGTGTTGGTTATCCATATGTTTTCATCCAAAGCTCGACCAATCTCATTTGTAAGCAAGAACAACTAGGTTCTTCAAGAGCAGTTTTGGCTAGAAGTAGCATTTTTATCCAAAGCTTGTTTCTTGACATTCTAATTCCTAGAATGAGTCCATCAACCTGATATAAACTAACTAGAATTACATTATTGCTTCAATTTTCACCACAAAAACTCTTATGACTCACATGCACCTATCAAAAGGTACTAGAATCAACTTTCATGTCCCCGACTTCTTCACGTCACCAATCAACCCGTTTTTGACATCAAAACCACTTGAAATCAATGAAAACACTACCGAAAATGAGTGGAGTCCAACAGAAAAGTAAAACTAATGATAATATAAGAGTGACTTGGCTAATATTAATTTTTCTAGACTGATGGTGGAATAGGCTTAATAAGAACTCGACTATGCTTTGTTTGGTAAACAATAATCTACGAGTTATTTAAGGATAATATTTCTTAGATGGGGACAATATCTCCCAGAACAAGTGTTTTTATTTAGAGCTGGTGTCCTAGCAATAGGTGCACCTATCCTTTCAGTTTCTTCTAATTTTGTCTTCATTTTTCTTTGTGTCACATCTACTTTCTTGTAGGGTTATCATATCGCACATGTTCCTACAGGGAAAACCCTCACCGCTGCACAAGACTCAAACACAAACATTAGACTAAATAAAATATCAATATGTGTGAGTTGGACTGACCTTTGCAATCTCTCCAATGTGATTTTCATCAATCATTGCACTACATTTTAGACTCTATGGATTTCTGGTATATGTGTGTGTGATAGAAATCATGTCCATTAAAACTAGGTTTTCATTGTGCAAGTTATACGAAGATAATGGGATATAACTAATTTTCCACCAATATAATGTGTGTTATGGAATTTATATTTTCCCCCTTCCTATGCAAATCAATAATGTAGTTAGAATTTAGTCCCTTTCTCAATAATAGTTGTCTTATCTTATTTGCTAGATAGGTCCTTAGTAGTAACTTGATTAGTTCCCTCTTGTTTTCCTTTGAGTATGAGTACGTTATGTATATATATGATACCTTTTCTTGAATTTTGACATTAACAACCCTAAAATATGACCCAAATTAATTACTAAAATTTTATAAAATATAAACAAGTGGTGTATCGTTTTAAAATATATGAACACAACCAAAGGGATAAAAGTGCCCATAGTGGGACGAAATCATTAGACACTTTTTTCCTTCTCGATGCTTATGTCTAGAAAGATATAATGAATTAGGAAATGTTCGAATTTGAGTAACACATTTTTTTATGTTCAAAATTAAAGAGATGATTGTAGAAAAGAAGAGGATGAAAGCATGAAAAGCTAAAATTAAGTCAATGTAAATTAAAACAAGTGTTGTAAATGTCTAGTATTATTCCTTAGGAATCATGTATATAATAACATAATTTGGGACATAATGTAATAGAACTACACGTATATTATGTGTCTACATTTAACCCACTTTATGTTTGGTGAAATAATATTTAGTAGCACAAATTAGATAGGAAGAGTGTACATTATTCAGAGCCAAAGGAGTTTGTGGTTGATAATGTGTTGAATGGAAATTGTAGGATGTGTATCATGGAGTCTAAGAGAGTAAAACAACCTAGGGGTGATTTGTACATGTAGTGAAAAATACACTTTTTCTTTTTTTTTTTATTATTGGAAAATAGTTTTTTGAAAGGGACTATACCCTTGTACAACAAGGCTCAGAAGCCAGAATAGAAAAAATAAGCACAAAGAAAGGGATCCGAATCCAGATATAACAATAAGGACCAACTGCAGAACATCGTCTACAAAAAAGAAGCAACAACCATCAACCACAGCAGCAACTAAACAACTGTTGAACAGCGAAAACCCAACAATAGTACACCGACACCAATGGAAAGCATGCTGTAATCTGGCCACAAAAATGATAACCATGTACTCCGGCCGATCACAAACAAAGAGAATCATCCAGACGGATAGCCCTCCTTCAGGGTGAAATTTTTTTCTTCTTCTGCAAACTAGCAGTAACCCAACCTGAAGGAGTCTCCACTTTGTTGGAGGAGAAGTCAAAGGAGGGGTATTCTCCTTAGTCACATTTGTCCCAATTGGGACAGCCACTACCTGAATCATATCCATGTTGCCCTCAACAACTTGAGCATTATTCATGCTGCTAATAATTTGATTTTCAGATAGAGGGGTTTCAAGGGTAGTTTTGGATTCAGTCACTGTTTCTACTTTTGATTCAAGATCCCTTTTAGCATCAAAAATTAGGTGCTCTGGGAGTGCATCTTTCCACCAATTTTTCTTTTCATGTTGACGTTTTCCATCTCACAAGCAAGAGAGGTGTGTCTAAGCCAAAACACCTTCTAGAAGCGGAAAGGTAGACCTTCATAATTAAGAGTTTGTGACCAAGTTCTATTTTTCACTCTAAGATCTATAGTAGCAGGAAGATTTTTATCGTGTCTAGTTCCACCAGACCTAGGGCATAGGTAGTATGGGTGCAATTAGTGCTTTGAGAATCTATAAAGAGTGTAATTCCCAAAGGTGTTGCCAATGGGCATCGAGGCAGATCATGAATCCATAATTTAATAGGTAAGTGGGGTAGCTTTGATCCAAACAATAGTTTCCATGAGAAAGATTCTGTGTGCGGGTTAAAGGATGGGAACCAGGGTTTCATGACCAAATATTTAGATTGACAAGTCCAGAGTTTGGAAGCAATGTTTTCTTTATCAGCTATTGAAGAGAAAGTCACAATGAAAATTCCCTTAGCACACAGATGTAAGTCTATCTTACCAGTTAAAGTTGGAGTCCAATGCTTTGAGAGATCCATGCGTGAAGAGCCGGAAGGCTGGGCCACAGTCCCCCGAATCTACAAATCAAAGCATGCTCTTTGTAGTAAATCTCAGATGAAATAACATCTTCCCCAAATGTAATACACGGGGTAATGTCTGTAGGTTTCATGGAGGATTCCTTTCCCTTTAGAATGTCTTTGAAGGAGGATCCACGTTTATTCTCTCTATCTAATGGTTGAATAACAGGAAAAGTACCCTGCTCCAGCCCCCCACAAGAAGAGCCTTTCAGCAAGGGTTTGAGAGGGCCATTGTCCGGCATATTCACAAGATCATCCCCAGCTGGAGTTTGAAAATGGGTTGTGCCGCCATCCTCGGGGCTCCCCGCATTTGTGAAGGCCAGATCGATCCATGAAATCACACCTCCTCCATCCCTTTCAACATCCTTGCGTGGCGGGCTCGCAGATTTGCGTGGATCCAAGGCGTTTTCAGTGGTAACCTTTCCCCATTTAGGGTTCGTGGGGGGCCTGCCAGAATGCATGGATTTCAGACCAGAGAGGGCGCGCGTAGCAACCATCGCCGGAGGTGGAACAGGAGCAAAAAAAAATACACTTGTGTTTTTAACCGAATATTGCATTTTACTTAGCTTTTGTGCTTGATATTGCTTCTCATTCTAATGGTATTTCATCTTCTCAAGATATGGACAGATCTAAAAAAGAAAAAAATTTTAGTCAATTTTCACAGTCTAAGAAATTGAAATTTAACTTATAGAATCAAAACTCTATGCATTTGAATGTGTAAAAATAAATAATTGAATCAAGAATAGAATACAATTGAATATCGAGATAGGAAGGGTAGAATGCTCCTATTTATTTGTTTCTTAAAGAACGTTTCCTTAGAGCCGGTAGAATGATTCATGAGTGATCAATTCCTAGAACGATGTGAATCCTCTTAGGAGTTGGGAATCCTAATGCCATAGGAAGAGTCTTTGGGGAGAGGATTCATCTTTTCCGTCTGTCTATGATGCTTCCCCTAAGTACCACATATAAGTGCCACTTTGCATATTATCACCAACCTAATAGTAACGTTTCATGAATGAAAATTCATTCCAAACATATCGATGTCCCTACATATGCCCTAGGTGTCACTCCTTATTAGATACCAATAGGAAATTTTGAAATTAGAAAGAAAAGTTGTTAGTTCCCTTTCCCAAAGTATGAAACATGTTATTGATTTTGTTCCTTCATTCTAGATAGTAAACTAAAACTAAATATATGTTTCTAGATTATGTGTAATACTTTCACCGAGAAACTATGTCGATTGTCAAACTGTTTGTTTTTACCTCCAGGAAAAAAAAACCTAGGTGTGAAAATAGCACCCATTATTATTGTTTTCTCTTGGTGATTTTGTCCCTCTATTTTTATGGCCCATGTCTAATTATGGACCATTTTACGATTTTTTCTTCACTTAATTCCATAATGTACCATTGTTTTTTATTTCTAAATCTGTTGAGTGGGTGAAATAATCACTCAATGGTTGCCCCCTCATTTGGGGTGCATGAGATCACCGTGAGTGCGGCCCAAATGAGAGCACATGAATCTGATGTGCACATCAAAATAAGGATTGATGTAGGGGTAATATAGTATGTGCATAAGTAACAACCATAGCAGATGAAAATAATGGAAAGAGAGCTAGTAAGAAGTGTTAGTGATAAATAATCATGCTATAATGTAATAGAAACAATTCGAACATGAAATAACACATCAATAGGATAGAGTAATAGCTTGTTTAAAACATGGGACACCACTTGGGATGTCACAAGAAATTTAATGCCTTCTAGTCCATATAAGCAAGAAAACAATAAATCTTAGGGCATAGCCTACAAACAATAAATCTTAGGGCATATCCTAAAAACAGGGAAAATAAGTCATAATCATAGAAGATAATATAAAATAAAATAGTATAAGCGAGATAACCATGGTGGGAAGTGATCCGGAAAAACAAATTCTACACATGAAGAACCTATTAGTATGTTAAAATAATGAATAGTATGTTACAATACATGTATATTTGAATGAAATAGAAATGAAAGTAGTATATATTGCAATGATAACACCTAAATATAGAAAGGTAGGGAAGGTAGATGCCCCCATGATCCTTGGTGGGACTGGTAGAGAATAATTTCAAACATCATGTGACAACCTATATATATCCTACATTCATCTCAAAGTATCATGTGAATGTGCATGTTTACATGTACAAAGGATAGAACATACTATGAATAAATCTAACATGATACGAAAAATACAACATGGAATAGTATAAGCAAAGCAAAGATACATCTAACCAAGATCAAAGGTCAATATTTTTGTATTTTCGCAAATATATAAATGCTTTTTAATAATTTGAAAATGAGATCCTATGACTAGGGAAGGGTAAAAAGGTTTCCCAAAGTGCATATGTGTGTAAAGTGAGGTTCATGTATGTAAGTGTTCCCTCAATATTCATGTTTGAACCTAGAACAATAGTACATAATTGGGTAACAATGGGGGATTAGATGCCCCCAAGTGTAAATGTCGTAGAAATATAAGTTTTATCATCGAAAGAGTCTTCTAAATCTTAGTCATAACCAATGGGGCTTGGCTAGGATACACGATATGGAAAATATTCAAGTCTATTTTTAAAGAATCTCATAATGCATATGTCATACATGCCCATGACATATTCTTCATTAGTAAAATGTCTACTAGGGCTCTTATCTGCATTCCATTGTATTAGATTAGTAGCTGTGTAATTAGGAAATGAATCATTGGGTATATGAATTCTCTTAGAGGCCACCAAATAAGTAATAACATTATTATGCATATCAATGATACCACCAATGTAGTCTAGCTAATATTTCCCTAGTGTAAGTGGAGAAGGGAAAGGGTCAAGTGCAACCCAAACCTAGATATAAAAGAACAATGTACCATAAGTTTCTAGAAGGTAGATGTGTCCTTGATATTCACCAGGTGATATATGATGTCAACAGGGATAATTCCTAAGTGAGTTAGACCGTCATATGTGCATATGTTTTTATGAAAAGTATGAACAAAAGGCACATATTGCCAATACTCTTGATTAATGGATAGTGTGTAAGTGAATTTATCAAAATACATTGTACATAAAAAGAACTAATTCTATAAATAGAAACATTATCAGTAAGTGTAGGATTAACTATAGAGTGAGGAATAGAATTAACGGTATGTATAATATTCTAATAATGAACCATAACAATAATAGTAACATGTGTAGAATGAGATTTGAGTTGGTATTCACCAGGTCTAATAGAAATGTAATGACTATGAAACAGAGAATCATCAAATTCAGCGGGATTAATATCCAAAGTATGTAATTTTTCTTCAAGAAGTTCAATGGTATCAACATCATCAAGGGAATCATCGTATCAATAATGCAATATCACATAACATTATTTATGGGATTTGGAGTAGATGTGGAAGGTGATGTAGAAGGAGGTATGATTGGAGAGATGAGATTAGTAGTGTTTGTATAAATAGAGGAAGCTTGGGGAGGTGTTGAAATGTTAGTAGGATTTATAGGCTACCTAATATCATATGTATAAAGATAATGCGAGGGAATCACTTGAGATGGTGGAATAACCATAGAAGTAGTAGAATCCATGAAAAAATATTTGAATGGTTCGGATCATCAATAATAGTATTCTCCTAGAACACAATAATGGATTGTAGAGGGAATATCATGCATGGCATGGATCCAAGGTCGGCCAAGGAGAAGATTAAATTGTAACATAAAATATATAATATAAAAGGGATTAATAAGCTTTCAAGTTCTTGCTTGTAATTATAATTTGATGATGTCAATGCATGCACGAGTAGTAGTATCATATCATTAGACAAAAAAAAGTAAAGTTGTCAATTGAATTAGCGAGGATGCCTGATTGCTTTAGTAATGATAATGTAAAAAAATCAATATAAAATTATTATCAATGGGCACACATTTAATTTGGAAACCCCGAACCTGAGCCAAAATAAGAAGAGGAGGAGAATAAGCGAGAAGATTTGTGTGGAATATCCTCATCAATAAATGTAATAAAATTGTTTATTTTCTTAAAAAACTCCATGAGATATGTAAATTCCATTGGAGAAAAAGATAAAAGAGACCTATCTTAGCTAGGTTATTCTTTAATTTCTCAATGATATCACATTATTTATATGAATTAACAAGTCAAGAGGATAGTGCATTAAACAGAGGGGGAGGGATGTAGGAGGCCTGAAAGATTACTTATTTGGTCGTAGTTACAACATTGACAATAGAATCCCTAAAGGTGGGTTTGAAGCAAGGTGGATATTGAATAATAATTGGTATGTAATCAACTTGAAGAGTCTCTTTGGAAAAGACATGAGTGGGAATGAAACAAGAAGAACTATCCATAAGCTCGAAAAATAACAAGAACAAAAACGAATTCGATGCATGTCTAATTTTGGGTTCACCATATCATTTAAAAAATTATTTTTCAGAATACTAGAGCAAATAAAATATATATTAGAAACATGTAATATTCCAACATACAATGATGAAAAAGTTCAACTAATGTGAAGATAAGAATGACTCAATTGATATCTAGCTATCTAGAATTAATTTGGGATTGAATGATGGTGGAACATGCTCGATATGAAATTTTATGCTTCATTTGGTAAATAGTAATGTGAGAGTTCTCCGTTGGGAAAATATCACCTAGAAGGGGATAGTATCACCCTAGAATTATTGTCTGATTGGAAACCGGTGTCCTAGAAATGAGTGCAAGTCTGGTTCCTTCAATGTTTGATAATGTCATCTTCACTTCACTTTGTGTTGTATCCACTTCACTATAGGGTTCTCCTGTCGGACATATTCCTGCAAAACACACCCTAGCTACCCGCATAATACTCAATAACACATCATAGTAAATAAAATATATATATTCTTGAGTTGGATAACCTCAACAAATCCTCCTAATGTTATTTTCAATTATCTCTACACTACATTTTAGAATCTATGTAGTTCTAGTGTTTGTGTGTGTGATAGAAATTGTTTCCCTTAAAACTAGGTTTCCCTTGTGTAATTTAAACCAAGATAACATGATACAACTACTTTTCCCCAAGATAATGTTTTTTATGGAATTCATAATTTTCCCCTTTCTTTGCAGTGAATAAATGTAATCAAAATGCATTCCCTTTCTCAAGAAAAGTTTCCTTAGTTGCGAGATAGGTCCTTAGTAGTAACTTTCTTAGTTCCCTCTTGTTTGTCCTTTATGTATAAGTAGGCTATATATATATATATATATATATATATATATCTTGAATTTCAAAATTAACAACCCTTAAAGTAGACCCAAAGTAATCAATACAAGTTTAGAAAATATATACAAGTGGTGTGTCGTTTTAAATTGTAAGAACACAATCAAAGAGAGAGAAGTGTCCAAAGTAGGACAACAATGTTGGCCGCTATTGTCCCTTATTGGGTGCTTATGTATAGAAATATCCAAATATGAATAAGGAAATGTTCGGATAATTAACACATTGTGTGATGTTTAAAAATAAAGGGATAAATCCATAAAAGAAGAGGATGAAATAATGGAAATATAAAAAAGTTAATGTAAAACAAAACAAGTGTTGTTAATGTCTAGTTTTCTTTCTTAGGAATCATACATATAATAACATACTTTGGGACATAATGTAATAAACCTACATACATATTTTTGTTTCTACACCATTAGTCTTTGAAGGATGTGGAAACCACATCAAGAACATGGAAAAGGTGGACATCAATCCATGGATTTGAGCATTCTTCTTCATTGGTACCTCCATGCAATGTGGGTTAAGGGAGTCTCTACTAAGATGTATAGCAAGGCATGCCGACATGGATTGAGCATGGTCTCCTTATTAAGGATAAGGTATATATGGATGTACTTGAGAAAAGGAAGACTCAAACGTAAAACTAAGACCTTAAGCCTCTTAGCATGTGTTATTAAAATGGATATGGCTCCTCTTTATAGAATATTTTTTTAAAATATTTCAAACTTAGGTTTATTTTAAATCCTTCCATGTATAACATTGAAGTAAAATCCTTTTTCTTGTAATGGCTTAAAGGAGTTGGATAAAGATGTGTTGCAGTTGAAGGAAAGAGTGTTAAGAGTGGGAGAACAAGTGGATGTGAGTTTGAACGAAATAAACCTTCTAAGCATATTGAAATGGCATTTAATCAGAGATGGGTTATATAGAATCTCTAATGGAAGGCTACATGGTTGGATGGTTGAGTTCGATTCCTCACTTAATTAGTTCCTGAAGCTTGTCAGGACTTAAAAGACTCAAATTGGGGGTGTATGATCCATAATTGGATCTGATATATGTCAAAATCATGTACTTTACATTTCAATAACTTCTAAAAAGAAATTTGTTTTAAATTAAACATATAAACTATATGTTTTAATGACATATTTGGATTCCTCTATTAAAAATACACGGTTTCACAAAAAAACATGTGATTTCATGTTCGTATGTAAAAATTATTGACACGTGAAGATGGAGGAAATTTTTGGTGACAAAACTACCTCTTATGATAGAGTGTAAAACCTGTATTTTGATCACATATTTGGATTCCTCTTTGAAAAACAAACACAATTTAAAAAACCAACACCTAATTTTGAGTTTATATGTAAAAGTAATGGACTGAGAAAGATGGAAAACATGTTTGGTGACAAATATTCCATTGAGGATAGAGTGATTTTTGCACACTTTTCATTGGTGGTTGCAAAACCTCCGGTCCATGTAAAGTGATAGTAACTCTTTCACATGACAAAAAAACATATTAGTAAGTTGAGATTGATTCATCTTCCAACACTTTTTTAGCGAGAATCTCATGGAAGGGTAATATTTTAAAGATAGTTAGGTTTCAATTATCATAGAAGGATATAAGGGGAGTTATGGAATTTTGATTCCCATTTTTTAATAAAAAATCAAGTTTATTTCCATAGTTAGACATGGATTTCTTCTAGTGATAGGTTGATTCTTGTGTTTTGTTGTTAGAGAAGTGTTGGAAAGGTGTTACACATATTTTTGTGCAATATTTGGAGAGAGAGTGTGAAATTTCATCTCCATGAATGTGATTAATGACATTAATTTAGACATTTTATTGAATTACATAATGAAAGGGGAGTACAATTTCCTCACCCACTATATTTTTCTCCCATTTTGGTTATCTCTAGGATTAAAACTTGTGTACACATGCTTTTAGAATTTCCATACTTTTCATGCGTGTGTGTTTAATTTTTACACATTCATTTATATATCGTCATAAAAGTTTTTGGTATATAAATGATTTTTTTTGTAATCTCTTTGTAAGTTAGGAATCACAAGGTTTTTGTTGGTGAAGTCTAGTGTGTAATATACACTTAGCTTATAGATCATGTATCCCATTGAAGTTGCCACTCAAGTAACACCTCAACTAATGAATTTGTCTACACTGCAATTTTTCTCCCAATGATACATTCCAAAATGCAAAATTTATTGATTTTTTTGTAAAACCTCACCTCTCAAATTGACACCCCAATCAAACCTCCAACAACCCTCCCGACCTATAATATATTTCTCTAGTGGCTACTCTAAAATACGAAGTTTGTTAAAATTTTAACAAAATTTGTCACCTTGAGAGCTTGTTGCATTGATACCTTAGATATAACCTTTCAATTATGAATAAAATATGAAAATTGGATTTCACATTTGTGATTTGGGAAATTAAATTTTAAATGTTTTCTTTTACCAAAAAAAAACATGGTAAAAGGTTTACCATTGATAGTAAAACTAGAAAGAGTGTGTGAAGGGTGAATTTCGGGAAAAAAATAGAGAGTTCTTCCTATTTGGCTAGTCGATCGAGGAAATGCGACACTAGAGATTGGTCACTCTAATTTTTATCGAAAAATGTATAAACCCTCAAATTGTAGATGATTGTATTTATTTGACATTCATAAATGATAACACTAGGAAGACATGGGTGTGTTTTTACTCAAGCATAATTCTAATTTTATGTCATATTTTGTTAATTAATTCCCTAGTTGATAAAAAAGGTAGGCATTACATCAAAATTCAAGTAGAATATAAGAAAGAGAAATATATTTTAAATGATTTTATTAATTAATGCAAAATCATAGAATTCAAAAGTAATTCATTTCTGGTATAGACCTTAGGATAATGGTGTGGCAAAAGGAATAATAGTATAATTATGGACATGGCCAAAATCATTTTAAGCGACAAACTTTTTACAACATCAATATTATGTAGAGGTTGTATCATGTATAATATACATAATGAATAGATTCTTAACCAATAATTTTTGAAACATAATTTCAAAAAAACATAGTGTTTGTCATATGAGAATATTAAAATGTTTAGTATATGCACATTCTAGATGAATTGATAAATAAAATGGATAACAAAGGAGAAAAATGTATCTTTGTAGATGTAGACACAAAATCACACACTTGGGTACATTTCTAGGTCCTAAAAGCATACTTGCATTCATATGATTCCTAATCGAGAAAAATAGTAATCGACATCTATCTTTGGCCTCTTTTCTTTGTTTCTTCTCCTGCTTCGGTATTTTACACTCTATAGCCCGATCGGTACTTCACTTGTTTATCTTGTATGACTTCGTAGAAACCAATTCTAATCCAAGATGCTAGTGCCCAAGCACCCTCATTCCCTATAGGTGCCCCTCACTCTTTTCTATCTTACTCACTTCTTTTTGGCATCTTATTTTCTTATGGGTTGGCCTTCTAGTTTTCAATTACAAAATTCAACCAAGGGAATCATATAAATATAAATATATGTGACCAAAATAAGGGACCAAGCTCTAATCATATTATTTATCACCTAATATTTCATCCAAATGCACCTAAATCACTTCAAAGCATCCATTTGGCATCCAATCATGGGACAAGGGACTACATTTTCTACATCCACACATCTATTTACATTAGTACATCTAGTCATCACCCACTATTAAGCTCACTTGCATAAGGGAATCTTAGGGAAATATTCTTACACACACTCACAAGAACTACATGGAGTCTGAGATGTAGTGGAACGCTCGATTGTATGTTCACTCAATCAAGTGACCTCCTGAGTCAATCCGACTCCCCATATTACATCTTTTTGGGGATTTGATGTATTTTGAGGGTTTTAGGGTGAAAATATATTTGCAAGTTACAAGTACATTCTACAAACAAGGTGCGACATACAGGGTGACCAACATCGACTACAATCACCACTTGTTCAACACTAAAAAATCATGTTTCAAGCTCCCGCACAATAAGAGGTACCCAGAGAGATCTCTAGTTCCTAAGTGCCCTTTTCCTAGTCCAGGCGTCATGGTCCAGCTTCACCCTATAGTTTCATAATTTATCATGCACAGTTGTGATGGTCTCCTCTTTCACTTCATCAATTTTCCATTCGAAATTAGTTCCAAGATTACGTGTAAATCATCTAATTCCTTTTCTCCCTCTCTTGCACTTGGGGTTTTGTATTTTAATAGCTTGGTGCTTGTGTCAAATATGTACTTTAGCATTTATTTATCATACGTGACTCGTAATTAGTATTTCGCATAATTGTATATTTTTGTTAATCATATAGTGAACCCATCCATTCAAACCCAATCTTGCTTCTAGGCATTTTGTAATATTCCTATCATGGCTCAATCTCAACCCTTTACCATCGAAGATCTTTGTGGGATAAATGATCATCTTGTTCAACATATGCAAGATATATATTTTCTCTTATTCTCTACTCGTGAGGAGGCCACACATCTTGTCGAGCTTAATGTTCCTACATCCATTACCACTTTTATGCCCAATACTACTCAACCTCCTAATTCTATTATTCCACCTACTTCTAATTTTTGCATTTTTATGCCTACTCCTACAAATTATTTTATTCACCTATCACTTCCCATAAATGAAAATTCTCTTCTTCTAGAACTCAATACCTATCCTCTCTCTATCAGGATCTCCAATTTCAAATCCATCTACTTCAAGACTACTTATTGTGCATCTCCATATTTTTATTCTACCTTGCTCCTCCACACTCCCTTTGTACCTGCCATTTACACTTATGCACTTCCTCTAAAATTTGTCACCCCTAAGTTTCCCACCTTCAATGGCCATGGTGACCCTCAAGAGCATCTTATATCTTTTTATGTGGCATGTCTAGATTATGCAGATGATCATACTTTACTAGCAAAGCTCTTTCCTATAAGTCTCTAAGATTATGTTATGCATTGGTTCTACGATCTATTTGTTCATTTGGTAACATCATTTACTTACTTATCCGATGATTTTCTTGCACATTTTTATATCAATATCTGTTCTAACATATCATATGCTCAACTTGCACAAATCAACAAGGATCTAATGAGCATCTAACTAACTATGTATTACACTATAAGAACAATTTAGCTAAGATGACCAATGTTCTCGCTTTTTATGAGTTACAAGATATGTTTGTCAAAGTCTCTTATCTCTATAACAATATATTTTCATCTTTAAGACCTCTCCATCATTTGATCAACTATGTCATACTCTTAAGTTACAAGAAAGAAAACTTTTATCTATTCACAAACTCAATTATCATGATCATGCTTCATCATATTCTAATCGGTTTTATAGTAAAACTACTTTCAATCCATATCCTAAGAGTATTGAAGTGAAAATATTGTTAACATTGTCTCTACTCTTGAAAGGATTCAATGGCAACCTCCAAAGTGTACATTCACAAAATTACCTTATGCTTCATGTTTTCTATTACCACAACTTATTGAAAGAAATCATGTTACGCTTCTACCAACACTGAATCTTGATTCATCTCACCCTAAGGGCTGAAATTATGATGAAAATACTCAATTTGACTATAATCAATGCATTGGGCATCCTAATAATCGATGTTTCAAACTGGGAATCGCATTCAATATCTTAGTGAAAACAATGCAATAAATATCCCTAAGCCTTCGACATCCAATTTGGTCATTGACGATAAAAATCTTAAAATATTTAAAGACCCATTTCCTAAGCATGAAAAGAAAGACGTAAATTATTATGTTAATTATAATATCGCAATATGCCTCCTCCTTGATCGAGGCCTCTATATTTTCTAGTTTCTAATGCCACGATGCATCTCCACCACTCATTACATTCTCTGATCATGATTATCATGCTACATTTTATTCTAATATACCATACCTCAATGCTTCTATTGGATCTCATACTTTCATTAACACAATGATCAACCCATCAACTCCTATTGGTGTGTGATATCTTGCACTCCTTGTTACTATTGACTATCTGCTCTCTCAAATTTCATATACGATTCCAAAATTTTATGGTTACCTCAAGCTTCCAATTACAGCTTGGGCCTCTCACCACGTTTATGTCATTTGTTATGGAGCCTTCAATAAAATGTCGTAACATACTCTTTGGTTTTCCTTGGTTACGTGTCACTCAAGCTATCTTATCCATGAACCACTTGTGTCTCAAATTCATTCATAATAATAAATTTATCACTCTCAAAGGTGTTCCACCATCCTCACCATTTCCGCAGCCTCCTCTTAAGGATGTACTTTTGCTAGCTAGAGCATTTAGGCCCCTTGGGCCTCTTACATCTAAGGCACATTTTTCACCTAGATCTCCTATGCACACATGACTACTCCTAATCATCGGTATACTATTCCATCTCCTTGGCCTAAGTCCCATATTCATGAAGCCCCTTCACGTAGGATTTCACCACCTCCTCCGCCTCCTAGTTATCCTTCACATGGGTACTCTTCACCTCCTCGATCTACTTCACATATGTTCTCTTCACCTCCCGGTCTATTTCACATAGGTTCTCATTCCCTCCTCGGTATCCTTCACATATGTATTCTCCACCTAGGCTTTCTTAACACATACATCATCATCCTCATACACCTCCAATCTTATGGTGTTGTCACATGCCTTTATTTCCTCAAACATCGGGTGGAGGACCCTTGTCCTTCACTTTCATCGATAACTTACTCTTCATTTTACACCTAGGGGCATCATGCTTATTCTTTCCCCCTCATAACATCATTGGATGTCCATCATTTCTACTCATATGCTCTGTGTTTTATACTTCATATTTCTAATCAATCCTACACATCTTGATACACTTTATATCATAATTACCCTATGATGCACTCTTGTGCTAAGGTTCACACTTGACTATTGAAGGCATACTACATCCATGAATCTCAAGCACTACACATTTCATGCTCCATGTCTCATGATACATATTTATAGCATTTCATTCTCACACATCATATTACCCTATGACGCACTCTATTTCCATGGTTCATACTGACTGTTGAGGGTCTAAATTGGAAATGAACCTCATTCCATTTACTCTTCACGCTCGTGCTTCATGATCTATATTTTTAATGTACATTTTTCAAACCATTTCCTAATGACACACTCTTGTTATATGGTTCATTCTTTACTACCAAGGGTTCTTTTATAAATTAACCTCATCTCAAACATACACATCCATTGGGGGCATGATGCTCTTATCACATTCACATTGCATACCATTCCATCTCACTCATACACAACATACTACATATATTGGCTGCAATTAATCTTTCTTTCTTATATTTACATGGACACTTTGTTTCCCATGCTAGACTTGATACCTAGTATGTCAATATATTTTCTATATATGCATGCCCATTCACTTGGTATTTCATTGTGAATGCAAAAAATCTACATATCTTTACACACAAAAATGATGCTCGACACTTTACCTCTTATCAGTCCCATTGAGGCTCTTGGGGGCATCTAAATTTACTAATCTTAAACATCACAGTACTATTGTTTGTTTATATACTAGTTCTACTTCTTATCAAAAACTTTATACTATTCCATACACACTTTGACATAATTTTTATCATTTTAACATGCTAACAAGTGCTTCATATAAATAATTTTCTTTGCAAGATCATTTGGGATCATGGTTGTTTGTTACATTTTGTTTGACATTGATTTCTATTATATGTTATTGTTTACGAGATATGCCTTGTATCTTGTTTGATCATTTCTTGTATCTTTTTTCCACTTTGGCCCTAATTGCCATGTAACATTGTGAGCAATATCCCATGTTTTAAACCCTCTTTTGCGGTCTCTCTTGCATGCACACTTGTTTGTTACGTTGTTTTTATATGAAATGATTTCTTCTTTTTTATAATCACATCTATTTAACCATCTTGTTTTCATGTGCCTTGGTTTCTACCATGCACTTCCCCTCCCCCTTGCAGGGTTATAGTTCATTTCACTATCGTGGCCTCTCTTTTAGGCCGCATACTCCTAACGAAGTCACATGCACACCAAAAAAGGGGGCATGAATTGGGTGAATCAATCACCCCATACAACAACTCGTAGCTACAAGATGCGGGCATGTGAAAGTACAAGAACAAAGAAGACTAAAATTATAGAAACAACCCAAAATTTGACTTAGGTCCAGTTGACAATTTTTACACTTGTGCAAAAATGGGCAACTCAAAACTTCGTCGTTACGATGAAAGTCATGGGTGAAGTATACCTAAGCTAAGGAAGTTCGATGTTATTAGTTACTACTAAATTAGTTATAAGATTAAATGAAATCTGTAGTTATGTGTGCTGTCACAAAACATAATAGATCACATAGTCTACAATTTCATGCCATCTTTAGCAAAAGAACACAAAGCCCCAAAGGAAAATTGTGTTGTCTTGATGAAGATGAAAAATTATAGAGTAGGTGAAGTGCTGAGTTTTGAAGCAGCAAACAGAAATACAGATATCAAAAATCAGGGTTCATTACTGAATGTTACAAGTTCTCATCAATGTTTCTTTCCTTCATGATTAAGACATTCAATTATGTTACTGATTTGTTTAGTTCATTATACAATCCATACAAAGAAGCTAGAATGCAGAAGGGAATACACAACTCATTTTCAGAATTCAATGTTTTATTCACAAGGAAGGTCAAATGTTTCCCACACAAGCCGTGGGATGTAACTGAAAAGTAAAGTACAACTACTGAAATAAAAGGTACACATGCATGAAAGAGAAAGCAAAGGAGTATGAGTGAACCCATCATTTCCTTGGGGTTTCTTTCTTTGATTGAAAACATCTCCATTTCCAGCTTCTTCTTCATCTCCATTATAGAAGCCACTGTACCTAAAAAGAAGAAAATGATAACTATCAGTTACGAGCTCAAGGATCAATTCATATTCCTAGAATTGTCCTAATTTGTGCATATGAATCTCTAATAACAGGAGATGTAATTTACTTGAATATCAAATTACATACATGCTTTATTCACTCAGATAGAATGAAGGAAGAGAAAAGAAAAAAATAAAACATGGACATAAGAGAGGCCAAAAGCCTAAGTATTTTCTAACTATTTTCCTAAGTGTGCAGGTACAGGTTATAGCCAATGAAAAATAAACAAGTCATAAGTGCATGCATAAAAATGAAGAATGTAACTCAAGGTTTCAGTAACCATTCTGAAGTGGAAGAAGTTACAGTACAGAAGAGAGACTAGGAGATAGAAATACATGTTTTAGTTTTCTACAAAAGGAAGAAGTAGAATTTGAAAGCTGATGTTTGGCTAAAAAGAGAAGGTTATAGTTGAAAAGGAATGAAGACAAGATTCTGGAAAAATTTTGACAGGGCTTCGCCATGTAAAATGGACATTTACAACTTTCCATCATGTTGCTTTTAACTACTACATGCTTAAAGGAATTATTTAAATCAAGTAAGTGATACAAAAAAGTAGTAAAGCATGCCATGATCAAGATAAACAACTATGATGTCTCATTTTTATCTAGCTTCAAACATGAAGTGATATGATTCTATATTCTGAATCAGAAAATACAACTACTATGCTAGAAATGGAAGGAGAGAATTCTAGAAAAAAATTTGCTAGGGCTTCGCCATGAAAAAGCAACATTTCAGATTTTCCAATATGCTAGAAGTGTTACCATAAAGGAAATAAAGCATCTATGTAAAAGAATCAATATTACAAAAATCTTAACAAGCATCTGAATCAAGGCTTATGCCTAATATAGTATCAAAGAACAAGTGAACTGCTTGTAATTTCCAGAAAGAATGATACAAGGTATAAAGATCTCATGAAATCAAGAACATATCAAACTACACATCATGCTACATTATACCTCGTAGCTAAATTCAAATACAAGATTCGGGTTAAATAGAACCGAAAAACACATGAAGGATCAAAGGTATCTTCTTGACTATGGCTCAATACAACAAAGTGAAACTAATAGACAGAGTTGACTCGAGTTTGGATCGGAATAGAAAAGGTTCAAAGATTGACCTAGAACAATTTTATCAATCAAAATTCAAGATCATATAGGAAACTTCGAGTTAAAATGCATGCACATCCAAGTTAAGGAAATATTCAAGTATTTCAAAAGTTAACACTCCCATTTAAACCAAGAGGGAAAAGGTACAAATCTTGGTTCTAATCTAAAAACCCATTAATGGGTACTAAAATTAGAGTGGGAAACAAGTACTTACCGGTTAAATCAAAGTTGAGAAAACCCTCAAATGATCACAGAACAAGTTTCAAATCAAAGACCGATGTTGCCCCAAAGATCACAAAATATGTAAAGAAGGATAAAAACATCAGTATCTCGAAGGACTAAATGGCAATGACGAAGTGATTACAACACTCAGAGATTGAAAACTTACTCGACCTCATCAAACAATGATGCCAGTTGCATAACCGAGCTCACAAAGAAAAAAATTTGTGGCCAAGACAACATGCAGAGATCTCTTTTAAAGAAAATCTTTCAAATCTTGGGATGAGCAATATACAGTCAAGAAATCACATGAGCTCAAACCCATGACAATGGCAGAAAACACCCACAACTACCTTGCTGAGAGAACTCTTACAGAGTAGAAAACAACAAGATACATGCATAGGGCTTTGCAAAGCTGAACCATCAGAGTCTGAAAAACAATAATGGCGGTCACCTTCACATTCCCATACAGAGCTCAAAAAGAAGAAGAATGGATACGAATATACCAGATACAAAGTCATAAAGGCCCCACGGCTAGGGAAATGCTTAAAGCCAAGATCGAATGCTCAAAATAATGGTGTCGAAGAAAATTTTTGCTAGGGCTTTGCAGTAGAGTGAAATTCCAAATGAAATGATGTTTAGGGTTGAATTGATCTTACAATGCAAACTCGAGAGATGAATTAGCAGAATTCAACCACAGTTAAAATATCAACGATCGAAAATGACAAGTACACAGATCAAAGGCCAAAGATCAAGCTCCATGATTAATGCAAACCATGGTTAAAATACATTTATGACATGGCAGAAACCCTAAAATTATCCCTTGAGATCAATGGTTGAAAATCAATAAGTATAGAGATCGACGATCACAAATGGATCACCAAAATCGATGCAAAAGTCGTCCAAGTGGTATGGCGGTCGACTTAGTCAATTTTCAAATTTTATAAAGTGTCAAAATTTCCTCTGTAGGCCCGAAAGTCCACAGAGTACACGTGGCACCATCACGGAAGAAGTAGAGAAACGGAGGTCGGGCCCTCTTTAATTTTTCAAACTTTTAAAATGTAAAAGTTAAAAGTTCCAAAATTTCCTGTAAGCCCGAGCCTCTGCAAGGACAAAGTCAATATCAGGAGAAAAGTCAAAAATTGATTCCACATAGTATTGGCGGAGCGGCGGGTTTTCTCAAAGTTTTGAGACTTTATGCAAATGTGGTTAAAATTTCAAGTTACCCTGTAGGCCTGCAATTCCCCTGAGTAGGAGATCGAGTAAATTTTTACTTTAAGGCTCAAAGCGAAAGAGTTTAAAATGCCAAAGTTGCCCGTAGGTCCGAAACTCTGCCAAGGGGCAAAAAAGCAACAAAAGGTCTAAGAGTCCATGAGAGGACTTAAAATTTTCAAAAAAATTCCCACATGCCCTTAAAAGTAAATGGGGCTAACCAAATTATGCTATTAATGATCACCAAAATGTGAAATTTCGACTATACACTCTCAAATGCAAAAGCCGACAAGTATTACATGGTCATGTTTAATTAAAAGGTGGCAGAGACTATGATATACCATGTGTGGCCGAATGTAATATAGTGACACTTTTCCAAAGTGCCCTTGTATTATTTTAAAACCATAGTATTATGCTAAGTCCACAAGAATGGCCAAAACTCAATTGAAGACAAGTGTACGAATCAGATGTGGTCCCCATAGTGGCTGGATTATTTTGTGAATTTTACAAGTGTCGTAATTATTTTTGCTCACAAACAGGAGTTGTATTTTTGCATGCCTTCACAACAGGACAAAATAGAGATGAAGATAGAGTTGCATGTTCATGGAGAGAGACTTGCCTAGCAAGCAATCTTATTTTTAGCAAATTATTCATCCTTCTCTTCTTAAAAATAGAACAGTCAACTTTAGTTTGACTATATTGTAATTAAGGCTAATAATGCCTATTTGTAATTGCATGCTCTATTTTTATTCCTTTATCTATTATTAAATAAAGGATAAAAATAGAATGCATGGGCGAGTACAAGCCTTGGGATATTTTTAGGAAGAGGGTGAATTTTATTTTTGCTATATATTGTGTGCCTTTGCAAAGCACAAGGAGAACTTTTGGAGGACTTTTGGATATAGAGTATTGAAGAAATTTTTGTCGATTTTCCTTCTGAGTGTGAAGAATTTCTACCTTACCAATTATTTGCAGTCTTGTGTATGTTTCTATTAGTCTTGTGAATGCAAATTCCTTGATCAATCATCTTACCCTGCTGCAAATTCAATATTTTCTACATAATTTTAATGTGCATGTTAACTTATCAGTGTTGTTGTGATATTTTCCCTCAGTACAACAAAGTGTTTGCCCTTAAATTCTGTAGAAAATTGTTGGCTCGTGCATCAAGAATCCTTCACATATCAATTGTGCATATACTCAGTCAAAGCCCTCATACAAATTTGGTGTATCACCTTAGTTATAATTATTTTATAGTCATCTTTTACCCCTAAACCCCAAAATCAATTTAGGATACATCAATAAGGAACCGGCCTTGATACCGAGACTCACCTAAAAATAGGTATACCCACAGACCTGAGGTGTTTCCATTGTATCTACGAAAGAGAGAGATCACATTTTGCAAGCTTAGAAACCTGCAGGCCATCTCTCTCAGGTGCACTTTCAAGAGATAACAAGCCCTTAGTTCAACACAAAATCTAGTGCCTAGAAAATGCAGACACTAGTTCCTGGGCACTCCTGACCTCTCCCATACACTTATTTCTTGGGGGAAAATATAGCTACTTTCTTATATTAGCACAATAGACAAAACTTCAGAGATCATTCTTCACAGTAGAGGAAAAATCGTTCAGCAATCAGAATGCATTCTATCTCCATTTCTATTCAAAATAAATACAAAACTAATATGGTACAACTCGGAACAAAAAAGGATCACACCATCTATAGTGGTGTATAATTAGGATGCATTCATGGAGGCAGAGCAACACTAGACCTCTATATGCAACACTCTTTTATTGTTGTGTGAGATAACACAAAAAACTCTCTCTTGGCATGAGATCACCCAAAAAACTCGCTCTTCTACTGAATTTTCTAGACATTTTGATGTAGCCTAGAATATACCCACAAATCACAAGGTGTACTTGGCACATCACTTAGGCCAACCGAGCGCTCACTCGGGCGCGCAAAGGTACTAGGTCCCTCTTTAGACTAGCATGTTTAAGATTTTAGCACCACATTGCATAAACTAGATATAGATCTAAACCATATGAAAGATTGACTAAACAATGACTATAATGATATTTACCATATAAGAACCATATTTAGACTCATCTAACATCATTATCCAGCCAATAGTATCAATTACATTAAATATTTTTAAACATAGAAGATTCATACATCATGATCTATTTTCCATAGTCATGCATGCTAGCAATTCCACAACATAACTCTACAATAAAACGGTATATCAAAACCATGCAAATCAATACATATATATAGGGGTGGGGAATTTCCCTTCACCACCCATGTAACTTCAAAAATAAGATACACGCTAATAATAGCCATGCGCCCTTACATAAGAATACCAAAACATGAAAGTGCTAATAATAGATCTCGGAGTAGTTAACTCCTAGTATAGACCCTATTAATAGCTAAAAAATTATAGGCGCTCAATCTTCCACTTTCCCCAAAATAACCTTGTGTATTCTACAAGTCTTCATACATTTATGTGCTCTACACTCCATGTCCAAAAACACCCTTGATCTACAAAAAGAAGTTAAGTCATGTTTCTAACTTTTGTTTCTAGGTGCACTCCTAATTTGCTATATGTGCCTTGTTCATGTGATGCATAATCACACCACCCCGATCTATTGTGCAATTCAAGGATTTTTATAGTTAGTGTGATTGCATAACATGGATATTTTCCCAAAGTGTGGGAATTTGAAGTCGAGAAAGATCTCTGGATGAATTTCGTTCTTATTTCTCTATTTTGATGTACACATACAAATTGTAGAGGATCTACTCTAAAATATACTCTAACTTGCCAAGGACACGGGGTTGAAAAGATTGCAATAAATTAAACCTAAACTAACAGAGGGTAATGCATCAAAAGGAATGATGAACACCTACTTTGCATGGATATGGAAATGACAACCCAGATTAAGGAGGATGAAAACACACCACGAGATCAATCTACTTTTGAGAATCCACTAACCATTAAACACAAACCATGAAACATGAAACATGTAATATAATAACCATGCACAAATAAACAAGATTGAGAGATCATATGAAATAAATGGACATGAGATAGGGTTGAAATTCATCCACAAACTTCTATTATTGCTCCACAAATTTGATACAATGCATCATAATGGCCAAGAGGCAAGATTGCATTTACAATTTATATGGGAGGTTTGAGCTCCACAAATTTACTTACATACAAGAAAAGAAAGGAGGGTGTAAAGAAAAATTATCCAACATTAGAACAATGACCCTCCTTACAATATATAGGAAGAATGAGAGAAGGAGATAGAATAATTTGAAATCTTTCTTCAACCACCCTAAAATGCATTGAATTCACCTGCAACAATGATGGGTGCCACTATAAAACCCATACCTCATTGTACTTTTCCTTGTTGGGCAAGAAAGGAATCCCATACCTCATCATTTTGGTAGGTGAGAAACTTGGAACATCCTTTAAAATGGTGGGTTGTATTTCTTCATTTTGAATAACTTAGTCTCACTTGAAGACATTTATGTAGAGGAGACTGAGAGCTTTCCAAAAAGTAATTTCTTGTGTAAATCCGAGCTCCCAGTCAAAATTTATGGCCATTTGAAGATTGGGGTGTCATACTGCATTAATGGCGAGTGGTTGGCTCTATTTTTTAGACTTCGAAATGCCTTGTAACCTTCAAAATATGAAAATTTTAGAATTTCGGGCATCTTGGATTTAGATATTGATGTTTCTACTCATCCACTTGGGCACCCGAAAACTCCAAACCACTGAAATCTAAATTCCAAAATTTTAGACATCTCCGGAATTTAGAACTTCAGACCTTTAGTTGTGATTTTCATACTTTGGGGCTCCAAACTTCCAAAACTCAAAACCCCGAAGTCTTAAATTTGAACTTCATGTTTCGAAATTTTAGATTTTGGACCCGTGACACTGTTCATCACTCATATCACCTTGAGAGTTCCAAAATTCTGAAACCCGAGCCACCAAAACCGGGACCTCCAAAAGTCCAAAATCGGAACTGCGAAAGTCTAAAAATTCCCACCGTGCATTGATAGTTCTGCACGCCAAATCCTTATTTGCTTTCATCCTTGAGCTACATTTTTATATACTTAACATTACCCCACACTAAATGCATTGTCACCTCTAAAATGGGTAATCTCTACTCATTTCTCCAAGAATAAATAATAATGAATAAAAGAATAAAAATTACGTGACCAAAAAGAGTGAAGTACTACTCGGCACTCTGCTCCTCTACCGACAAGATCAATTCTAGATACTCATTTTTAATCTCTGCCTCTAATGCCTGCCAATCACTCAAAGACTTCACCTATTTTATTAGGGACATTTGTAACCATGGCTTCCAACTCATCCTGAGTCATGTTTTCTTTTTCATTCAAATTCTAACAATGTTAGCCATGCTGGAAACCATTCCCTCCATGAATTCCATCTTCTGAGAAATGAGCTTCCTAATTTCGTCCATCCTTTCCTTGTGTGGATTTTGGGCTTCTACAAGTGCTTTGCACTTTTCTTCAACCATAAAAATCCTATCCACATGCCCAAGCATCTCATTCTTCATTTCCTTTAGGACCTCATTATTCTTTTCAATAGTCCTTGTTCTAATAATTGAATCTGGTGCCGCGCACGTATTCAGAGCTTGATCTACCTTCTTAAGATCATCTTTCAAGGCCTACATCAATGACTCATAACTTGTAACTTTTCTTACAATCATGGAATTTTCCCTTTCTTCCTCCTCTACAACATCCTTTGGTCTTGGCATATGCATGGACCTTCATCGACTACCAACTTTACCAAATTCGAAGGCAATGCATAATAGAAGGAAATTTTTCTTGAACTTTTGATTCCAGGTGTGGTCGTACCTTCAAAATGTCATCTCCAATTTCCTTGGTGATACTCACCAATGCTTTAACCTCTTTTCATCCCTTTCCTTCTTTTTATCGGTGTGTTATCTATTTATCATTATCCTTATTATCATCCATCAATGCCCTGATGGTTTCTACTTTATCTATTTCATGTGTGTAACCTCTATAGATACCTTCACTAAGGCATTACTCAGCTACTCATCTCACATGACAGTAGGCTTAACATTCATGTGTTGAATATGGGGAGCTTTCTTCATCTTGCATGAAATTCATGAATCCTCACACACGTCGAAATCAGGGTCATCCATATAAGTCTGCATAAACCATGATAATGGGTTTTGTGTGAGCACGTTCACTATTTCTTTGTCAATCAGTTCCCAACCATATAAATATTTAGGCTCCACAGTACTCTGGAACTATGCACATATGAGTTTTTTTGTCATCCACATATCCCACTGTAGGAGTCTCATATTCTTCACCCCCCTTCTCCTTCCTTGTTCACTTTCCTTTTGTAACCCGGGTGCCTGAATCTAGAATTGGTCCTTCACCTTCTTGTGTATTATGAGGTGCACCTGAAGACTCATCCTTATCTACTTTTTTCCCTGTCTCTTTCAACTCATCATCATCATTCTTCATTACTTCACCATGGGAATCCTCTACATTCTTAGAATGCACTGGTGTACTTGGTAGGCTTTCCCCATATTCATCCTCCTTTTCCTCTTTAAGCTTGAACTTGCGTCTTTTATTCTTCTCAGGCTCTACTTTCTAAGGTGAATTCCTAGGTGATCTCCTTAAAGGTTGTGATGTTCCCGTACTCTGAGCCCTTGTTCTTTGCAACACCCTTTTAAATTGTGGCTCCTCAATAGTTTGATCTGCATCTATTTCCATTGCACCCTTTCCCAACACTTCATCTTCTTGTTTCTGTAACAAAGGATTCACCTCGCACTCTCTCTTCTCTCCAACCATAGGGTGTCTTCTACCCCTATGCTCCAACCCACCAATATCTTCATGAAGTTCTTCTTCTTCTTCTTCAATGGGAAAAGTATCCTCTTCCTCTAAAGTTCCCACAATATGTTTTCCCTTGGGCAGCCTAGGGAGCTTGAATTCATTCTCCAAATACTTCCCATTTTGTAGTTTAGGCTTCAAGTATATATATACCAGAGCCACACCCATCTTTCCAATGGCCAAAATCACATCCTTCATGTTAATATCATCTGAAATTAATCTTTCAATGTAAGCAGTCTTACCTGGATAAACATATGACTTCCTCAGTGTGTGGTAGTCACAATCTACCTTGTCAGCATTGAACAACAACTAGCGTGTCTGAAAACCTATGTACAGATGCTTGAAAATAGCACGTTGTGAAGGCATATGGCAGCTTGCACTAAGGGATCCATTTTCCATCCTTCATCCTAAAGAACCCAATACAAAAGTGTTGGTATACAACAAATTGTACGTGTTTATCCAATACCGATGGTAGATCCTTTGGTATTCTCCACTCTTCATCAAATACGACACACAAGCACTCATACGATGTTTCGCCATTTTATGAAGGATCCAATCATTGATCCATCGCGAGTATAATTGCAAAATATTTCCACCTAAGAGTTCTTATCTTCGTGAAACTCCCAATATTATCTTTTGGCCCATCGAGCACTCCAATCTCAATAAAGACTAATGACAGAAGTATCACTCCAAAGCTAATTTTCTCACCATCATGTGCTTCCTCAATAATTTTCTCAATAATAAAATTTAATATATTATATAAAACACCTTTTTTCATCTTCCACGTAACATGAAGCCAAGCCTTGTTTACTTGAGACCATCACTCTTGATTGTTTAGATTTTTTAAGAGATGGGTTGTTTTCGAATGACTCGATACTTCTACAATTTATGGATGTCCATCTCATGCCCTCCTTTTGTGTATCCACACTCTTTTTTTTTCCTTTTATGGTCTCCTTGTCAATAAGGTTACAACTCATCTCAACACCCATACTCTTCAGCCATGTCAAACTTCTAATCAAAGGCACAATGATCCTCATTCGACACCCAACAAAATTAAAGAAGTCCTCATGGACTCTACTCCTAAACCAACAAAGTATAACTTCTCGGAGTTTTCCAAAATATGGGATCTCATACAGTTGTAAAGCTCCTACCTTGGTCAATAATTTCTCACATGCATCATCGTAGATCTTTATGTCATTTGTTTCTCTCTTTGAGGTCTTCACCACAAGTAATTTCTCTATTTTTTCCTTGGTATCATTTTTCCTATGGTTGTAATAGCTAACTTTGTAGTGGAAAATGTGTTGAATCCCAATCACAACCCATAAAAACACCTAGGTACTTGCATTTCGAAAGTATGCCTCCGTGGGCATCTTCCACTTCAATATCAACTTCCTTTTTCTTCTTTCCCCTTGTACCAGCTCCAGGTGCTCTTTTGGGTTCCATATCAAATAAAAAGGTGCATTCCTTTTACCTCTTCTGAGCTCTATAATTCAACTTTACATGCCCTAGCTCAAAACCAAACCCTATCTATTAATATTTTTCTCTGCGCCTCTTTTGCTCAAAAACTTCACCAAATGGAACGTATGATTATCTCATGTATAAATCAAACACAATAAAATTGGTTTCGATTTTCCCACTTCGAACTATCTCGCCAGTTCACTCACCCTCATTTCATTCAAAATATCTTGTATGCAATGGTAAAAATGATTTCGTGTCACGTCCTTAAATAGATTTTTAAAAAGTTGTCACATATATTTCTCTCCACCTACCACCATTCCTAGCATTAATTCATCATTTTCAATGTTTCGCGTTACTCATCTCCACGCCATATTCATAACCTTCTAGTGCGCCTCCTACTTCTCGACCACAGTTCTCCTTTTGTATGCCCTCCTGCACCGAAGTACCTCACCATCGCACCTCTCACTAAGTAGTTTCCCTTGCTGCAACCCACCTCACATTATACTGTGTGTCCATTTTTCCATCTGTGGTCTTTATTCATGAGCAATTTTTCTCTTTTCCTAACTACACCTTTCCTTTGAGAACTTGCACAAACTATTTTCTATGCATACCCATCTTTAGATAATATTCCAACTTGCAATGAACCCTGTATAAAAACAATCGTACACTAAGGGTATACGTGGTCTTCTACACATGAAAATACTTATAGAGTAATCAGCTTCTAGCGTGCTAGCATGCTTATTACATAAAACATTGAACTAAATTGACAAAGCATATCAACGATGAAGGAAACACATATAAATGGAATACATTAAGGAAATCTAATCTAAGTGGTAATATTACCTTATTACACACACCAAGAAGACTTATTTATAGTAGGGCTTCACCTACTCTGTTGAAGTAACCGGAAACCGTATTCCATCCAAAGCACCTCTAACTGGAAAGCACCTAAATCAAGTATATAAGTGATAACATATGGTCCCAACCAATGCACTTTAAGGTTTCGGGATGGCACAAAACTTTAAATCATACAAAAGTATCATATGTCCAACCTCAAGCTTCTTATCCTTCATGTGACGGTCATGTCATGCCTTCTGCCCTAGATTTTTTTGCTTTTGACTCCAACGCACTATGACGCCTCTCATCCATATGCATGAGTTTTTCAATATGCTTTTCCAATGCCTTCTCATCAGCTAGACCTCCTATGTGTGCAATACGCAAAGAAGGTAACATGAATTCCATGGGTAGAATCGCCTCTGCATCGAAAACCAACGAAAAAAGGTTTTCCTTATTTAACCTCTTGCGAGGTTGTCATGTACACCCAAAGTACAAAGCAGATACTTTATCATCCCAATCTCTCCTTCCAACATCACAAATTTTGTTAATGTGTGGCTCAATATCTTATTGAAGGCCTCGGTAGTTCCATTCACTTGAGGATGATAGGGTGTTGTTCTATGATGTGTAACCAAAAATTCATCCATAATATCCCGATAGTCTCATTAAGGAAATAAGTACCCCTATCACTTGTTAAACTTAAAGGGAATCCACAACTACTCATAATATTTTCCCACGAAACCTTGTTGTCATAGAGGTTGTGTAATTCTTTGTAGGTGCCATCTCTACCCACCATGTAAGATAATTTCTATAATTTATAATATAGTGCGATCTTGTCCTACATGTGGCTAGGGATATTTGGCCCACAAAGTCAATTACCCACTTCTCAAAAGGTTTTGCACTAGTAATAGGCCTCAAATCCATCTCATATCTATGTCCAAGCTTTCTAAGGAATTGAAAATGGTCACATGATTTGCAATACTCTTTGCAATTCTTCTATAATGTTTCCCACCATAGGCTAGCTAGGATAATCTTGTGCATGGTAGCATCCCTTTATAGTGTCCACCTGCAATACCTTCATGAGCCTCCTGCATAGTTACTTCAAACTCATGCTCAAGTACACATCGGTGTAAAACTTTATCTGGCCTAATTTGTATAAGTCTCCACTAATCAACATGTAAGGCACGACACGAATGGAAAGTTGTTTCTTCTCCACGGCCTTCATTCCTTCAAGCACCACACTTTTATGTAGAAAGAAAAAAATATCCTCCATGTCCGAGGGTGCATGGTGTAACTTTGAAAGACTTTTCATCTTTCTTTGTGTCCTCAATGCTCTGTGTGTCCTCTCCTGATTGAATCCTTGATAATTGGTCTAGGCCGAATCACTCTTTCTGTCTTAACCACAACACTAAAATTAAACTCTAGGAATAACAAGATCCCACGACATTTGTGCCCCAGTAAAATGGGATTATTTACTAAGTACTTCAATTCCATGTGTTCGGTATAAAATATAAAACTTGTATCCAACAAATATTGTTGAAACTTTTGGAGCACGGAGATCACAGACAATGCGTTGCACTATGTCATTGTATAATTTTGTTATGTTGGAGTCAACTTCCTACTAGAAAATTAAATAGGATGATCAATAATCCCTTCTCAAGGCTAAACTAGTACTATGCCAATGGCCATGCTAGAGGCGTCTACATGAACGTGGAAAGGTTTAGACCATGAAGTAAAGCACAAAATAGGTGTTGTAGTAAGCCTTTCTTTCAGAGTCTCAAACGTAAGTTGTTGTGCCTCGCCTAATAAAACTTTCCTTTCCTTTTAACAATTCCTCCAAGGGCACAGTGATCTTGGCATAAACTTTGAGAAAATTCCTATAATATCTTGTATGTCCCAAGAATTTGCATGCCTCACTTTGACTAGCTCGTTCTTCTAAGCCCAAAATCACAACATCCTTAGCAGGATCCACTAGTAAGCCCTTTAAATGGTATGGAAAATGCTCACTTCTTAATATTTAAAGAGATGTTCAATTGCCCACACTTCTCAAGCATCAACCTCAAATTATCACAGTGATCCTTTACAAGGCCATAGACTATCCAATCATCCAGATATACCCACAAGAACTTGTGAATAAAATCCTGAAACACTTGTATCACTATGCGCAAAAAAGATTGATTGTAGGCGCATTCGTTAGTCCAAAGGGCAAAACCATGTATGTAAAAATTCCCTATTCAGTGGTGAAAGTTATCTTCTCTTGGTCCTTTTTTCTATCCTTACTTTATTTTACCCTAAAAATGCATTAGTGAAGGAGTATATCTCGCGCCTAGCAATTCCCTCAAGATTTCTCCAGGTTTATGGTGTGGAAAAGGGATCAATTACACATGCAACATTTAATTCCCTGTAATCCACAAAAATTATGATTCTCCCAAATTTCTTGATGTTGATCACCATAGGGCTCACCCATTATGATTCCTCGATGGGCACAATGATCCTAGAAATTAACATTTTGTCAATTTCTTCTTTCACCTTGACATGTAAGTTTAGAATCATCATGTAAGGCCTCTTCTAAATTAGACACACACCTTCTTTTAGTTTTATCTTCATCTCTCCCAGTGATTCATGTATGCCTTTTAATTCATGATAGCCCCTAGGGAACAAATCTTGGAAGTCGCACAATAACTCAATGATCTTAGAAATTTTAGATTCAAACTAATAGTCTCCTACGATGACCTCCTTATGTTCAATATATGTTCCAATTTTCACCTTTGTGGCCTTTATGGGCTCATGCTAGGTATGCGCCTTTTCATCTGCACTTTCTAGGACCTCGCACGTACCATGTTTGTGCTCAACATCAAGTTCTCAAGCTCTTAATCATCAACTATGTAGACCATCTTACCCTTGTCTCTTTCTAGGAAGGCACTCCCAAGCTATTCAACATATATTTCTTCCTCTTCAAAATGGACCCCCAAGTCTAAATCTCCCAAAGGCATTCTTGAAGGATCTCCTTAGCCTTTGCACTATCTCCTATAGTTAAGCACCTCATAATTTGTAATGCCTCATTCACCGAAGGTTTAGTGGAAAAATAGTCAAAGGTTTTTTCATCATACCTACAAGAACTTCTTGTTAATTTTTTAGTCTCTCTATTCAACTCTGCATAGATATACCATGTGTGTGCACAACCTTACAAGGTGAAATAAAGATTTTGGACCCACAAAAATGTGGTAAAGCTTCATGTTCCTCTATCTAGAGTCTCTCACACTACTGAACATGGTGTTGAATAGGATCACTACCATGAAATGCACGAGATCTGGGTAGGTGCATTGCTCCTTAAAAATCTAGTAGATAAAGAAATCTTTATTTCTCTCCACTCCAAAAGATTATCCCTTGGAGTAATCTCATTCGAGTAATCTCCTTGTCATAATCCAAACTGTCCTGGAGGTAGATTAGAACGTAAAATATGTCTCTCATGCTCGGTCCCAGATGAGGAGTGTTTCCCATCAACTAGTTCCCTAACAATAGAATGATGTTCTCTTGGTGCAACATCTTGCAAACCTCCTTCAAATCATCAACATTTTTCTAATGAAGCTCGCTTAGTTTCTTTTGTTCTAATTTTCATGATTGTTTCTTAAAACATTACATCTCACCTTATAAATTCCAAATTTCCTCCATGGTCTCTTGATAAACCTCCTTCTGATGCATAGGGTTTGGATACTTCACATGTAATACTTCCTCCTTAGTAATCATAGGCTTCTGTTGAAGAATCTCTCGATGCGTGCAACCTCAAAGCACCTATAGGTATCTTCACAGTACTAACTCAAGGTCCTCAGTGCTAAATTCACCATCCACTAGTCCTCTACATAGTGTAGTACTCTAACCATCCATGTGCCCTTGTTTTCTTGCTTATGTTTCTTACTCAAATGTTCATATAAGTCTGGGCACTCTTCATACTTATGGTTCTTTCCACAAAAATAACAAATAATGTTCTGAGGACATTTACACTTGTAATGATCAAGAGATCTATATGTATAACAAGTCCCATGAGGGAAATCATTCCTTCCACCCCCTCGACCTTGGCCTCTAAATCCTCCACGGTATCCTCAACCTCTACCATGACCACCATCAAAATGCCCCTCATTATGATCATGGTCATGATGCTCACCTTTCTCCTTGGAATTATTTGCAACACCAGTCTTTCGTACACCAATATCAATAGCATCATGAATCTGATCAATCAACCTATAATCCTTAGTATCATGAGTGGAAGACCTACAAATCTTGTAGTAACAGGACACATTCTTTCTTATCGCACACTACAATAATGGGCATCGACTTGAACTATGGTCTAAATGACATATCTCACAATCTAGTAACAATGAGCGCATTGATTTACGAGGGAAACTATCCTTTATATGCCCTTCTACTTCATAATATGTACACCAAATTCCACTTGCATGTCTCATGTTCCAAATTAGTAGATATTTTCTCCAACTACTTTTCCATTACTGCAATCTAAGCTTCCAAAAATGGGCTCACTCCTATTTCTACACTTCCTACTGCCTCATCACGCCGAGATGGTCCAAGTGCCTCCTACGAGATCTATAAAGGTCTTATGTGAAAGTGCTCTTCTAAAAGGCATGATCATTCCTCCAACGAACCATTGTGTATGCTTTGGCTCGTGTGGATGTCATAAGATAACTTTGACAAAAGGGTCTTGAATCGAGCATCATATTCATGAACACTCTTAGTAGTTCTCTGCTTAATATCTCTAAGCACGCTTATGTTTTTTCGTTCAAAATCGTGGGATATAAAACTCTTTTAAAAAGGCATCTTGCATCACTCTATAATACACACAAGTTTTATTATGATCAAACTTTCTATACTAGTGATGCGTGCACCCCTATAACGTAGTTGTAAATTGACTTGTTTTTCACTCTGGAGTAATAATCCCTTGGTGTGCTACAATATTTCACACATATATACGTTCTTGTCTACATCTTCAATGCCTCTATATTCGGAAGACAAAGAGACATCTCCATATAAATTTGTTGAGGTTGGTGTGAACCATGCCAACGAGACCACTGAGCATGTATTTCCTCCTATGTTTCCACCGCCTAGATCCACCAAAGACTGAGCCAATTGACCCTCCTAATCCTCCTCCCCGAAGTAGGAAAAGGACCGAGAGGATGCACTTCCTTTTGTTACAACATTCATGCTAAACTAGACTCCCATAATCTGCAAATTTGTGCTACTTTAGGATGTTATAGTGGAATGTTATGTGCGCCCATGTTACGTGTCGATGATGCACCGATAAAATTCCTCTAGTTGGTCCCCCAAATAACATAGAAGATGATTATCCACCATAGATGAATATAATCCCTGATTAACTCTTGAACTTGACTACAAATTGACTCTATCTACTGTAACTCTACTACTCACACTAGTTTTCTTACTTGTTAACTACTTGTGGAAAACCAAGCGTGAAGGATAGGTCACTAGGTAGGTTTAGATGTGCACCCATAGTCCACATTCTCTCTCCCGATGTGCCTTCATCCAAAGTTGAGGAGGGTTATCTTCCATGCTTTCCCAAATGGGGAGTTTGAGATGTGTTGGCTCCACGTCCTTTATGTGAGCTCCAAATCCTTCATGAGCCATCTCCCTCAACAACACCATTATTTCTGTGATCTCTAACTACATCATCAGATCCCTCTCACGCATTTTATTAAACTTAAGTTACCTTTCTTCTCTCTATCTCTCTGCCGCTAGTTCTCGCCATCTTTACCAAACTGGTCTTGCACCATGCATGGTGGGGTTTAGCTAGCCATAGGTTTTCTTTCCAAATTTAGGGTTACAATCAAGATCTTGATTACTAACGGAATACCACATAAATAAAATCATCTCGGCTTGTGCAAAACTATAACTCAACAATTTTTGGGTAAGATTAATTGGAAACTGCATACTCGAGAATATAGTTGTTCAAAACACTATGGAAGGAAACATCTACAAAGAATGTCCAAATCATATATGCATCATACAAGGCCTGAAATTATTCATTCATCCCAAAAAGCATGTGAAAAATCTAATTCCTCTTAGATGCATAAGGAACCACCCACTAAATGCAGGTTCTATAGGAAATATGGAAAATAAATTCTCATAAAGCTCATCATACAAAGTGTTCTCAACCTACACGTGTGCGTTAAACTCGAGTCCAATGCTAAATATTTGAGCATACTCTTCTTATAGATCGTTTTAACCACTCTTCAATAATGGCCAAGGTCAACCATTACGTCTTCATCATGTAACATCTTGTAAATCAGGTGAGAAAGAGGTCCGTAATGGAACCAACTATGTAGCCTAGAATATACCCACAAATTTGAAGGTGCGTTGGCACATCCTCGGACTAGACCGAGCACTCACCCGAAGTGCATAAGGGTACCAGTCCCTCTTTAGAGTAGCTTGTTCAAGATGTTAGCATGATTGCAAATATAATTCGATCCATAACATATAATCAATTACACCATAGCACATAAACCGAGATCTAAACCATATGAAATATTGACTAAATAATGACTATAATGAGATTTACCATGCAAGAACCATATTCAGTCTCATCTAACACCATTATCTAGCCAATAGTATCCATTATATTAAATACTGTAAAACATAGAATCTTCATACATCATGATCCAGTTTCCATAGTCATGCGCGATAGTAATTCCATGCACAACTCTATAATAAAATAGTATATCCAAACTGCAAATCAATACATATATATAGGGTGGGAATTTCCTTTACCTCCCATGCACCTTCCAAAATAGGCTACATTCTAATAATATCCATGTGCCCTTACATAAGTATACCAAAGCATGTAAGTTCTAATAATAGATATCCTATAGTTAACTCCTAGTATAGATCCTATTAATAGCTCAAAAATCTGCATGGCGCTCGATCTTCCACTTACCCCAAAATAACCTTGCATAGCTTGCAAGTCTTCATACCTTTACGTGCTTTGCACTCCATGTCCAAAAATATCCTTGATCTGCAAAAGCGGCTAAGTCCTGTTTCCAACCTATTTCTGGATGCGCTCTTGATTTTCTATACTTCCACATGCGTATGCACTCTTTTCCTACAAACCCAATCCTTATGCACTTTTATCCTTGAGTTATATTTTATCCGTTCAACACATTTTCTATCCTTAACACTCATGATCATTAGGTGCACACTTTCTTTTATTACATTTTCACATTTGCATACTTTTACATTCTTTTATAGATTTTTCATAATACATGACTTTTATTACTCTTTCATTCTTATTTTGCAGGTCTGTCCTTAATATGCAACAAGAAGCATCCCTACATCAAACACAACAACAAGTACAACATGGTACAACACAATACACTTCACCCCTAGGGTCACTTCCTCTTTCTTAGCTTCCATGCTTCATTTTTATCACTTCACACTTTCACTTGTCTCTTTGGCACACTATCACCATCACATTCTACATGGTTATCATTTTACATCTCTTATCTACTTTATGTTATTGAGTATTCACTCAACAACATAAATTGGGGGTAAATGTAGACACAAAATCATGCACTTGGGTACATTTCTAGGTCCTAAAAGCATACTTGCATTCATATGATTCCTAAGTGAGAAAAATAGTAATTGACAACTATCTTTGGCCTCTTTTCTTTGTTTCTTGTCTTCTTTCTAGTCTTTTACACCCTACATCCCAATTGGTACTTTACTTGTTTATCTTTTATGACTTCATACACCAATTCCCAGCTAGGATGCCAGTGCCCAGGTGCCCTCATCCCCTCTCGATGCCCTTTCCTTTTTTATTAATTTCTTATTTTAGGTCTATTTTATCCTTTTGGAATCTTATTTTCTTATGGGTCGACCTTCCGGTTGTCAATTATGAAGTTTAACCAAGGGAATAATATAAATAAAAACTATGTGACCAAAATAAGGGAACAATTTCTAAGCATATTTTCTATCACCTAATCTTACATCCAAAGGCACATAAATCACTTCAAAGAATTAATTTGGAATTCAATCAAGGGACAAGGGAATGCGTTTTCTCCATACACTACATAGGAAGAAAGTTCATTATTCCATCCACACATCTATTTACATTAGTACATCTAGTTATAACCAGCTATTAACTACACTTACATAAGCGCATCCTAGGGCATGATTCTTACACACACGATCCACAAGAACTACGTGTAGTCTAAGATGTATTCTAGTGCTTAGTCATAAGTTCATTCCTTCGAGTGATTTTTGCGGTCAGTCTAACTCCCCATATTATATCTTTTTTTTTTGGGATTTAATGTAGTTTGAGAATTTTATAAATGAACATCTCTTTGTAGGTTAGAGGTACATTCCACGAACAAGGTTCAACATACAAATGACCAATAATGACTACAAGTGACACTTGTGTGACATCATAAAAATTAGGTTTTGAACTCTTGTATAGTCACAGGCGCCCAATAGAGGTCTCTGGAGCCTAGGCACCCTTGCCCAGATCCAAGCGCCTGGTATGGCTTCATCCTAAAGTTCCATAATTTACTATGCATAGTTGCGATGGTCTCCCCTTTTAGTTCATCGGTTTTCCAATCCATATTAGTTTAGGGATTATGCACAAATTAGCTAACTCCTTTTTTCTCTCTTGCACTTAGGTTTTATATTTTACTATCTTATTTCTTATGTCGAGATATGTACTTTATCATTTATTTATGATACATGACTCTGTAATTAGGGTTTAGCATAATTATATATTTTTCGTGAAATCGTAGGAAATAATAAGGACAAAAAAATAACAAATTGTATAAACCAATAACTGAAAATTCTATAATCGAGTAGAGATGTGATATTCATATAAGAAGAATAATTGAATGGAAGTATTAAAATATGAGTATGCCCACAAATTTACCACAAGATGAAGGTGAAGAGTCAACTCCAATAGGTATTCATTCTATGGTACCTCCTTCCATGCCTAGCTAAGTTCAACATGTTAGTCAATAAGTGACAAATTCATCAAGTATCAAGATATCCTCACACATTCAAGAATTCACTCCTTGATTCAAAAACTATAACCAAAGGTTTAGTTGAAGCAACCCCTTATATAACATGCATTCTATGTGCAGAGACTATCATGTCAAAATTCTTAAAGTTTAAGGAGGAATGAGACATAAAGTCTAAGAGATATATATGATCATAATGAAAGTGAAAAAAATGTTGATTTTTTTATGCCTATGGTTTGATTTCACATACAATTGATCCCATTCACTTGAAGTGGTTATTAAAAATCAAAATGAGGCATAGGTCATGGATGAAGAGATTGATGTTATTAATAAAAACCACACATGGGCTTTTGTGGATCCTCTACAATGAAGAGATGTCTTTGAGAGTGAAGTTGTTTTATAGGTAAAAATTGAATGTAAATGGAAAATTACAAAAGTATAAGTCAAGGTTAGTAAAAAGGGTTTTTAGAACAACATGTAGTTAACTATAATGATAGATTTACTCTAGTAGATCATTTATATAGAGTAATAATAGTACCAATAGTAATTTTTATAAGAACAAGTAGTTATTTTATCAAGTAAATGCACAATCCACATTTTTGAATGGTTTTCTAGGAGAAGAAATATATGTTGACCAACCAATAGGCTATGAGATCTTAGGTCAAAAATACAAGGTCTACAAAATAAGTAAACCACTCTATAAACTTCAAAAGCTTCAAGAGCATGGTATACAAGAGTTATTCTTATCTTCTACAAAATGGATTTTGCGGGTGCAACAAAGAAGCCTACATTGTACATAAATATGAATAAACTAGGATGAAATTACAATTATTATTTTTATGTATATAATTTAATATGAACTAGTGATTTATCAATTGACTTGTTTAAGCATGTCATGTTCAAACAAATATTGAGATGACCAATTTGGATCTCGTGAACTATTTTCTTGGTAGTGAAGTGATCCATTCTAAAATGGTCTATTTATCTCTCAATCCAAGTATGTAAGCGATATTTTGACATTTTTTATATGTTAATTTATATACTAACACCAACACCTGTCATGACAAGCTTGAAGTTAAAGAAAATATGACAAAGGATCCAATGTTGATCCAACGTTTTAAAAAAGACTTGTTGGTAGTCGATGTACCAAACCCACATGTTTAGATATAACATATGTAGTAATTCTCATTTAAATTATCATGGAGTCTTGAAAATAGTATCAATCGGAATACAGTGGAACTATAAATCATGGAATTTTGTATTCAAAATTGAATGAATTCAAACTCACATGTTACACGATTGTGTCGAAATCCATGACACGATGCAATGTATCTAGCTATGTTTTTCATTTTACAAAGGGAGAAGTATGATAGGAATCCATGACACGGTCTGATGTATCTCTTTTATCGATAGAAGCTGAATATATAGCACTAATAAGAGAAACATGCTAAGTAATTTGGATGACATGAATGTTAGTAGATTTGATGCACGAATAAGACAAGCAAAAATAACTTCTATAATAACAACTCTGCAATTGCACTATCCAAGAATCATGTGTTTCACAAGAGGAGAAAACATATAGCCATAAGATACCATTTCATCAAAGAATTCATCAATAAAGTAAATCTATTTAAAATTATGTAGATTCAAAAATCAATAGTAGACATCTTCACCAAACCATTAATAAAACACATATTTTAGCATCTAAGATAATTTTTAGGAGTCATACATGGTGATAGTTATGATTAAGGAGGAGTGTTGGAACTTGTACTCCTAACTTCATACATTCAATATTCTCTTGTAGCACTTCCTAACATTGTATCAATTAACATTGATCCCAATGAGATGGGTCCATACTTTTCCTAGATTTTTAGAAAGCTTTTTATTTAAGGCAATGGGCATAATTTATTGTTGTTAAGTGTCTAGGTTGAGTCTATAAGAATACACGTCACCCTTCGTGGGTCTATAAATAAAAATTGTTTTTAATTGTTTTGTAATGCAAGGAGAACAACATCAGATTCCTACCAAAATTCAATTGTAAAGAGCCCAAACTCTTCTTTTGAACACACACACACACACACACACACACACACACACACACACACACACACACACACACACAATCTAACCTCTCTTCCTTGTTTTGCTCAAAAGTACAGGGTGTTTAAGTGAAGCCAAGAGCGAAGGATAGACTTACAATTGTTGGATCTAACCAACACCCAATAAGATTGAACAAGTCCATGTTCATTGAAAAGATAATGAATTAAACTAAATACACAGAAAATGAATCTTATCCATTAAACTAAATACACAGATAATGAATCTTATCCACTAGAACAAGACAAACCAATTTTCTTTAATCACTACCATGAGAAAACACTCAAATGAATTGGGAAACTAACAATGAAAGTTTAATCGAAAGGGATTGAATGATTGTTTTGCCCTACAACACATGTCATGAGAAATAAAAGGGAGGCACATTCTGTAGATTTATTCTTGAAGTTGGTAATAATCTGAGGCACTTCTGCAATCGCCCAAGTAAATAAATCGAGGAGCCCAAAACCAACAGACACAAAATCTCTCTCTCCACATACACAGTCCCTCAGATACTTTTCGGCCCACCCACACACTGTCTTCCTGAAGCACAATGATGTACATGAAACTAATAAAGCTTGGGGGTAAAAATCAAATATATGGATAAAATTTTATATAATTGATCACCATGTTTAAACAAATCGAATATTTAAATTAGATTGTGCTTCTACGGGGAAGAGCTTATCTATCACACGTGTTAGCAATCTGGTGAGCTAAACTCAAACTCGTGACCACATATGGATATGGATCTGTCGACTACAGAATGGACAAAACTGTTGCATGAAGCAGATGTTTCTGTCATCTTTCTGTAATGATGGCGACCACATATGGATATGGATCTGTCGATGAGGCGACTCGATCCTGTTTTTCGTTTACGAATCTTATCTGCATTGCTATCACACTTTATCCGCTTTAGTTTTCGCTCGCCATCATTACACATCCCTCAAACATAACAGTATATTGTAAACATTTTGTAGAAAATTATCGCCCCACAGCAGCACCCGATTAAAATAAATGCTGAAAATTCGATAGCGTAGTTCGTGGGTCCATTTGTTCGACTACTCTCATTCATGTGAGATCATCCTCTGAAAAGAGGTCACTGTAGGCGAGTTTGGCTACAACACGAGTAATAATGAGGTCACTCTTGATAAACTCTCAATTAGTGGAGAGGTTGTAATTGAGGAGTGTGACTTGTGTCATTTTTAGTAAATGTTTAAGTAATTGAGATCTCATATTTGTAAATTCTATAGCGAACTAGAGCACATATTGGTAAACTCTTAAGTAAAGAATAGGTCATGTGATTAAGTAAAGAATAGGTCATGTGATTAAGGAGTCAAGTCATGATTCAAAATTCTATTATTATTAACCTAGAATATCAAATTGTAGAGGGGTTAGTATTTGTTTGTTAGGGGTTGTAATTTGAACTTGTATTAGTATCAATAAACTCTCAAGTATACAAGAGTTTAGTAATAGGGATTTGGAGCACGACTCAAACTAGTGTAAGTATTGGTAAAACATGAAGTTTGACAAGAAATCATTATTGTGGACTCGAGTCATGACATAAACATATAATAGTGTTGGTAAAATTTAAAGTAGTAGAGTGATCAATCAAATATATCGATTAGTAAACTTTCAAGTAGTGGAGAGGTCACTATTAGAGAATAAGGAGATGACTTGAACTTGTCTCAATATTCGTGAACTCTCGAATAAAGGAGAGGTCAAAATTTGGGAATCAAGTCATTAATCAATCTAATGAAAGTATTGGTAAACTCTCCAATAGTGGAGAGGTCATATTGAGTGATCCAAGAGGATCTTCTAGAAGTAGAATTACCCATGATACCACCAAATCCTTGTTCATAGTTTGTGGTAATGTTATGTGAATTCTTATTTAATTATGTGTGGTACTTCATAACAACGTTTAAACATTCACATTACCCCCAAGATTACCAATCCATCTCTATAAAATTTCATACACACTTATGTAATATCAAAACACACCCTAGGAAGATTGGATATTGTATCATCCATATGTATAAAAAAACTATGTATGTTTTTTACTAGTGGCTTCTTCAATGTTCCACGAATACCTACATGCAACAATGTTAATGATAACTCACACCATACAACACTAACAAGTTCTTAAAACAATTTGAGTCTCATTTTAGTGATGAAAGAGCCCCTCGCAATGAGTCAAGGGATTTCCCTTAACATGTTATATGGTGTTTGCCTCATTACCCCAAAACAAGTATTTTTATTTTTAACTTTGGATGTTGATAATCTTAATAGATTGATGTGAATATTCAAACATTGAAGCTTAATGATTTTGAATTCAACACTTTTTCTATAAACCTTTGCAGATTTTGAATCATTTTTTATGTGCATTTGTATACTATTAGAGATCAACCGTAATGTAGAAGATAATAATCCCTACATCTCCCTCAAAGGTATGTAATGTACACAACACACAATATCGATATAGTTCTTGTTTCATTTCTATCATAAATTATATTTCTTAATCTTGTTCATATTTCTTCCACATACATATACAACATATCTAAATAGTCAATTAGAGTGTTGTCCCATGTACCTCCCGAATCAATATAATTAGTATCAAATTCATATTTATCTTACATGTCCTATTATATGGAAAATCAAATTTGACAATGGGTTGGTTTTTTGAATTGAACTTTCGGTCATGAAGGAAATGAAAATAATTTTTGTGTCATTATAAAACAGACTTGAATAGGTTCATATCCAAGTGCTACATCTTCGCACCTTCATATTCTCCACTTTCATCTTCCTCACCGTTATTTTTCCTAACTTATAAAACAAAAATTGGGAAAAAAGGGTGTAGAAAATACACTATTATTCATAAATTCTCAAGATTAGATCACATAATTGAATTGAGCATGAAGTGAAAAATCAAATTCTCTTAACCTTCTTTATGTTAAATAAAATATACATAAAATTTCCAACCCAAAACGATAATAAATAATGTATTAATTTCACTTTAACAAATGCATATACTATATATGATATCATTTTATGATAAATTAGAAGGTCACAAGCTTCCCTAGATGTCATGGTCAAAATTTCTATGGGACTTGAATTTAATTAGTTATAAACTTACAAGTAGAAAATTTGTAACAATTTCTTCACAAAATATGTCACTACGTGGAACTTGTGAGAGAATGTGAGTATGAGGATCAAGTTGGAATACACACACATCAACCAAGTTGCACTTGAACATAACCATGACATAGCTCTAAGTAGTAAGAAAGCAATTACCACTATTGAAATGATGCATGCAAGAAAAAGATCTACTCATTCTCATAGATCAAAAAAGAAGTACAAATAGGAGTGTTGTGTAACTCCCAATGCAAGACCCATCATACCTCCACAAGGGAGAAAGGAGTTACAATCTAGAAATGGAATGTAACTCTTGTATGATGCACTTGATGCACACTGATGCGAATGACATATTCTATGACAGAATATGTCATGCGTCATAAACTCCTAATGACACCTAAGACCTATGACCTCACATAAGGTGAGATGAATTACCATGTGTGAGGGAAAAACCTAATAAGAGGAAAATAAAATCCCTCACACCAACACCCCCTTCATCATAGCTTAGGATGAGGCATGGAAATTCAAACAAAGAAATGGGTCCCAACAACTACACTTGATGAGGTACCCATGTATAATAAGGATCTCAAGTAATGGAAGAAAACTCAATGGGAAAAATGTCCACTTACAAGAGATAGAAGAGTCTCCTAAGCAACCTAAGAAATATGTATCGTATGGATCCCTACAATTAAAGGCTCCTGATGAGGTACCCATCTACAAACTGTAATATTTCTAGATGAAGAAGAAGAAAAGAAGGATACAAGAAAGACTAAATAAGATGTGAAGTTGTAGTGGACTTCACCAAAGACAAGATCACATGGAAGGATACTTGGCTTGAGCAGGGGTTTGGTAAAGAAGTATACAACTTTGATCTAAAGTATGGAAATATATGAATTCTCTAAGAAGAGTGTTGATGATGTGGTCTTCCACCCGTTGACGAATAAGATCTTTTTGCATCGAAGAATTATTTTCCTTTAGGAAGAATATAAATGGTGTACTAAATTCCTCCCACTATGTGAAGGAAACCAAAGGCAACAATATGAATAAATATAAAGTTGGTCCACAATTGAAGTGTGACATAGGTCTAGAAAATAGGTTCTCAAGAACTAAAGGTAATTCCACTGAAGTAGAACTATCAAAGTATGGGAATGGATCATTTATCGAAAGAATGTCCATATGAAGTGAAGGCACAACAACCCCCACAATGGTAGAAAGAGGATCCATACTCGGAGGTGAATTAGTGATAGTCTTTGAAATAGTAGAAGTGACGGAAATCCCAAAAGGGACACTCCCAAAAATGGAGATGAAGGACTCATTTGAAGTACAAATGTGTGAAGACTATGTTATCACCGAATCACAACACCCTTCTATTTGCACATACTTGAGCTCACGATGTGATTGGATAACATGGGTACTATCTCCAAGTTGTGGGACCTCCTACCCCGAGATAGACCTCCGAGAGAAAGATGGTTCTTGCTCCTAAACTACCCCCACAATCTACTCTAATGCAGGGAAACTAACTATTCTAATCTAAACTTCCAAGGGACCAGGGAGAGAGAATGCATAAAATGAAATCCTACACTAAAGTGGTGATACACCAGAAAAGGAGGGTGTGAGAGTAGTCTCCCAATGTGTGAGATAAAGAAGCAAAATGCACATTAGAAGGGGTGATGACAGTTCTCCACAATCTAGCAAAATGCATTCACAACAATATTTCAAACATACACAATGATAATGGATCCCTGCAAGAACATAATAATAGACACAATATTCTTGTAACTAAGATTGGAGGGGCAAGAAGAATGCAAGAAAACACAGCAGGGGAAGATACATCCACAAACTTGTATTTTATTGCTTCATGATATGCACAGTTCAATCTATTACAAGAAAAGGGCCTGGATCACCATGCAAGGAGTCCACTACAAGGGCCTACAACACATTGGCTTCACAAAGCAATTTTGGCAGAGCTTTTCTACAAAACTACCTCCCTTTACAATGAGCCCAACACTCCAATTTATAAGAAAATGAGAAGAGAGAGAGAAGGGAAAATGGAAATCCCGAAATCTATCCTTCAACCACCTATAAGAGGAATTAAATGGAGTAAAATGATTATATATTACTTGCAAAAGGATCCCCATACTATCCCATGTGCTGCAACAGAGAAAGAATGATGACCATGCCTCTTAATTGCACTCCCAACCACCAAATAAAACACTATTATGAACCCAGCCACGTTTTCTTAAAAATATCAATCAATATCTCATCAAATATGGAATTTCTTGATTTTTATGCATCGGGATCAGAGCCACGATTCCAATGGTACCAATTTTGTGTGATTTCGTTGAGAAATGCAAAAGTTATGGCCTTCGAGTGCGGGCAGCTATTTTGGGTCCTGCATGCGTTTTACGTCATTTGACGAGAATGAGCATTGACGACTGGAGCCGAATATGTTTCTCTTAACTAAATATATCTACTACCCTTTTTTGGCGTTAAAATTTCCTTCCGTGTCCAATTTTGTGAAAATCGAGCTCGAGTCAAAAGTTATGGCCGTTTGAAGTTTCACGGGTCAAACGTTGACTTTTCTTCTTTGCCTTCGCCGCTTTTTTGTGTCCCTCGCGTCCCACGTAATTTTGTCCTCGCTGTCCCACGCGTAATTACTTCGGCCCGATTGAGCTTCCTTGTTCTTGTTTGCGGTGAAGACACGTGGCGAGATTCCATTCGCTCTCGGCTCTTTCGGCTTTTCGTGTCCCACGCGTACCTTTGGCCCGAATGTCCCAAACGCCTTGGATGAAAGTCTCCTATTTCGGCCGAATCGGCCGGTTCGCGTCCTCCGCGTACTTTTGTCCCACTATCCTGGACTATGTGAAACAAAGACTTAGACGACTTTTCCCTCTTTCGGCCGATTCAACTGTTCGCATCCTCGAGCGCCCCGACGTCCCAACTATCCCAGAGCGCCTGGACTAGGACTTAGCTGATTTTCTTCATTTTTCCGGCCCCAAGCTTGGTACGAAGAACCTCGGTTCAATCCAATCGATACGACCCGAGTCCTTCAGACCGAAATGCCTCAAAACAGTCCTACTGAACCATATTTTTGCATTTTTGCCATTTTTTCTAACTCATTTGGATTTCTTCTTGGATGGGAGAGTTAGAAAAAGCCAGGGGACCTCAAAAAAACATGATTTTGGGCCTTGAATCAATCTACTTGCTCGGGAGATCGAATAATTTTATGCATGTTATCAAAATTACCTTGAGGGGTGGATTTTGGATAACAGGACTATGTAGAAGGAAGAGAAACTCCTATTTTGTAACACAAGTAGAATCTAAAAGACATCTAATTTCTAAGCAGAAACTTGTCCTAAAAATCTTGTGTGAAAAACAAAAGAGAAAGTTTTGACATGTATGTATCATCAACACAATAAGTATGAGGAGTGGAATGAAGCCTCGTAAATGACTATGAAATGTAGGTAGATGCAATGAAGGGATGAAGTTGGGAATATGATTTCCTAATATCTTATGGGTAAAGAGGAGGTTCAAATTTCTATAAGGGTTGGCGGGATAGGAAAGAGAGGTATCATCATCAATACTCTTGTCATCAAAACTAGAAGAACAAACCTCATCATCAGGAATATGAACAAGCAAATCATGTCAACAAAACTATCATCACATGAAGTAGGTGAGGAAACAACTGTATCAAAAGAAGTAGAAATAATGAAAATCTTTGAAGGGTCTCCAAATAAGCACTGAAGAATTCTCCAAATTTTGCAAGGATGCTTTGTGTTTTCCACATGATGGTAGATAGGCCTAGAAACATGTGTCAACAAACAACCATGAACCTAATTATAAGTGTTGAGATAGTTTTCAAGATGATATGGATCAAGGGGTGTAGATACTTATCTATACAAAAAGGGAATCCCAAAAGGTGAACAAACCTCTCATAACACACTACAAACCTTCACAAGGATCTTCAAATGCATGTTAGCGTAAAATTCCAAGAAGAGGCCTCCATAAAACACACAAACACCCCAAAAAAACCTCCAAATTACGTTATTGAAAATCCAATAACCCTAGTTTTCAAAATATGTTTACATGAATTAATTTTAATTTCTAGATAAAAATACAAAATTAACAAGGGTTGGTATTAAAAAAACTAGGCCCTAAGATTACTTAATGACTAGATTAAAACAAACTAATTTAATTCCATAAAAATATATTCAAATCCCTAATTTTAAATAACCCATAAATTATTTAATATAAGCTATGAATTAAACTTTTGTAACCTAAGTTATAAAATTTAAAACAAGCAATATAAAAGAAGGTTGTCTTGAGGGTTTTCATATTGGTAAAGGAAACTTTCTTCCTTAAATTTGAAATTTAGTGAACTTGGTTTTTTTTTTAAATGATATGAGGGCTCTACTAGGGTTTTTGCATGCTTGTCATTCCACGACCACTTCAAGCTCATGCGATATTTATTTCATCGGTTTTATTAGGGTTTCTCACCGTTTAGGCTCCCTATATAATGAGTTCTCCCTCTTCATGCCCGATTGTTGAAATCGTGGTTTGGAGATAATGGAGATTTTAACAATGGCAATGCCACCAAAATCTCCATGGAAGTTCGTCCCAAAGGTTTTTCACGAGGTAATGATTCTCCTTGTGATGTTGTTTTACTAATTTCTTAGTTTAACATTGTTTGTCAATGGTTATAGAAGTTTTGTATTATTAGGTATTTCTTTGGTCATATCCTCCGAAAGCATGCTTAATTCATGGGTTCATTCATCCCGGGTATCTCATTGTATCCAACTCGAATCTATCCGAATACATGACCAAAGGAATTTTCCTTTTCCTGTTCTCTCGACTCTGCTAATGCCTCCACCATCATGATCTATTTGGCCACTTAGTACATGCACAAGTCCTTACTAGTTCTCTCACCATGGCACAATGATTTTGTGGTTTCGACTATGCCGCCCTCAAAGAGCCGATCCTAGGTGGAATTCCCTGGCCTTCCCTTGCCATGCATTCACTTCCTACATCAAATTTCTTCCTCCATCGGAAGGGTGGTCACTCACAAACCAAATGTTTTGTAACTCTCATCCACATAAACGTGTCTATGTTGAAGTGGACCTCTCCCAAGAACTGAAAGAGTTCTGGAGATTCAAATGGGTGATAAACATTACTCCCATCATGTTTTGTATATCAATCTTTCTAACACTTGCTTCCCTCGCAGCCTCCGATCACAAGATCAACAATTGTCCTCTTTATGTGCCTCGTAATTGTCCGTAGCCAAGGTGGCCCCTGATGTGGCCAAACCCCGAAATGAAGAGGGGTGGTAAATAGTTAGAGGACATAAAAACAAGAATAAATAAACAACATCCTCACCTCGGTTCTAGTGATGGTCGTGAGCCACCTTTTAAGGAACAACCCTAGCCTAAGGGTCAAAGAACCAACCATTGTTGTTTCCAACTCGTCTATCCAGCTACCCAAATTCTCCAAAGACGCCCAAGGAGGCCTCGGTTCTTATGGCCCAGTCTAAATCTATGAGAAATGGTACCGTTTCTCTACAAGAATATAGTTATTTTTTTCCAATAGTTCACAAGGCCACCCCAAAAGGGCCCAAAGCCCTTCTCGCATCTCCCAGTATCAAATTTTGGTGTGTAGCATAGAGTCCACGAGAGGAGGAGTAAAATATAGAGTAAGCCAAGAAGAAAAAAATTGAGTTGTGGGACTTTTTACAGCACAACAATTCTCAATTCCTACAAAACTAGTTTGGCATCTTAAAAGGTCTGGATACGGAGGATATGACCCTTGATCATTGTTTCCCATGACTTGCATCTCTTGAAATGTAAGGGGTCTCATAGAATCTAATCATAAGTATATATTTTGTGATGTTCAAACAATTTTCCAACTTAGATGCTTTATTTTTGCAGGAAGTAAAAATTAGAAGTTTTCAATTACAAATGGCTTGTAAATTCATCTTATCTACAACCTGATTTTTTGCAGTAATCATGATGGAGGACGTGGAGGATTAATTTCTCTTTTTTCCCCTAAATGACAACCCCTTTTGGTGGATCATGGCGTTGACCCTACCAACCATGCCATATGGGTCCTATTTAATATTGATGGCCACCCTTTTGGCCTCATTAACATTTATGCCTCCAATGATGTGGCCAAAAGGGATGATCTGTGGAGATGGATAGCTTACTCAATTCTCGATGCTTATTAGGTAATAAGTGGATATTTCAATATGGTGGAGCTTTCATCCGATAAGCACAGGCTCCAACTCCTTGGATAGCTGGCAAGAGAGAAGCATGGTTTTTCATGCACAATAAATTCATATTTATGACCCTAATGCTTCTCACTCTCCCACATCTAAAGCATGGTTCACTTGATCCAATCTTCAAAGTGGATCGGATCGGGTCCTCTAATGGCTCGACAGAGTTATGCTTTTAACTCAGGATTTTTTTGAGTTTGACAACATTTATTCCTTACCCATGGAGGTCATGCCTGATGTTGTCCTTTCGGACCACTCTCCTATACAATTCTGTATCACTTGGCAAGATCGGTGCCCATTTTTTCATAAAGGATATTTTTTTCTCAATACCACCTTAATGGAACATGGGACCACTCTCAATCATATCAGGTGTGTTTGGAACCTGTCCCCTCAGCCAAGTCATCTTCAACGCTTTCATCCACCTATGCATGTCAGTTGGATTAAATGGTGGGAGGATGCTCTAACTCGGACCACTAGATTCCTCAGAATCTATGGCCGGAAGTTGGCTAAAATTTGTCACAACTCTTATTCTACTACTACCTCCTCTCTTAGTCGGGTCATGGTGGCGCTCCAAGAAAATCCTTTCTCCAAAACACTCTGACTTCAAGTTTTAGAGATTTGTTAGAATATTCCAATTATGCATGATTACAACATTAGAGAAGCTCAAATTCACACCTGCATGCATTGGCTTAAGGTAGGGGATCAGGTTTCCAAATAAATCTTTCATCCCCTCAAACCTAAGAATTCCTCCTAGAAAATCCTTTCAATTTCAGATTATGGAATTCGGGTCATGCGGATACGCAACTTACTCTTCCATATTTTTCAAGCATTATAAGTAGGTGTTTCAAGCCCAAGTGCGCTCGGATGATTGGCGAGATAGCTCTTGATCAATTTCTTACCATGCCATGTTTCATTCACACAGAGGAAAATTTTTTGCACCGCATTCTCACCTTGATGACCTATATGAAGCATTTCATCAAATGGCTAATGATAAAGCTCTAGGTTGTGAAGGTTTTCCATGCAAATTCTATAAATCATTATGGGACACCATCGAATGGATCTTCATCAAGTCTACTTGGAAGGTTTCCCAATCTCTCTCGCACAAGATTCAAAAATGGAAATATAAAATTCATTCCCAAAAAATGGGATCTTGAACAGATTACCAACTAGAGGCCCATTACTTGCTCAATGTTTTTACAAGATCATTGTTAAATCCCTCATTATTTAGTTGCGCCATATTATTCCTACTATTATCCAACCCAAACAAATTGGATTCATCTAAGGGCATTTCATTCTTGATAATACCATTGCAGTTTAGGAAGGCATGGAATGGGCCTATCAATCTAATCAAAATGTCATGTTCATCAAAATTTACTTTGAGAAGGCCATTGATCGTATTGAATGGTCGTTATTATTGTCATGCTTCATTCTCTTGGATCTGGCCCCATTTTCATTCCATTTGTTCGCATGATTTTTTCCGATGCCTCTACTCAAATCACCATTAACGGGCATAGTTAAGTCGTTTGGCTTATTTCACTCTATTCGAAAAGGTCATCCACTAGCCCCTATGCTTTATGTTCTTACTATTAAAGGATTTGGTTATCTTCTGGCTCAAGCCAAAAACCAAGGGCTTGTTAGAGGAATTGCACTACCATCTGCGGATAACTCTCAACTCCTTAATGGGCATTTTATGGATGATTCATTTCTTACTCTCATTGAGGATGAAATCAATTTTAATTCAAAATCTAAATGCATTTCTTAGATATTTTCTACTTAGCCTCTAGTTTATGTATTCAATGGAGAAAAACCCGTTTTCTACAAGCAATTATTTGGTGCATCCTACATCACGGGCTCCCTATTGGCTCCCACCGGTTCAAATTGGCATACATGTGCCCCCAAATTCCCCTTTTGTGGTCATTTGGAATTGTTAATGCATTTATTCTTGTTCTATCTCAAGGCTCAGTGAGCTTGGAATTAGATTCATTCCTTCTTCAAACCTCTTAGAATGGAATGCTTCAATTGGCACCATGTTCTCCCATATTTGGCATGTTTTTAGAGCAAAATTTTATTCTCAGTTATGGAAAGAAAGAAATGTTTTTCTCTTTGTTAATTCTAAATTTGATCGGAAATACTCATTTATAACAAATCGATGGTTTTATCTACTGTTCTTAAGAAGATTCAAGTACATGTCAACAAAGTGTCCTTAGAGATGAAGCATGCTGCAGACTCTACTACATCACTGGGAGATGCCCCATATAATGTTTCCCGTAAGCCACCGTTACCTCCTCGGAGATCTCTGCTCCATGGAGGCCGCCCACTGTAGAGGACGCATAAGTTTCTCTAAGCACTTTTTCAGCCATGTGTGCACCTCTCCCATGTAATCTAAAACATAGGAGTGTTTATATGCCTATTCTCTACTAGGTGGGACTCCCCTCCTCCTCGCCGCCAATATGGTTGTGGCTCACCCCTCGCTTTCACGGTCCTTTCACATAAGACGGGTGAAATTTTTGACCTCCACCCCCACCACCTTCTAATAACTTCCCTCGGGTTCCGCTTGTAATCTCCCCCTATGCATGTGGAAACTAAGGTTGAAGAAGAGGTCTTGTCGGCTCAGTTGGGATATCCCCGATATGGGAAAGGATTTCCCTGTCTAGGCCCCAGTTGGCTCGATGACCACGACCATCCCTCAAGAGGGAATGTTTGCGGTGGCAAATTGATCTTGTCTCTTTCCATTTTTTGATGGTTGTGTAGGCTTCGCCTAGTGTTTCGTTGTTCTCCAAGGCTCAACCTAATTTGTTGTTATTTTGGGGTGTGCTCTCATACTACTTACTTTTGTTGAAAAACTTCTTATCATGGTGTATTTAATATAAAATAAGATACTTTTCATTAAAAAAAGGTGGTCTTCGAATTAACAAAAGGAGGGAAATTTTGAAATATGGATCAAAGGTAAAGGAGGTGAGCCATGTGGCAAGGGAGGAGAGGGGCTTGAGGTGATCAAACACGATCAACTCACGAGAGAGAACTAGCCAATGTAGTGGTACAAAATAGGTTAGATAAATGCGTTTATGAGGAGGCAAGGTGCATCCTAGGCTCGAGGAAGAGCAAGGGATGAAAGGCATGACAGATACATTTATGAGGAAGGTAGGTAGAGCACACAAGGTCCCAAATGTGCACGATTATGTTTTAAATGGAGATGTCTCCCACTACATTGACGGCATATGATCATGCGAAGATAGGAATGCATTGATGAAGCCAAGAGGGTGGAGGAACCTAACACATGACATAGTTAAAGGGGTTGAGCCCAAAGAAAACCCAGAACAAGCTGAAAATGAGTGCATGCATGAGTCCACATCTAGACATGAAGTCAAGATTAAAGGGGCTCAAACGATCCAACATAGGAACAGAGGCATAAGTAGGGTATAACCCACGAAGGGCTCGGGTGAGTAAAAACTTGATGAAACGAGCCCAAAAAAATTTGATGAGAGGACAACCTATGAGAGAGCCAAAGTAAATGAGGACCAGCTAAGAAGAAATTAAAGCTAGGGAGGAGAGCCCATGCAAACAATGAAAGAACGATAACCGGATCGTACAAGCCAAGAACATAGATGCTAATCAAACACCACAATCAATAAGATGAAAGCAATTCACCAAAATAACTTTACATAAAACATTTGCAAACAAATGAGAAGCAATATCATATATTATTATGGAACTCAATGCAATACATTGAGAATGGGCCTTGCTTAAATAGAAAAACTAGTCAAGGTCAAGGAATAACAATCTAAAAACTAGTCAAGGTCATAGATCAAGCCATAAATCAAGGAAATAACTAGTCATCAAAGAACTAGTCAAGACCATAGATTTAGGAGAGAACTAGACATCAAGGATCTAGTCAATACCATAGATCAAGGAAAGAACTAGTCAATACCATAGATCAAGGAAAGAACTATACCTAACAACTAGATAATATCTCCTAATATCTAAATAAGATAAAAGAAATATCCACACACATAAGTGGGTGAGGATAAATACAATAAAGGTAAATAAAGTACCTAGGTGAACATGAGCTAAGGTAAATACCTACTCTAACACCCCCCTCAAGTGAAGCTAGGGGCCAAAATAGATGTGGCATGTCCACAGTATGAGTCCCGAAACTAGGCTTAATGAGGTACTCATGTACAATAACTAGGGAAAAAGGGACACTGCAAGGTACCCAAAACCAATAACAACAAAGTAAAGAGAGTAAAGACCCGCTCCAAGGCATCCCAAGAAGCTCGGCTGAAAAACTCATACAATGTTGAAGAAGTTTGGTGTGCACTGTGGTCTAAATCCACTGCTCGATCACAAAACTCAAAAACAACTGACACTGGGCTCCACCAGAATAGCTCCATACAAGGAGATTGTCAACGAAGTGATGTCGAAAGTGCAAAAAAACCAAACATAATTCGATCAAGTGCTGCAAATAGGTGTGCCACGATCCAAGAACAAAACCAAAGCAACAAGGTAAGGACACAAACTCCAGAGTGTCACGATCCAAGAAAAGCCAAGGTAACAAGGCAAGGACACGAAACCCGAAGAAGCAAGATCAACACCACACCCTCCCATACTGCTGAATGGGTGGAGTGATGCTACAAATCTATATGAGTTGTCAAATAACTACTCAAACACTGATAAAACTAACACTGGGCTCCACCAGAATAGCTCCCCCACAAGAGAGACTGTCAACATGCCAAAAGTGTCAAAAATACAAATACAAAATCTCTCAACAAATAAGAGAGATACACTACACTGCTAAAAGAAAAATGCTCAAAACAAGAAGCATCACAATGCATAAGGTATAGAAAGTGGAGCAAGAGGCCGAATGGTGGAGGAGCCACGCCTGTAGAGTCCTCTCAATGAATGCCTATGTCACCTCCACGAGTGATCAGATATCCACCCCAAATCAACACGGATGGATGAAGAAGATGCCTGCATATGACTTGGTGCAAAATGCACAATGGGTGCATGCAAAAGAACATCAAAATGTGTGTCAGGTTGATCATGTCTAACAACTGAAATCTCAGGTTTCTCAATCCTAAGTGAAGGTGCAGAACTCATGTGTTGCTCATGATCCTCAGAAAGAGTCGAGCGAACAAAAAAGGAGCTCTGTCAATGTGTGATCCCAATGAAGTATCTACTCGAAAACCAATGTCATGACAGAATTCCACTTAACATGTGGAATAGAGGAAACAATACCCTGAATGTCTGCCAATGACTCCTAGTGAGACCCATAGAATGGAGCATGCGAGAACTGAATGCAGTGGTATGCTTCTTAAAAAAGCCATGCAACTGAGCAAAAAGTAGGATACACAACATGTGGTACTGTAATAGGCACAGATGTGGAAGAGCATGTAGTAACAAGCCTCACAAGTTTAGAAGCATCAAAAGTAGGTTTAGGCTCAAAGACTGGCAGATCAATGTCAGTGGGTACAAGAGCAACAACTGCAAGTGGACTAGGAGCATGGATATGGTTGTCCACAATATGATGGTGATGTTGTAGGTGAGAAAGTTTGTTCTGTAAGGAGTGTATTATTGTATCCTTATCGTGAATGAGTGATTGTAGAAGAGAATTTCACTTCTTGAGTGATCTATTTTCTTCCACAAATTTTACAATATCCTCTTGAAGTCCACATACTTCAGAGAAAAGCATATCATTCTCAGAATCCATGATAGGTACAAACTGCAACTCCCAAAAATTTAGGACATCGGGCTCAGCCGAAATTGCATCCACAATTGATTACAACACTCCTCCATATTTGGAACTTTATAATTATAGTGCAAGTCAAAAATAAATAACTCCAATGGAAAGAGCACAAAAAAACAAGCACTTTTGCAAAAAACGGCACTCAAAACTGAGTTACCGATCAAAAGTTACAAGCTTTTTAATATTTTGCTCTATTATTTATTTTAGGTGCCACTAAAACAAAATAAAATGTTGTTGCCTTCACCACACAAATAAAATTAAAGGGGGCTGAAGTTAAGCACCTACTAGTAGGAATCACAAGTTTTAAGCCCTCATATGACCATACCATATGACCAAGGGCTAAGGATTTTAATGGTTGCAAATAAGCAAAAAATGTGTAGACAAAAAGAGGAAGCATCCAAAAATCTTCTGTGCAAAATTATGAGAAAATTACTCGTGTGAGATCTTGAAAAATCCAACAAATCCACAAAAAAATTATGCACTTTATTTTACGGTGAGGCAAGCGAATTCTCTATAACACCAAAAATCACAAAAAACAAAACTTGTTTAAAATGGCTGAGTTTATAGTCGATCTTAGGGTTTTCACGCCTTCCGGATCCAATGGAAGCCTCTGTTTTCCATAAAAATACATGCAGCAACAAAATACGACCAAATCCCAAATATATGAATACACAAATAATTTATTTGCAAAATAAAACTTACAGATGATGCTAACAACAATCTCCTCAGATACCATGAAAGGAATGATAACCAGATCGTACCAAGCCAAGAACACAGATGCTAATCAAACACCACAATCAATAAGATGAAAGCAATTCACCAGAATAACTTTACATAAAACATTTGCAAACAAATGAGAAGCAATATCATATATTATTATGGAACTCAATGCAATACATTGAGAATGGGCCTTGCTTAAATAGGCAAGGAATAACAATCTAAAAACCAGTCAAGGTCATAGATCAAGCCATAAATCAAGGAAATAACTAGTCATCAAAGAACTAGTCAAGACCATAGATTTAGGAGAGAACTAGACATCAAGGATCTAGTCAATACCATAGATCAAGGAAAGAACTAGTCAATACCATAGATCAAGGAAAGAACTATACCTAACAACTAGATAATATCTTCTAATATCTAAATAAGATAAAAGAAATATCTACACACATAAGTGGGTGAGGATAAATACAATAAAGGTAAATAAAATACCTAGGTGAACATGAGCTAAGGTAAATACCTACTCTAACAAACAAAGCCAAGTCCGGAGGAGCTCGTCGAACTATAATAGAGCTAGGCCAAGTTGGGAACAAGGAGCTCGGTGGGAAGGAGCGAGTTGACGGGAAAGGGTGGCTAGTGACAAAGTAGTGCAGAGTGAGGAGCAAGGAGGAGGAAGGTAGGGTTGGAATAAGTAAAAATGTGGACAAAATTTTCTTGGTAATCCAAACCTAAAACCATAAAATACCTCCAAAAGTAGTATCACACCAATTTTAGTCATAGATAGCCAAATTTGGCAAAGAAACCCCTAAAACTCCAAATGCAACATGCACATACACCAAAAACAACACAAAACTAGAAAAATCCACGAAAAACCTAGAGAAAACCAAATTAATGCATGTAGACTACAAATCAAAGTGATAAGGTGCATGCTCTCCACCAACCATAAAATTGTATATCATGGTGTGATTGTGTCAAATTTAATTCTTTACATTAAATTTGACATCCATTTGAATTTCACTTTAATTTTTTTCTTTAAACTATGAGAACTCAATAAAAAATAGTAGTGTCTTGTTATAATGGTAAAAAGGATTTGATCTAATGGTGACACTATTTTAAATTTTACCATCAAATATAATTTTTTTTTACCAACAAGTAATGAATTGAGAATATTCTTCACTTATTGGTAAAAAAATTATATTTGATAGTAAAATTTAAAATAGTCACCATTAGATCCCATCGTTTACTACCATTATAGCAAGAAACTACTTTTTTTATTGAGTTCTCATAATTTAAGAAAAATTAAAATGACATTCAAATGGATGTCAAATTTAATGTAGAGAATAAAATTTGATATATCACACCATTAGATCCAATGTAAAGAATAAAAATTGGTATATATCTCTTTACTATATTATTTATTTCTTTAACTTAATTTACTTCCCCAATCCTTCATAAAATATAATATAAGCTCCAATCTACATTGTTTTTTTACCTTTAATCGATGGCTTTAAGATTAACACGAATTATAAAACAAAATATCATTAAAAAAGTTTACTACAAAATAATTTTGTAAAACATAGTTGATTAATATAATATTTTTAGAATGAAATTAGTTTAACCATGCACAAATTAGGTTTTAGATTGCATTTCTTTGCTTAATGTTAAAGATAGAGGGGTATTCCATTTTGTTAAAGCATGATCTAACCTTATCTTTTTATATTAATGTCTATCTTGAAATTTGTAACTTAATATTTTTTACTTTGGATGTACTCAATTTTTAAATTTAAATTAATATATTATTAACATATTTATTTTCATAATATTTAATAATTGGTATTAAAATTTAATATTTTGACATACTGATTAAAATTTCAATTTCAAATAATAAATAATTTTTTAAATCGTCACCTAATTTTTATTAGGTATAACATTAAACATAAAACACCCACTTTGAATCCACACGATTATGAATTTTCACCACATATTATGTATGTATGTAACAACATTTTTAAGAAATCAATAATGATGTGTGTGGAGTGATGATCACCCTTTTTTTTGTTTACAAGTTATGAATTGATGATTTGTAACCTAGGTTTTTAATTTTTGACATTTGAATTGAATATTGATGTTTTTAGTGTTAAAGTCTAAACTCACGCGTTGTTTACTTGAGGCCGCAACCTTCACCGCTGCTTGTTAAGGTTGAAGTGCCTTAAGGCCACCGATTTAGTTTATTGGCATCACTTGTCTTTTTCCTCCAATATCATGAACCCCTACAATATCATTTTTGAAGAAAAATCCATCAATATATAAATTTTCCTATGAATTCTTTATATATATATATATATATATATATATATATATATATATATATATTTTTTGTCCTAATTTATTTTGCTATATTAAAATATATAATTGTAATTTAAATGTATTTTACGTTTTTCTATATTATATTGTAATAATTTAATGTTATTGTTTATAAATTTTAGAAAGCCTTTCACACCTAGAATAGTGGGCCTCACATATTAAATTTGACATCAATTTAGACATTTTTGTAATTTTAATTGTAAAATATTTACAAATATTTGAAATAACCATTACACATAATTTGTATATTTATAATAGAAGTGTCATTTTTATATAAATTACATTAATATATAATATACTTTTAAAAATTAAATACATATAAATTGGTAGTGTTAAATAACTACTATTTTGTATTTTGGAAGGACAATATTAAAAAATTACCTGTCAAACAATTTTTGTTTGACAGGTATAAGTGGCCGTCAAATTTAACCTTTAGCAGGCTTAATCAATGTTTCTTCAGTACAAGAATAATTTGTGAATTCTTCTAGTTCAAATTATAATGTATAGTCATCAAACTTTACATGTTGAAAGCAAGAAAAGAAATTAATATCGGCCATGCGACCTGAATTACTTTCAGCATAAATATAATATATCCTCTTCTGAGCTGGGACATAGTACAATTACAATCAATCAATGGTGACACATGTTTCATAGACATTCTTAACCAGAGAATTCTCCATAAAATTGACTGTACAAATGGAGGGGATGAACTCACAGATGGGTCTAACAATTTTTCTCGGTAGCTAGGTCATATCGCCATTATGGAAATAGAACAATATTAGAGTGGTCAACTATGACAAACTGAATTGGACCAGGGGATGACTTTTCTCTCATAAATGTTCACGGTTTTAAACCATGTACCTTTTGGTCGTAAGAAAATGGAAACAATTTGATTGTTTTTGTAAGACAGGTTGGTAGAGGTGCATATTAAAGTGCTAGGTCTTGACAGCTTCATAATCTCCACTTTCATCTTCCTGGTTCTGAGTTTTTCCAACCTTATAATAAACAAACTGGGCAAGAATCTATGGAAGGTTAAGGATCAACTTTCTGCATTCACAACCCTGTTCAAGCAAGGTTGTAAATAATAAGCTTCTTTTACATATGCTTAAGCCCAGATCATATAATGCAATTGAATTGGGAAGGAACCAAAAATAAAAATGAATGTTATATGCAATGCTCCCTCAGTAACATTGTATACGATAAAGGATACAAAGAAGTCCAGTAGTACACATACTCCAGCGTCCACCAGCCAGGGCATATTTGGCTTTAATTTTTCCCACTTCAGAGTCCTTACAATTATACTGAACATAGACATATCATTATTAGAGACCTTAAAATTATACTAAACATGAACATAGCATGATTAGAAAACAAATGGAACATGTTATATCTTATTCTAATTTTTGAAAACAAGCAGCTAAAAACACACATATATTCAACTTATATATACCTTCCCACATAGGCAGCATTCCCTAATAAGGCAAACATGAACATGAGTGGATTCAAACCCTGATAACACAACAACATTGCAAGTGTGAATTATAACCACTCAATTACTATGAAAATTGAGAGTAAAAATCAATTGTGAAAGATCTCTTAGAAGGGTGAGAATACCTCAACGCTCCCTCTCTTAATCTGCAACCAACATTTATCATCAATTACACATGGTTAGCTTAGGTATTGGAGACAGAAACTCACTGCAACTTGGTTATAACAATTTTGGAGTTTCAACCTGGTTAAAATACTCGACCAGCTTCTAAACGAATCCATATGGTACAGTCACTACGTTTATACTAGTGAAACACAAACAGATTATAGATTACAGCAGCATAGACTCAGACCTTACAAGCATTGAAATGCAACTGCAAGAAACTCACATTCAAACTAATTTGTGGAAGTCTTCCACCCATATAGATGGCAGCCATAAGCCACCCCAACCAAGCTCCTAATTCATTTGAAGAGTCCTCTTTCATCACTCTGCTGCTGAATGCACCGGTACCCATTCCCTATATTTGCACAACCACCATAAATATGCAACCTGAAGACAATTTGAACCATGAGATATTCAGAAATACTGGTCCCAACAAAGTGTTTTATGGGTACCTGCAAAAGTTTCCTTCCTGTTATTATAATAACAGATCTCTTTTGGGCTTGAGCAGAGGAGAGAATGAAGTAATGTTGTTGTAAGTGGGTAATTCGAAGTAGTTCATCCCACCAACAAAAAATATTGTTGAAGCTACCTGAATAGAGGTGGAAACAAAAACTCCATTATAATGGTAATTATTGTTAGATGCTCATGCTACTGTGGATTCAGTCAAATGTGCTGCACCATATATGAAAACTTGCCGAGCGAAGTATGGTCTTGGAATTCCTTGGACTTGGAGATATGAGGTTAGTTAGTAGTCCTTCCTCATCTACTGATGACTGGCTTAATATATAGCTTGGACCACTTCTACCAGACCCGCGGGATTGTAGCAGATACGAACCAGGAGTAGGAGTATGACTGCTTGCTAGAGATCTTGCAGACCTGAAAAAATAATACTGAGTAATAAGCAATGGTCATAATATATATCAGATCTTAAGATTTTATTCACTCAACAGAACAGAAGAAGAAAGGAATACAAGAGATGTATTACGTGTAATATAGGTCCCTCCCTGTGTTGGGTTGGTGCCGAGGAAAAACAGTAGGTATAGGTAAACTAGAGAAAGGTGTCCCATTAAAGGATTTACTAGAGTCTGCACTGGTTTTCTTGGCACTTTCAGATGAACAGATTATGCTCTCTGGCACCTTCACAATCTCTGCCTTTTTACTGTCATTTTGCTCAGATTTGAATACTTCCTTAGGTTGATTCTGATATACATTAACAACGCAAAGAAATAAAACACATCATGCTTTAGTCCAAGATTTATAACTATAATTTATGTTATGTAAAATACTCTGATTTTATGATAAGGATTAAATATGTCAAATCACCACCTTAGACTGAGCTTTTCCTTTCCTCATTTTCCACCACTTGCAGAAATGATCACAATATATGATTTGGCAAACTAGAATTATAGTCGTCATTGTATACAGCTGCAACAGATGAATATAAAAAAACAAATAAAAATATAGAAATTTGGAAGAAAGAGAGTTCAATGGGACTTGATTAGCAAGAAATACTTTGACCCACAATCTTTTTCTTTTGAAATGTTGAAAACAGATCTTACCAGTGCGGTATACAACTGGGTTGGTAACTGCACGGTCATAGAAGTGACAAATTGTTAGTGATAGATTGCTAGTTACACTGCTAACAATCCATAAATAAATGATATAAGAACAATAATCTTTAGTTAGACTGCCAACAGTCGAACCTGAAAACAAAGGATGATACTCTTTTTAAAACAACAAATAAATAATATAACAACAATAATCTTAAATATATTAGGGAGAGCTAAGGAAGACTTACAGTGGCTGGCTCCAGCCAACACCCAACAAGATTGAACAAGTCCCTGAACATTGAAAACCAGATCTTTCTAAACACATCAGAAAATGCTATTGAAGTGAAATGAATGAAAAAGACTGTGAAAGCGAGAGGGGTTTACTGATTGCCTACCCTACAACCCATGTCATGAGAAAGCCAAGGAGATACCCTCTGTGGATCCATTCTTGAAGTTGGTAATAATCTGAGGCACTTCTGCAACTGCCCAGCTGAACAAACTGATGAGCCCAAATCCAAGAGAGACATAATCTCTCATTCCACACACACAGTCCCTCAAATACTTCTCTACCCACCACACACACTGCCTTCCATAAGCACAGTTGTTTGCCATCATGCAACCAGGTTATAATCTTTCTTTTCTTTCTCACCAAACTTGGGAATATGTAGAGAAACTCTAAGCAGTTGCAAAGGAGAAGAAGACGGAGTCCAATCCACCTCTTGCAAAGTGAACATTCCTGTCAACTATTACGGGAAGTAGAAGTTTCGTCATTTTATTGAGTACCCTCGTATGAAAACAAGCAAGCTGTTAAGTTATGCTGCGATTCAATGCTGCTTGTCGTTCACCAAATTCTTATCTCCATTACTGTTGTCCATTTTACCCATCATTAGCTGCGGCTTTTTATTTTGATGTCATTATTACTCTTACTATTACACATTATGTACAATATTATTTCTACTAAAAAAAATCGTACAGACATCATTTGTGTTTGATTCCCATACATTGAATGTAGACAAAAAATATATTTGTAGGGCAAAATCATATGCCTTGTGATACATTGAATGTAGACATTAAATACATTCTCAAATATTACACCACGTGTTTATAAATTGTAGTAGTCTGGTTTAGAGTGGCTCATTAGCAATATCATCATTGAAGCCAAACAACTATAATGTAATAGATGTATTTGATTTAGAAATATTAATAAAATATCAATTTTTCAAAAATCTAAACTTTGAAACCCTTTCAAACAACTTTACATAGTGTTTAATTAATAAATATATTTTCTTGTTGTACGGAATTACAACTCATATACCATTTAACATACACCCTTGTCTTATCTCAAATTACAACACTACAAACATTCTAATAGATGATAAAATTGCACTAATCATAAACCTATGAAATTCTTTACCTTTAATAAAAACTTTGCATTTCATATGAGGGATGAGTGGATATATACATTACATTGCAATACAAATACATAATTACATTTTCTTAAATCATGTCTATCTATCTATTCACACACACACACACACACACACACACACACGCACGATATATATATATTATGGATTTAAAAATATGTTTTGGGGCATGCAATTAAATTATACAATAACATAACTATCTTGATATTTGGGAAAACACTATGCAAAAACAATATCAAAAATAATAAAGTAACATGCAAACCCAATGTAGTGTAATGTGTTGCCTTAAGCTGTTTCTCTAACATGAACAATAATAATATTCTAATGATTGCTTGATTTCTCTAGAATGTTTGAAATTCTTCAATAAATTCTTATGAAAATAAATAGATGTTATGTAATTTTAAATATTTGAATGAAATCTAATGTTTAGATATTTATAAATAATAAAATCCAAATCAAGATCCTTGATGGAGCACTAGCTAGTAAAATAATGAAAAATAACCAATAGAAACCACTTAAAAGTATTAGGAACATTATAACGTTCCATACATACCTTGAAATGTTACATTCCTAAAAACATGGTCTCCTAAAGAAAATTCCTTGCACTTGAAAACATAGGGGAGAGAGATGAAGGGAGAAACACACGATAAAGAATTGTTATATGCCCCAAAAAATAGCATGGGGAAAAAAGATTAAAATAAGGTAATTTGCAACTCAAGTTTGAGTCTCAAGGGAAGAACAACATATACATAAAATTAAGTCGCGACAGAAGGGCCACTAGGTAAAATAGGGCGTCATAATGGGGAAATTAATTTGATTGATATCATAAAGGTATTTTTGGCATAATTTTTATCATCTTATTAACAAATCTTAATTGTGTCAAATAGTGTAGATGAACCCAAACAACATAAAACATCTTAAATATGTTAACAACTTGATAGTCTTAATAGTTCAATGGTTTAGACAATTTTGAGATAAACAAAATTAACTCAAAATATTAAGAGATACCAAATACAAAAAAATAACAAATGTGTTATTAATACCTCGTTATAGAAATACTTTCATTTTTAAAACATATATTCACCTCTTTCTTAAAAAAACATTCATGTTATAAATTTCATAATCACCCTTTAACCATTCAAATAAATATAAAAATATAAAAATCCAATGAAAACTTTTCAAAAACTAATGAAATTCATTTACCTAAAAAGGAGTATTTATTAACCATTGTATGATTTCTATGTCCACTATAAAACTATCCCAAATTCTCTTAAGAATTCACAAAAGGGCCTTTTTTTAAAAAGTCTAAAAGCTTAATGTACACCTTGTAAAGCCTCATGTACACCCCTATAAAAAAGAATATTTGGGAAATAAAGTGCGTCTCTTCTATAACCTTCATTTTCTTTATATCCAAGCTTATTTATGGCCTCCATAAGAGTCACATAAAGGCTATAAGCAAGTTTTGGAAGGTAGCATATAAATCATCTAGATTCTACTTTCATTTACAAGTAGGGTAAAAATTAATAAGGATACTCCTTTTTAGTGGGATTTCCACTTCATTAGGGAAAGAAAAAATATATATGATTTTTTAAGTAGTTAGTAGGCTCAAAAAGGTGGAAGGTGAAATGTGGGTGAGTAGGACTTCTCCATTATTCTCCCATATATGTTCAAAATAGAGATAAAATGTATAAATTTCAATGTTATTAAAAGGGTTAGAGGAATCCGGACTTCAATGATTAAAGTATTATTAAAAATTTATTTATTAGTTAGATTTTAGAATATTTTTGGCTATGAAGTGGAACACACTTATGTGCTAATAAATATTATATTTATTGACAAGCAAAATTAAACAAGTTAAAAATAGTTAGGTGTAGTTTGGTAGGATAGTATAGACATCTAATCTTAGTATGGGGCGTGTTAATTGCACTTTTATTAGTATACATGTGCCTTTATTAATCATTTGTCTAGATTGAGCTCTTATTAGAACACCATCCCGATGTTGTTGAGTCTTTTAACTCAGGTTAATGTATCTTGTGGACTTTACAACCCTTTCTTTTATACTTGTTATATAACAAGAAAGTTGCAATACTATTAGTCCCTATCTAATTGATGAAGAATCAACAAAAATGAGTATGAGTGATTGAAGGAGAAGGAAAATAGTCTTTACCGTGTCTCGAGCATTAAGTAGAGTAGATTGATCCAATTGGAAAAAGTGATTTTTTTAGAGCATCACTATATATAATATAAATAAATTATACGTAAAATAGTTCATTTTGATTGATCGACAAAAAGATAGCATTACTTAATTTGAGGTTTCATTTGGTAGAAATTTTCTTTGTTTAAATATATGTTAGTATGTCATATTATTACGCGAAGGCGTTCCCCTTATGGGAAAGGGCTTTGCAAACATTCACGGGGCTATGTCAAATTTGACGGCCTAAATGACGGTTTTGACAGTGTGGTGACAGTTTAGCTTTTTCTACTAGTTTTAAAGACTTGTTATTTTTAACAATTTTACTTCTTTTAGAGATAGCGCATGCATGATCTTATAGAAGAAGATAAGTGGAGTTAAGATAGTCTTACGGGTTGCATGAGCTAGGAATAGTGAAATGCGTTGAGTTACATGAGCTAAAAGCAGAGAATCAGTGAGCATATTTAGAGCTCACTAAAATTATAAAACACGGAGGAGAAGCAAACTCAGTACACACAATATACAAATCTAACACAGAGATCACAGGCACAAGTTAAGATAAGAGGAGAAAGGAAAGACAGAGCAGTAGGCAGAGATAATCCAGGTTTGCTTCCATACTTGCTTTGTAATGAATTCATCTTACTCTGAGTTACTCTGGATTTTGGTCTTACAGTCTGGTTGTTTATATTTCGATCTGGCTCTTGTATTTAAACTTGTGCTGCCCAGATATGAGCTAGCTCGTTCTTTTCATTTGATAACAATAAATGGATTGAGATCCAGACGGTGCTTGAACAGGATATCTGATATCCGGGTTTCTCGTAATCTTAGCCCAGTAGTAACAGTGTTTTGACTAGCCCTACCACCGGAAAATCGTCGCACGGCAGTAGCATATTTGCCGCCGTAAAAATAATACAAACCATATTTAATGCATAACCATAAAATTACAGTCGCTTTGCGAACATCGTTGATGGGATATAAGTAATGGTTGCTCCACCAATTTCTTTTGTGCGTGAAGGACGATAAGAATGGAAGGGAAATATGCGAGCTGCGGGCCTATGGCGACTCAAAAGTGGATTAAATCGTTTTCAATTGCATTTAATTAGTATAGTGTAAATTAATTAATTTTCATTCAATTATTAAAGTGTTAGTGTGTTATAAATAAATTAATATACATTAAAACCTAATTTCGGAAAAAAACAACATAATTCTCATAAAATCCTTAGCTTTTCCTAGTGAAGTTTAATCTAACAAAGCTATTCTTTATTTTCTTTCATTTTTTTAATAAAATGCAAATGCATATGACTATGCATTACCATATTCTTTGTTTTTATTTTCCGTCGTTAATATTATTTATCTCCTCCTCATCTTCTATCGTAATAAAACTAAAGCATGTAAATCTTATCACGACATTTATTTAGATAGTAAAAATAAGGAATTCAATAAATTCTTCATTTTATTTTATGTTAACATCTTTTTTTATAATAACAACAACGAGATCATCGAAAAGTTTAATTGTTTAACAATCAACCATTTGACAACCGAAAAAAGCTTAGGTTAGAACACATTTTAATATTTTTAAGTCTTACTTACACTCGAATGTTTGATAACATTATAAAGATTTGTGAACCTTGGTTTCTCATAAATGTTAAATCGCGTACACTCAAATCTTTATCAAATCTTCACCGTCATGTCATTTGCAAATATTAGCCCACCATCTCTTTGTTACATGTTATGAATGAACATATTAGTTTCAAATTTTCATTTAAAGTTATTTTATGTCTTTTGATTTCACTATCATGTTGAATCCACAATTATTTACTTCCCCGTGTTCATTTCCAACTTTCCATTCATGTCCTCATCGAGTATCTAAACAAAAATTAACATCATCTAATAAAAAACCTTGAATTTTCAACCTCGATTGAAAAATATTTTCTACTTCTCGCTCATATCACCATTTGATGTATAAACTCAATTATTCATGACTTTTTATACCTCATTTGTTCCTTGCAATTGCTAGAGATCACAACTAAAAACAAGGGATACAAAGTGCTACAAGAAGCAAACATCATGGTTGGGTTTTCAACTAACAAACTTTTGGAAGTCCCTCATTTTTTTACCCTTCGAGCTTGCGTAACCATTCCAATTGGTATCTCAACTATAAACTTGAGCTCATATACCATATATTTCATGGGGACAAATAATCCTAGCTATAGAAAAGATGTGAGTCATGTTGGAGATTAATTTTCCCTGTACAATCAAAATCTTTGACATACCACACCCTTCCTTTTTTGGGTGATTTTTGAATGGCGATGCCATCACAATTGTTGATGAGTATAACTGTGCATGAGGTCGCCACCTTTAGATGTTGCTTCCACTCCACATCTTTCTGTCTAAATTTATGCAAGGGCTAAAAATACAATCACTTTTTCACTTCTGGAAAAGTTTTCTACCACTCCTTACATTCACAAAGATCTTTTTACGTTGTTTCCAACAACCAAGGTTTCCTTGAAATACCGACATAAATGTCATGTCATATTTGTATGGTTCACTTTCACATTGTTTCTCCTTTGCATTGTTGCCACTATCGCACTTCCCGGCCTCTACACCCTTCTTCTCCGTCCCTCTTCCTCTTCCATTGCTTCTCTCCCTCCAACATGACTTCTCCAAATGATCCCCTTTGGTGTTTCCATCGTACATTTCACATACGATTGCTAGTAATAAATTGTTTATAAACTCAATAAATATATGTAACAATAGTCATACTTTTTAAAAAATCACTATCCCTCATTCTTGCTTTTAAAACAATTGCTATAAATATAAAACATTCTTTTTACTGCATTTTATTAATTGCTATTACATAAAATCCATTTCTATGAATGTATAATAATGTTATTGTATTTCAAATTTATATGTGGTGAAGTGGTCACTATTTTCTATGGAATCTTTAGATTAAAAACCTGAATATTCTTCCTTTCCATGAAAATGAGATAAATCGCACTCAATAAAAAATAACAAAAAAATATTATGTGCTAAAACCACAACACCAATTGTCTTTATTCCATCATTATTACATCCCACAAATTCCAACAAATTCCAACATCTTTCTCAAATTTGCGTGTCAATTTCAAACCCGACTATCCGTCCACTTTAAATGGACAACTAGACATTCATTACTGCCGCGACTCGATGTTGATTTTGGTTTGCGAATCTTTTTCGGTACAATGTCGACATGCTTATGTTATCTTTATTTTTATTGCACACAATTTTTATTAAAAAAGTATTGCCAAATGATGCCATTTTGTCTACATTCGGAGGCTTACATATATAGGAAAGGCACGAGTTATTGTGAACATGTACCAATAAATATGTTTTTTTTTTTTTAAAAATTTTCAAGTAATTTTTATTTTTTAAAACGAAGTGATAAACTTTGAGACTTCTAAGTACAATACGTATATTTTGTCATTATAGTCAGTTGTCTCTTATATATTATGAATATGAGGTAGTCTCATATTATAAGTCATTTCCAGAATTAAATTAAATTGTTTTGTATGGTGAATAATTATAAAATGATATTTTCTTTCCTTTTTAAAAAATGTATAGATTTATGGGATACTTCTTAATAGTGAAATTTAATAGTCTATTTTATATATAAATCAAATTTTTAATGGAAAAGTGCTCTTATATTAATAAAAAATATAGAAATATATAGTACAATGTTGAATATAAAAAAGATTGATGAAAAGAGGGACATCCTAAAATGCAATTCATATCAAGCCGGAAAGTCCTCGAGGAGGAACCCAATTAACTTTATAATAATTATTATAATTTGTACAATCATATCAATAATAAACATGTGGCTTTTAATTTAAAAAGGTCAAAAAAAACTAAAACACGCGACCACAAAGTATAAGACAACTATGTAGCAGTGAACATCGCAATCGATATCTAGGCAAAGGTAGACTATTTGGTTTCTACCCTAACCATTGATGTTGGAGGGTGCATCATATTTGGAAGGGGGTCCCATCTATAAAATTTTTTTGTTGTTCTTCTCCATTTTGACAATTAAGAAAAAGCAGTCAATATCAATCATGGAAATTTTCATCGAGACAACATCCCAACCACTATCATCACAACTATCAAGGCGATCAAAAACACCACCACTATTGGAAGGTGAATGGCGCAGAGATCTAGGAAAAAGATAACTACTACGGTGAAGAGAGAAACTTCATTTACTTCTAGAGTGGTATTTGTGAAACCCTCGACCATGATTTTGAGAAGGAAAACAACAACTAGAATAGTCCGAGACACTCAACTTACCTATATTTTTCATCATTACACATGAAAATTTGTTTCCATGTCAATTAAATGTATAATAGATTGGACATAATTAAAACGTATCTAAAAATTAGCATACCACATATTGCAATTTTTAATCTACATAATTCAAAAACTTAAAATATATTTTTATAATTAGTATGTATGGTTATACTGAATTCACACTACAATATGTTGTATACAAAACTGAAGTCCTTTAAGATGTGAAAATTAAGTATTGTACCTAAAAAATGTGCTACTAAACTCCTTGGCACTAAAAACAAATGCTTTGGAAGGCTAGCAAGACATACAATGAATGAGCATACAAATAATATATAGAGTTAGAATTTTTATAATAATTTTTTAAGACTTAAAAATAAACTTTAAGTACTAAACAATAATTAAATTTTAGTAACAATTTATATTTCAAGTTTAAAAATCTTAAATATTGATAAAGGACCATCAAATTTGATTTTAGTTTAGATGTGACAAACATTTTCATGACAATATTATTATTTCTTTAAATTTTTAAATTAAATTCAAATATAATATATTGTAAATAATAATGTCAAGACTAAATTAAATATACACATTATTTAGTTTTTATTTTCAAATGAAAATAAACAATTCATAACGATATTATTATTTTTATAAATTTGAAGTTAGATTCAAATTAAATTTATTAAATGTAGTGATTAATCTATTATAATTAGCATTGTAAATTTTTATACGATAAATTAAATGTACACCTATTTATTATTAAATTTTAAATGAAAATATCTATTATTGTGGACATAAAAAACCACATTAATGTAGGACAAAATTATACGAGACCATATTTACAGAGTGGAATATGATAATGTATATACTCATCTCTATCTTAATCAAACACTAGGTTAGACATATATGATGGCTCCTCGGGCATATTATTGTAGTGCCCACATTTTCTAGCTTCAGTTTATCTACTGACTCTATACTCATATTTGATGATTAGACATGGATTATGGAAACTTTTTGATATTATGTTATGATATTTGATCATTTGAGGACATGTATGATGATTTTGGCACGTAGCACCAAATTTAGTTTTGACTAGTATGATAGTTCATTTCAGTAAATGTTTTGAATACTAACATGTTACGATGTGGTTGATCTTATTAGATATATGATGGACATATGGTTGTGTCGCGCATTTTGATATCGTGAATTATTTGGTTATTTGATGTTATCCTATTTGATTTAGGATGGATGTATGTTACCATTTCATACTTTGTTAGTAGTGGTGTATTCGGTATTTGATTATGACATATTAGGATGTTTATCGTATTGGAACTTATATCTTATTTAATCATGGATGCATGTTGATAGTTGTAGACACCCTAATTTCACATATGTCTTAAATCAATTAATTCCCCTACCTCATTTCCACAAAAATGCACTTGAATTAATCAAATATAATTTGATTAATTATCCCTTTTCAAATCTAAAAATAACTTCATCCTTACCACATGTCATTATTCTCCATATTTTTCTACTATTGAATTAAAAATTCAAAATCAAATCCTCACCCACTCTTTGTGGTCTCCACTCACCTAAACTCCTCCACTTATGAATTAAAAATTCAATTCAAATCCTCACCCATTCTTCGTGGTCCCCACTCACCTAATCTTGCCCACATTTTCAAATCATGATTACTTAAATTACTCTAAGTTAATCACTTCCCCAGGCTATAAATACAATCTTACCCCTCCCTCTAAGACACAGAGAATAAGCTTGAATGCCCTGTCTGAGTTCTTGCATCCTTTGAGCAAAGAACATCCTTCCACCTCATCCTAATGCCCAAATAGCCTCATCTTGAAGCACCCCAAATCCATAATCCTTTTTTCCATTTGGTGCAAAGTAAGTAGATCTTGTTGCAAGAAGGCCTTGCTCTTTCGAGAAAAGCACCTACATATTACACAATCAGGGCTCATCCATGTTTCCTTGCCCATTCTAAGGTTTCTTCTGGGAATTACGAAGGAGGAGGTGTTATTGTTATTGTTTTACTTTCTTGTTTATCAGTGCATTTTTCATAGCTTACATTTTTGCACACCCAGTTACTTTTGATCTGTTACCATTGATTTCCCAATTAGTGGTTTTATCCATTCTTTGTTTATTATTGTTCACTATTATTTCCTTTTCTATTCCTTATGGCCTTCTTTGGTTAACCTTCACGCTATGGGAAGTGCTTCTGTTGTGTGGTATCTTGTGGTGCATATGTAGGTTATAGTAACAATGACACTATGATGCTCATCACATCTTTGATCGCCTCGGTGCGTGTCTTTAGCGACAGAACATTCAACACCAAATTTGGACACTCATGGATCATCGCAAGAAACAAAAATATTCACAATCTCTTGATGCCTTAAAGAGGTTACTTTACGTTTGGTCTCCAATTTTTGGCTTTAAAAAGCACATTTGTCGTCATTTTTTTAACCTATAAAGATCTTGCTTTGAAAATAAAATTGGACCTTGAATTCTACTATCATGGGAAGTCGGTCCGAAAAATTATTTTCAAGATTATCTCTGTTTAATTTAGTTTAATAGTCGAGTTCGTAGTACATACTAATCGTACTCGAAGTCATACCATTAATCCGGATTTGGGATTTTTCTCATTTGTCGGTTTATATTAATTTCATTTGTTATTCTTTATATTAACCTACGAAACACAACACATATTATTTTTTAAATAAATTACATCCAAATAAAAAAATAAAAAATTGTAATCCCTATCCTAACCTATCTACCTTCCCCCTTTCCACCCTACCATCTCAGTCACGAGCTAACAATCCTCTCTTCTCACCTAACTACCTATACCCATGTCCCTCCCTCGGGCCACTCGGCCCAGCTCTCTCTCCACATCCCTACACTCATCTCCCTACTTCCCAAACCTTCCCACTTCTCTCCACGTCAAGCCTAACTCTACCACTTATGTCCCTCAAAGACCGCACCCTCCATTTCCTTCCAACCGACCTCAGAAGACCTTGTAGCACCCCACAGAGCCCTCGGCTTGCACATCCCCATATCCCATACACCCATTCTTCCCTCCACCTAAGCTCCTATTACAAGTCATCCTGCCATTCTCCACATCACTCTCATCTCACAACACCCTAGCCCAACTAGCCATGTCCCCGTGGACACCCCTACCCATCCCCGATACACTTCGCTAGACTTATCTCCCATCCTAATAGACTCTTGCTCACATCTCCCGATTCCCATCCCTAGCTCATCCCCTATCCTAACTTACTACCCAACCCTTGGTTATCCCCATACATCCGACTCCGCACGACTCCCATCCCGACTCCCAATACCCCTCCTACCAACATCGAGTTGAATCCTCTCTCCCCTCACTCCCACGTAGGCCACTTGACCGTATACCCACTACTACAACAACAAACCATTAATTAAAATCCTCAGACCACCAATTGTAGTTCGACTTGATTTGTATAGTTACTTTGAATATAGATTTGAATATTATTTACAATATGCTACCCAAAGTCTTATTTTTATTTCTCTCGAACTAATTTTCACCTTACCATTACATTGATACGTTCACATTATGTCCCACATTTGTATTTTCTAAGTCCACCTTTTCATCATATCGATCCACATTATTGTCGTATAAGTCCACATTTTTGTCTTAAAGTTCATCGTATAAGTCCACATTTTTGTCTTAAAAAGTCGTATAAGAGCTTATTTAAACCAAACACGTTTATATCTCCCATCAACTTGTATGTTCGAGTCATTTTATTATTTTCTCTTTACTAGGATTTTAATTTAATTAGGTCTTTTATCATTACTAATATTTTGGTTACTTTTAATCACTTTAGGCCAACTTGTTAACCATTTTTCACAATTTTCTTTACTTTTTCGCGCTTCATTTTCCAACTTATCGTGTGATATTTATCACTTTTTCGTGATTATTTTTCAAGATCATTCGTAATCGTGTTTTGTGATTTTTGCATCCTCATTCACAATCTCCACATTTTCTTTTATCAACTTAATTTTTGGATTTTAACACTTCATGATTATAATTAATTATTTTTAGTGATCATTCTACTAACATTGTGTGCAGGTACAAACTACTAATCATTTTCTTGTAGGACCTTTTGAAAAAACAGGACCTTTTCGCACCTATCTCGCCAAAATTATCGGGTTCACATTCCCAGTCATCTTTTGCACACTAGAGGCCCCACCCGACTTTGATAAATATTTTTGCCTTACATTCCAACTTTCCATGACGACACTTCTGGTAACATTTTAAAACTCTTCTTTCGTCATTTTTTTTTCTTTTTGTGAAGATAATCGTTATCGTTATTTCACAATCACGATTAAGTGCAATAATTATTAACATTTTTAACACAATTTTTTCCAATTGTATCCGTGTATGCTCTTTTCCTACGCCTTCGAGCGATCTGGAAAATAAAAAATGGTCGCGATTGTTTAGTTTCTTGTTCTAACATTACAGGATCCTCTAGCTTTGTTTTCTAATTGACATTTCTATCATTATTTTACTTCTTATATTATTAATATTTTTTGGTTGTTGATTACGTATGCTATTTTCCTATGCCTTGAGTGATCGGAAAATAAAAAATAACCATGATAAATTTTCTAACACGTCGTCTACAGGATAACTACTAATCTATTCTTTGCAGGACCGCATCGCTAGAATATTATCATAAACACAACAAAAAAATCCCATGAAAAGTACCACCATTTAAAGAAAATTGTTGAGACCAATTTTTTTAGCACACTTAGGCACGTTGCCATATTACGCGCCAAAGTGATTTATTTCAAGTTAGAAAGAACCTTACGTTTAATCACTTCATTATTATTTTTTTTGCATGTAGTCGAGGTGGATTTCATCACAAACGATGCTACACCTGTGACATGGACTTGACTACCACGCACCAACAACATTTGCATCTGCATTACACTTTGAAAAATCATCTCATCAACTTTGCGTTCGGTGTCTACCTCAACCCACCACTCTTAACTTACGGGTAATGTTGTTATGTAGAACATGTGAGTTGCACCTAAATAGATGTAACAACGAAGCTTGGGTATCGTCCTGTAAATCTTCGAGGGCTTATAAGGACACCGTACACATTCATCCCCCAAAACCTTCCACCTTTTCACAAAACCTACCTTGGACATGGTGATTCACTCCGAAGTAGACAAGTAAGAATTGGTGAGTCTCCTCCAGTGCTTTAAGGGTTCCCTGTATCAATTTTTTCCCGTACAAAATTAGGTATATCAGGACTAGGGTATATTAGAGGATGCATCATTTTGGAGTGATAAGAGCCTACATCCATCATTCCAAAGCATACTTGTAGGATTACATGAAACAATGATCATTTCCGAAGAATTTACCTCTTTAGCCAAAAAAATTGATACACATGACTACTTGTTGTTTTTCAACAAAATAGTTTAGCATTATTCTTATAATAAAACTTGTTTGGTATCAATATGTTCATTTTAAAAGTTAAAATCCTAGTCCTGTTTCACAAAACCATTTCTCAACCGATTCAATACCAAGCAAAACATTGAAGCAATCCAACAATGAAGACCAAAATATTGCACTGATTTCATTAGCTTGATTCAGCCAATCCTCCATAGCATGTTTTCAAGCTATATCAAACTGACATTAGGATACTTATTTGAGTTCACTCCTTATTTTGTCAACTATCGAGTTTATCAAAATTACATCCAACACAAATCCCTTCATAACTCGTTTTGAGTTATATCACAATCATATTGAGATTAACTTGTTTGAGTTACTCTCCCCATCAACAATCCAGAGCTTGTTCAAGCCAAATCTACACAACGTGACACAAATTCCCTAATAGCTCATCTCGAGTTATATCACAATCATATTGAGATAAATTTTTTGAGTTACTCTCCTTATCAATAATCATGAGCTTATTCAAGCCAAATCCAAAGCAATTAAGTTCTCATTTAATCACGTCTGCTCAAAATTCATAACCACTTTTACAACTTAATCAGGAACACACCTATCTCATCATGGTATTCACACATAGTCACAATCATGAAAATGACGATGAATAAGTTCATGAACCTTAATTCACCAATGAAGAACAATAACAAGTAAATAGGGTGATAGAACAAAACAAGAATGAATATCTATTGTGCATCCTAGCCATGGGGAAAAACTACTCCCGACTTCAGGACTAAAAATTTAAACAAACTTATCAACAATGGTGAATCAAGTTACCACAACGAAATACCAAACAACCCAAATAGCTCTTTGGCTGATGAGTTATTCACCAAAATCTAATACTTAACAAAGAAACTTGAGGAAGCAACTGCTAGAGCTGAAAGGTTAAAAGACTCCAATCCAGACCCCAATACTCACAAAATTCTTGATAACCCATCCCCTGCCTCTCCATTCGCACAAGAATGGAAACATATGAAATACACCATCCAAGGACTACAAAAAAATTGAAACAGTTCAACTTTGAAGAACTATGTCCTTACCCATTTGATATAGAAATATTACGCTTACCATTTCCGTCATCCTTCGAAATCCCAAAATTTGATAAATACAAAAGCAAAGGTGACCCCCGTGAACATGTCAAGGAATTTTACATGCAATGTTAGGAAGTTGCTTATCGTGATACATATCTTTTACGATTATTCCCTCAAAGTTTAGGAGGACAAGTTTTAGACGGGTGTCTCCATCTTCCCAAATAGCCAATCACAAAATTTGTAGACTTATCGGAAAATTTCATCAAACATTTTCCTTCAATTTAGACTCATAAATAACAATGCTCGATCTCTGTAACACTAGAGAAAGTCCCAAAAAAACTTCACCTCCTTTTTATAATGATGGAGAGGAATTGCAAGTAGATTTCCCTTCTCAATACCTAAAATATAATTGGTTAGCATTTTGTTCTAAATCTCAATGCGAAATTATCATTCCACATGAAAATACATTGTCTAAGTAATTTTGAAGAAGTCATTGAAAAGGGAACATAGATAAAAAAATCCCTCATTTCTAAGGGCTTACTTAAAACACCCTTGAGGGACCAACCTCATAGAGACGCCCCTCAAAACCAAGACAAATCCAAATTCTTTAATTGAAACCGAAATATAGTCAACAATGGTGTTACTTGATTCTTTCCATGTCTGAAATGTTCAAAGCAATCTGCTCAACACATTCAAATCCAAACAACCGATCATAATCCCTAGAAAGGAAGATCCTTCTCGGAGACGGTGAAGATAGTTCACTCCACTTGGAGAAATCCTATCTAGCATCTTTTGTCACTTAGAAAATGCCAACATGATTACGTATCCCATTGTCAAACCCTTCAAGAAGGACAACCCAAACTGAATTGGTATAAGGACAATGAATATTGTGATTATCATCACATAAAAGGGCACTCTATAGATTAATGCATGCAACTCCACCATTACATCCAAGACCTGATCGAATGTGGAGACATAAAAGTTGAAAATACTTTTGAGACAAAAACACCCAATGAAAAACTTAACATGTTCAAAAACCCCTTCCCTAACCACAATGATAATTCAAAGGATAAGGGCCAATCATCAAGAAATGTCAAGTATGACTCATTCATCTTGACCATAGACTATGACCAAGACTTAGTGACACCTATACAGATCATAAATGATTGTGTGATCACCACCAGACAAAAAAATGTGGGTCCCTACAACAAAAAAATCTACTACTTCATCTCCACCACCTCCTAATCCACCATCTAACTCCACCACCAATTCCACTCCACAACCTTCACCATCATTCAATATTGTCAAAAATTGGAGAAGACTACAACATAGATTTCCATCATGGAATTACGTAATTCTTCTCCCTTTACAACACATCCTTATGCAAACATTGAATGATGCTCGTTTCCCCGAGGACATCAATTCACAACAATTCCAAGCTTTAATCGCACATCTTACGGTAGCCAATCCTATTTTATCCTTTGGTCCCACTGACCTTCTTAATCCCAACATCGTTAATAATCATTCTTTATACGTAAAGGGTTATATAACTCATATTAAGATCAAGCGCTTATTAATTGACAATGGATCCATATTGAATATTTGTTCCATGAAACTCTTACGCTACCTAGGTTACACCGAAAAACAATTTACAAACAACATCATAACCATTTGTGGGTATGATAATAGTGAAAGAAAGTCTGAAGGCACAATCACATTACCTCTCCAAGTTGGACACATCACCTTAGAAAAGATATGTCATGTGATGGATGTAGAAGTTGCATATAACATTCTCATCGGCCGACAATGGATTCATGCCATGAAAGTCATCCCTTCAACGTTCCACCAATGTATTGAATTTTCTCATTTGGACAAATAATTTACGTTGCGTGTGGATCCCCAACACTTTGAGTATTGTAGATTCCTTGAAGGACGGTATATACATGATCACTATTATCCATCAACAGATAAGTACGCTCCACCTTGCATAATCCCTAACGAAACACGTGTCAATCTGGATACACTCCCTAAATATGATCTAAAACCATCACCTTCTAACCAAACCACATTTTCCAATCCATTCTCTTCCGCTAATCAACAATCTTCAACCAGTCCTCCTCCCACTAATCAATCATCTTCTTCCACTAATCAAGCTTCTTCTTCCAACAACAATCACTCTTCCACCACACCATCTTCTTCCTCACCTAGTCAACCTTCTTCATCCAACCATACCTCTTCTATTAAGATACCTTCTCCTTGATTAACCAAACTTCATCCTCTAATCCACCCCCTCTTCTTATAACCCATTTTATTCATCTTTCAGAACTACCAAACTGACTTCCCCGCCACGTGAGGTACCTACTGGTCCCCCTGTCCCACACATTCAAAATTATTGACAAAGGATGTGGTGAATATCAATTTCAAAAGGTGGAGACTCCTTTTACATCAACAAATCCCCACACAACTATGGCAAACCCAACACTCTGCATCTGAGAATCCATCCCACTTACCAATTGGGACAATCAGTTTGGAAAAAATTTAGTTATCTCGACAATGAACATATTCCAAGTTCTTTAGGATCTTGGTTATATAATGACGAATTTTCTCCCTATTATGAGTCCCCTCAATTTACCAAAGCTCATCGAATAATGAAAAATATGTGATGGAAGGGTAAAGTATTTGGTCCCAAATGAACAAGGTCATTTAGACCCAATCAATTACACACAACATCATGATAAACATGGTCTAGGTTTCAAGGTATTCGATGTTGCTCCTATATTAATTTCAAGTGATAACGACGACACCAGCTCTGATAGTGACACCAAATCTACACATAGCCTTTTCAAAGACCTCGCTGAAACACATCTTTACTTTGAACATTTATCTCGTTAACGTCATTGATTTCAAGCTTACGCATCTGACTCTCATAGACCATGGCCAATCACATCATGTGGCCATGGACATGTTCCAAAATGATGAAGCCATCGAAGAATTCCTTGGAACTCATGATCAAATCCCTACTTTCGACCATAGAAAAGGATTTGAAATCAATCTAGATGAATCGGCCTATTTTGGTGAAGAAATAGAATATTCGGATCCTTTACCTTTGGAAAATTTGGATCAGAAGCGCAAACAAAAAATTTCCCATAGTCAAAATCTCATCGTCACCCTATCAAACAAACATGTCAATAAAAATTCTCAACATCACACACAAAAATCTTGTGCCAACTCCCGAATCACCCGACACTGATGACTTACATCAACCATTAGCATCATTTTTCAAAAGGATACATCTAAAATGCTTGTAGAAGAAACTAAAGACAAACATTGGAACCATCGAATAGCCAAAAAATTTACAACTTGGTATTAGTTTGTCTGACCAAGAATGCATAGAATTCACAACACTCCTTATTGAATTCCAAGATATCTTTGCATGGACCTATAAGGACATGTTAGGCCTAGATCCATCTCTTGTAGTACACCACCTTGTGGTGCATCCGGATCTGGCTTTGTGAAAGAGGAACTATGCAAAATACATTCCCAACTAACAATACTTGTCAAATCCGAACTCGAGAAACTCTTAGAAGCCAACTTTATCCAACCTATTGATTATTCGACATGGATATCTAACATAGTTCCCATAGCCAAGAAAACCCCTAGATATGCATAGAATTTTGAGACATTAACAAGGCTTGTCCCAAGGATGACTTTCCCTTTCCAAACATAGACATGATTTTCGACTCTACGGCAGGCCATGAAATGCTCTCCTTAATGGATGGATTTTTCAGTTATAATCAAATACGTATTCTTGAAGGGGATCAATATAAAACAAAATTTACTACATCACGGGAACCTTCTATTATAAGGTGATGCCTTTCACTTGAAAAATTCTCGTGCCACCTATCAACGGGTAAATGCATGGTGTTGTGTCCCACTTCTTGTCCTAAAAATGCGAACCAAAATGGGGAAGGCGCGTTTTCCAAGGCGGGTTCGTGTGAACACATTCTTGCGCGAAAACCGGTTTCGCGTGAATAGACACACGCAAGCCATTTTTTTCCGCGTGGCGTAATTGAAATTGTTCACCTGAGCACCCGTGAACCCCATCACGCGAATGGGGTTCGCATGAACACCCTTGTATGTATATTGGAGGCTCTGTGGAGGAAATCATTTTCCTCCGCCCCGCCTCCTTCACGCGAAGTTTGGACCAGAGCCCACCACACCAGCCGAGAGCCCACCACACCGAGCCCACCGGTGCGAAGCCCGGACGGCGATGAGCCCAGGTATGTTAGCAAAATCGTACACATTTTTTTAGCAAAATCGTAGCCACTAAAATACCATTTTTTGCAAAACCCTGGCTCGTTTTTTTGGTAAAACCCCATTTTTTCTTGTAGAAATGAATTGAATGTGAAGGTCAACTCTGAAAATACCTGGTTGGCCGTTTTGTATGCTACATCCTTGTTACTTGTCAGCAGATGTTAGAAAACAAGCCGATTTCAGAGCTGTCAAACAAGTCAACTCAGAAAAAAATTAGCCTCCATAAGGTTTCTGTAGAAAAAACTCTATTCCACAGTATCCGGAGATTATATACCAGGAATTGTTCAAACTAATTTTTGCTCGTACACTTCACTGTATATGACTGTCTTGCTTTACCTATATTGTCAGCAATGGTTGAATAATCTTGAAGGCGTCTTTATATATGACGATAATTATAAAGAATTCTTTCATTTATTTTTTGTTAGCAAGAAGATTGCAAATGCTAAGAAATGCTATAGTTTTCTAGCGCAAGCTACTAATATGGACTGCCCTTCTTTCCCATTCAATCAGTTGATATAGCTTCTGTACAAGATAGACATATTAACCTTTCTTATTGTTTTTTTTCTAATTGGTACCACTTTGGGCTTTGATAAGGAAATTCTATTCTATAAAACATGTAAATTTTCATGCAAAAATCTGCAAAATACATGCGTAATGTAATTTTTCTCTAATTCTCTTAACTTTCTTAAACAAGTATTTGTCAACAATTGTTGAATAATCTTTAAAGCATCTTTATATATGATGATAATTATAAAGATTCCTTCCTTTATTTTTTTTAGCAAGAAAATTACATTTGCTAAGGAATGTTATAGTTTTCTGGCGCATGCTACTAAAATGGACTGTCTTTCTTTCCCTTCCAATTAATTGATATAGCTTCTGTACAGATAGACATATTGACGTTTCGCATTGTTTTCTTTTCTTACTGGTACCACTTTGGGCTTTGATAAGGAAATTCTATTCTGTAAAACATGTGAATTTTCATTCAAAAATCAGCAAAATACATGTGTAATGTAATTTTTCTTTAACTCTTTTAACTTTCTTAAACAAATTTTTAACACAAGAGGGAACTGCCTGTGTAATTTGTATGGCTTGTTTAAGAAGCTTGAATAGAAAGATTCTGATTTTTTAGGGACATTTCTAGGAGGGTCGAGAGCCATGGAGATTTTTGAGGAAATAGGCAATATTTATACCCTTCCATTATGTACGTCCAATCAGACAATAAAAAGTATTCTTTTACCAGGTTCAGAGAAACTTGTTTTTTACAATGGACGATTATACTGTAGTTTCAAGTTAATTTTATCTAGCTTTATTTCTATTAGCTTTGATCCACGACTAAGGAAGAATTCATATGGTTGTTACCTGTACATAGAAAAGAATCTAGAACATAATAACTACAACTACAATTTCAATCTTCTAAAATGGAACATTTGATTATCTTTGATTTTTCCCATTTGCTCTTCAATCATTGGTATTTGGTGATCCAAATCAATGTTGTAAGCAAGCTCTTTCTGAGCAACCTAAAATATTTTGCATTTTCTCTTCCAAAAGTGGTCGATAACTATTTTTTTAGAAGACTTGGCAATCGCATTATGAAAAATATTGATGTCCGCATAACTTCTTTCCAAGATAATGTGTTTCCAAAGATAGCACAAAGACTATTGTGAATAGAAATCTATGTCTTTTTAGTGAGCTTGTATTTCCAAAAAGTATGCATGATAGACTCAAAAAAATTCTAACTAGACACTTAAGACGGTTGGTTACAAGAAATTGTATGTCATCGCCAATAGGTAGTGTGTGGAAGAAAATGGCTAAAAAACCTTTTTAGTCATGGCATTAGCTTTGAAATTGTAAATAGTAGCTCTGAGGTGCTACCATTTATATTCTTTAAGTTTACATCTTCATTTTGAGTTGAGTCTTTGTTCCAAGGACAAATCCAGGATGAATTTTCGATAAACACATTTGAGCATGGAGTGATTTAACATGTTGTTGTTAGACCATGTCCATCCTTCAAGAAGTTGCATTGAACAAAGAGTAGACATCTTAACAAGGAGTGAGTCATCCTCAAGTTGTAAAATTCTAATTATAGTTGTCTTATCATTACACATAAGTGAAAAAAACCTTTAAGAAATGCCAATGTTTCCATTGGTACCATTATAAGTGACACAAATCTTCAAACTCGCATATACCTATTTTTAAAAGACATTTTTAGTTCAGCCTAGACTACAAAGAAGGGAAGATTGTTGATTTACATGTCTATTCAACCAAATCGATGAAGTGGGAAAGCTAAGGCCATGTTAAAGAGATTTGTTATTCCATTCCAACAGCTCATAAATGTCACGTTGTGCTTTCCAACGAACTTAGAACTGACAACTTTGATATTTCCAATCAATTACTAGCGAAAGGGTCTTTGAGGGTCTGCATAGGAAAAGATACTCATCTCTCCACTCTTGATGGATGATTTGTCTGATCTCAACATAGGCGGATTAAATTTACAAGAAGGCAAAGAAGAATATGACCCGCTTGTGCTCTTGGCATCTAAATTATAAGTAGAAAATTTATTTTGCAATTGAAGATCATCATTTGAGGGTGGCCTTATCTTTGGAGCGCTGAAGGAGCGTGCTTTAGCCTTGGCAGACCTTACACGGGCCTCGAACTCTACGATGAGTGCTTGCATACACCTCAAAGTAATCATTGCTGCTTCCTTACCGACGACCCTAAACAATGCAGGAGCCTCACTGACCCTTTCGGTGCTTGTAGTGCTCTCCTCACTGTAAAACCCAAAACCAAATCCAAAAGAGTGACAATAATCCCCTTCAAAATAATCAAACGAAATTCTCACGGACTGTTATTGTTCATCGAGAATGGTTACAAAAAGCCTCGAATGCGGTGGATTCGAATGACAGACCCATTCTGTTGTGCGACCTTGAAGTCCTTTTGAGGAGCCCTCACTATTGTTGCCACTTTGCAGCATTTTAGGCCTCTGCAGCAACCTCGAGATGCAGATTTAGCTTGAGTCTCCACATTGAGATGTTTCGACTACTTATGCTAACTTCCTTCTCTTCTTTCCCCTGACTCGTGCTCACCAGATATTTTCCACAGACCCCATTTTTTGGACTTGACGTTGGTAAGCTTCTTCTGTTCATGATTCAACAATAGCAATCAATCAGCTTGCTTGTAAAAGGGCAAATGAATCCTCCTTTGTAATTGGTTGCCCCCGTTTTGTATGCTACATCCTTCGATTTTTCGTGATTCTCATTGTGTCATCGTATATATCAAGAGCCATGTCCATGTGCAGTATGACCAACCTTAGAGAACCTAAATGTAAGAAATAGATGTGTCAATAAAGTAATTTTTATATGATGTTGCTTTCTAATTTATTGTTTGATTAACTTTAAAATATGAAATCATGTTAATTATACCACCTTCCTCCATTTTGTTTACAGAGCCTTTTGTAAATGTGCATTTGATTGTGTCTTTTTATCTCATATTACATCGTTGTGAGTCTTTGACCCATTATTTTTTCTCTCTTCCATTATACTGTTACATCACATTACATGGTGTGCCTTGGTTTATTTCGTTGCAATCTTCCATTTTACTACACATTATATTGGATTCTCTTCCACTATTGTGCTGCTGGTTATATGGATTACCTCATCAACTCCTTTATTTATATGAAAATATCAGTTTCAAATACATGCAAGCTTTGTGTGTAGTGTCTGTTTAAACTCTTTACAACAATTGGCTTACAATTCTTTAGAACACTTTTATAAATAACGTACATACCTATAGAATGCAATTAGCACACTAAACCAACTAAATTTGGTATTAGCACAAAATGGACTTGTTGAAAGGGCTTCGGAAACTTTTAATCAAATGTAATTGGCAGGTGTCCAACCTGATCAGTTCACCTTTGGCAGCATCCTCCCAGCCTGTGTCAAAATGGGAGCTTTGGAATAGGGTATGGCCATCCATAAAAGCATAATAGTAAGAAATTTTTTTGTCAGATGTTGTAATTGCGAGTGCCCTGGTAGAATGACACCTAGCAATAGGGAATTAATTCCATCTCAGTAGTCTTTCAGTGAGGGAACTTTATTACGAACTCCATAGTTCCAATATTGAATCCCAATCATGTGGCTGCAGTTGCATTGTTTCCAAAAGAACCCATTTCTCTTGCTGATGCTAATGGTGAAGCAAACTTGAAAAGTGGTTCGGGAATCAAGAATGAGAATATGACTTCATACAATCCATTCACAACTCCCTATTGCTGCTGGAATTAACCCACTCAAATGATTAGCAGAGACGTTTATTAGCTAATAATATGACCAATTTACTCATCTTTGTAGGCAAGGGGCCTTCTAAGAAAATCCATGACAAATTGACATAGAAATGCAAGTTGGAAAGATTGGATACCTATCATGGTATCTTTCCCTTTAGTCTATTGTGAGACAGGTCAAGAAGTTCCAAATTTTTGCAATCCCCAAGGGCCAAATCAGGTAGCTATGCTTTGTGATAACTGAATGTGATTAAGAAAAATCCAGCTAGTCCTAACAATAATCCCCAAAGTAGTGTGGATGTCGGTCTCGATGATGTGCTAATGACTGCTCATAACATAATAATTTTAATTACCATATAGGATGTCCCACAGACTTCGTTTACCATGTAATCATAAAATAACACATCTTTATGCGGAGAAAGCAAATATCCATGTAGACTCCCAAGATCCCAATGTTTAATGCTTCCAACTATTTCCATTCGGTTTTAAATTCACGTAAGCTTTGTGTGTGGTATTTGTAGAGTCTCTTTACAACAATTGGCTTACAATTCTTTAGAACACATTTATAAACAGTGCTTGTAGCACCATAGCCAATATATATTTCTCATTTAGATTTTCTGTGATTCTCATTATGTCATCGATGTATTGATATATTGCAAAGTCCTTGTGGTGATGCGAGTCATGCTGTGATGGAATTCATCTATGAGCTCAGTTAATTGTTCCATAATAGACATTCAGTTGGATGATTACAAAAGCACTCATTACTTGTAAATGGTCTCTAAATGAGAAACTCTGAGGGCAATAGGCAATATTTATACCCTTCCATTATGTACGTCCAATCAAACAATAAAAGTATTCTTTTACCAGGTTCAGAGAAAATTGTTTTTTACAATGGACGATTATCTCTGTAGTTTCAAGCTAATTTTATCTAGCTTTATTTCTATTAGCTTTGATCCACGACTAAGGAAGAATTCATATGGTTGTTACACCGTACATTTTTCCAAGGTCCTCTTGGTTGCCCCGTTGTTGAATGTATTTTTGTGAAGGGCTTCTTTTATGTGATGCAAATTGTAACATAAAGGATCTTTTTAGTTTCTAGAAAAATGAGTATATTGTGTAGCTCACATTGCCTATGCCATACTAAGATCCCAATAGTGGCATAATTGTTGATTGGAACCAACATTGCAGAGTGCACTGCCAGAATAATGCATATCATGGAGATATTCCATTTTCACAAACCTTAATACTACTGCCACTGCTAGGAAGCTTTGCATATTTCTTCTGCAATATCTGTTTTAATGTGCCTTTAGGGCTGCTTCAAAGCTTCTAGATAAGATAATATAAATATAAATAAATAAGAACTCATTGGCAGTAGTTTCCTCCTAGAACTCATTGGCTGCATGTATGCCTACACTTGAGAAGCACATGCTTTAATGATATCACTGAACTTTCAGATTATATTCTTGTATCCAGTAGCATCTAGAGGTTTTAGATAATGTATTGTAGTGATATTGTAAGGCACTATCAAAAACAATGTTGACAGGAGTAAGGATGGGAAATGTGACGGGAAATTTCAGTCATATGAGTTAAATAAGATAATGCCAAAGTTAAACAGCTTCCTTGAAATAAACAACTTCCTTGAAATGTAAAGTTGATTTATCCCTGATTTTGTATACAAACACTGTGATGACATCAATAATAGATTACAAATAATTTCAATGTTTTTGTGATTTTTAAGCATGCATAAGTGGTCAACTTGTACATGTGGAGATATAGATGCATTAGACATGTCTTTTACCGATGTGTTTTGTTGTTTAAAATTGGATTGGTGTTCTATTTGATTGCGCTAATTCTGTATCATATGCACAAAAATTGTGTTCCAGGGAAAGGTGAATCCCACTCAATTGTTCTGCTTTGATAATGGTTTGTGCCCAGGTAAACTTACATTCTCTTCTACAAACATTGCTTTGACTTTAAGATCATGTAAATGTATTCAAAACTTTTCATTTCTGAACTCTGCAACATCACTTGGTATATTTTGTTATCATTGTGATTTGTAATTTATGTAATTTATTTGATTTTGTAATTTATTTTCTATATTAGTTGCATTGAAGCTTGAAAATTTCATATTTCTGTTTTCATTAATATAGGAGAATATCTTAGGAATTTTTTTAATTAAAAGTACTATTAATTAGAATTTTACTTTCATTTTTTTTACAGTCATGGCTTCTTCTGGAACTCCTAATTTGTTTGAGAGGACCGATTTAGAGATTGCAAAATTGCAATCTATTCTCGAAAATCCAACTACAGTTGGGCAGTATAAAGCCCATTGTGAAAAAATACTGGTTGATCTTCGTAGAATAGAGACAAGTTTGAAAACATATAATCCATTTGATTCTGAATCAATAAAAAAATTTATGGATTCACTAAAATCAAGTGTCTCAGGAGATGTAGGTTATAATGAGATTACATCACGACTTTCCGATAAGGAAGTCGTTAAGAGGTCTTGTTGGAGTTTTTATGCAGACAAACGGAAAATAAGGGCATATTATGTAAACAAATGTTCATGTCCTTTATGTGCCCCTTTGATTTATCTAGATTTGTGGCCTCTCAAGGCAAATTTCCAAATAATGACCAATTACCGTTATACTTCATAATGATGCTACATCTTTGAGGTTCACTTAAACCTAAAGGTGAACTATTTAGACATCCCTAGTTATTTGGGGCGGGACGTGGCCATATTAGCCACAGGGAAAGCATATAGAAAGAAGGAGCTCCTGCATTTGTTGACACGCGGCAGAGCTTGTACCAAGGCCACAACCATTCTTATCGAGGCTTTCGGGATGTCGCGATGACATGTCGTTATGATTGCACATGAGGTTCTTATCGAGGTCTTGCTTACATTGCTCGCGAGACCCAATTGATCTCTTCGACCATGTGGGTCGGTACCTTGAGAGACGCCATACTAGCAATGGAGGTGCTAGTAGTACCCGATGATACGCAAATGGCGAGGTATGCGCTCGTGCATCTTTGATTTCCCATATGACTTTGAGCTAGTTCTGAGATCCCGCTCGGGCACGTCGGCTAGGACACATCATGGCTCTTGACTTGTGTGTGTATGAGGTGATTGCTCGGCATTGCAACATTCCACTATTTGGGGTTTTAGATTTTATAGATCGAGTGGGAGTGTATCTTCTAGTCGGGGTACTACTGCTTGTTTCTGAGATAGACTTCTGTGTTTAGGATTGTCACACTTGATGTTCATCACATTTACTGTTCGGTGTGTGAAAATTAAACCTTTAATATAATTACACTAATTTTTGGTCATCAATTGTTTCATGTATTACAACTAATTTCGTTATTGTTTTTACTTATGTTTAGTGTTGTACTTATTTCAATTAACAAACATTTTGTTGTTGTTTTGTTGCTTACTAAACTCGATGTAGTGATGTGTTGTATAACATTGTTATCTTTGGTGTATTTCCTCAAACCTAAAAATGGTAAGCATCTTATTAAATTCTTATCATATCATTGTTTTGACCATCAATATTAAAAATCATTAGTCCAAGGGTTTTCATAGTAGGTTTCATTTTCCACCATTTCTTTACGATAACACACAATTGGCATTTTTAAGTGTCATTTAATTCATAAAAGATAATACATATTTTACTATATTTTACACCAAATTATGTCCAAATATTTTATAAACCTATACCAGTGGTATAATGTTTTTATAAATTTCAATTAAAATTTTAGGTTTCCTACACATAATCCTAAGAGGTGCTCTTTTTAGTAAACCTTGTTTATTTTGTTATTCATTACTATTTTCTTCAATTGTTTCTTCATTTTATGTTTGTTGAGTTATATACATTGTTAATTAATTTGTTTGATTGTTCCATCATATGATATTCATTTTTATTTTATTCATTTTATTTTTCCATTGAATTTTCTTCATAGTTAAATTGTTCATCATGTGTTGTAGGTCTTGAATTAACTTGCATATTTTCAACAATATCAAAATTAAAAACTTCAAAGTTTGAATGTGGAATTGCAACATAATTTCATGTGACACCATGAATATAATTTGGACTTAAAATGTAGAAGAACCTTCATCAACATTAATCATTACTTCTAGTGACATAGATTTTATTTCAACATGATCGTTAGGGATATATGACATACTTGTAGTTTCTAAAACTCTCTAAGTTCGTTGTTTTTATTTCACATTTCTCTTTTTTTTTTCACATATCCTCCTCTTCAATTTCTTCCTCACGTTTCTATGAGACCCACTACCCATGATCCTTAATTGAAACATATAAAAATATGAAATTTTTAGTATAATATACAACCAATTAGACTATGGCTAGAGTGTTGAAGACAAAAAAATAGAAGTAGTCAAAAGTGGGGTAATAATTTTGAATAAAAAACAAAAGAGAAGTAATAAAAAGTGTGGTCATAATGGTGGAGACAAAAAAATTGATGTAATTAAGCGTAAATAATATATCGAAATATTTGTTTGTGTTGTATAGTACTATTAAAAACTAGGGCGGGGTCAGAATGTTGGGATCCATTGAAAAAATATGTTGGGATTTAGGGTTGTATTGCATGAAATACATAACACGTACTCGATTTATAATGCACATGCGCTTTATAATGCATAGACATTATAACACATATCTTTTGTTTTGTTCAATTTCACAAAGCATCCCTTTAGGCTCATAAACGATTTATATTTTTAAACTAAATCCTTGGACCTATCATTTTTCCTATGTGAAATGATTTCCATATAAAATTTCATAAAATCATGACTACGAGGAAGAGAAACTTGTCCTTTTCGATGATATAAATTTTTTTGATTTTTATAACTATAAGGATTCTAATGTTAAATATTTGTAAATATGTCTTTCTATGCCATTGTATTGAAAGAAAATATGTTTATAACTTTATGTATCTAACTTTTGATATATGCATCTAAATTCGAAAAACATTATACCATCACATATAAGAACTAATTCTATTAAATTTTCTTTTCTCAAATTCAATTAATGTTAAGGTATTTATATGGGGTGAATGCTCAACTATCTATTTTTAAATCAATTTAAATACCTATTTACTATTAAAATTCATTTAATAAATATTTACAATAATATAAAAAGTTTTGCAATGTACTAGATAACTTTATTTAACTTTCCATAAAAGGATTTTTAAAAATATTAAATGATGCTAAAAATGTGAGGGTGAATGGTTTGCTATCAACTATGTCTATCTAAAAACATGAGTACTTAATTGTATTTTAAGAATTTATATCACTAATACTTCACCATTTAAAATAATAATAATGATTTAAAAATGGACTTGAAATGCAACAATTCATGTATTGATACCTTGTTCAAATTTTGATTGTAAGTACCTCAAACAATCAATGAAAGTACAAGTTTCTCAAATTTTCAGGAAAACATTTACACTTGAGATCCCCTTTTTGCAACCATCTTCTCTCTCTCACACACACATATATTGGGCTCTTTACAATTAAATTTTTGTAGGAATTCGATGTTATTTTCCTTGCATTACGAAATAATTAAAAAATGAATTCTATTTATAGACCCATTATGAGTGAGGTGAATTCTCAGAGATAATAACTTTACGATGCGACATTCTAGCTAATTACTAAGGATGAGTCATGGCCCTCACAGCACTTTGTAAACCCATTGTAGAATGTCGAGGGCTCCTCAAGTGACTTATGTGGTGCAACCCAGCGGCTTGAAGTGCTAGTGTCATATGTGTCTCATTCCTCATGCTTGAGTAATCTTCGTGCCTTCTTGAACTATCGACACTTAAAATTTTCCTCCGTCATTTCTATTTTATTAATGTATGTATTAGGAATAGGATGTTGTTAAGTATAATTAGTAGTGGTGTTCAATATAAGATAATGACACCGTCGATCGGTGTCATCAATGAAGTAGAATGCGGTAATAGTCAAAGTGCAAAAGAAATGTTGTGGTAAAAGTAAATATTTGTTGTAAGTGGTCCAGTAATGTTAAAATGTCAAAGTTGGGGTAAGTAGAGTAAGTAGGGTCTACATGATTAGGAATTAGAAATATTATATTTCTAATAAGGACAAGGAGTAATGTCATAAACATTTTGTGTATTTTAATTGTAGAAAAGTCTAAAAGGTGGAACCCATGTAAGATGATAAGGTTTATCTTATCTAAGAAGATAAGCCTACATGTAAAGTCAAGAGTTTAGGCATGGAATATGATTGAAAGGAAGAGATTTTCTATCCTATCTTAGAGATACGGTGGATAAACATGAATTCCTATAAATAAAGGGGCCACCCCCTCATTTAGCATAGAAGGAAGTAGTGAGAAATATTGTATGAGTAAGTGTGTAAAGGAAGCCATCATTTTGAAGGTGTGTTAAAGAAGCCATTAAGAGGTGTAATTGTGAAGTTTCTCCCATAGTTATTGTTGGAAGGCAAGTGAATTTAGTAACACTTGAAGTACCTCATGGGTGAGATTGTAACAATTTCATGTTGATATTATAATTTACACTTATATTTCAGATTTATCATAATTCCTTCTTATCATAGTCTATGGTATTCTTGTGTTATGTTTGTTGTTGTGTTTCACGATTCCATCCACCAAACTAAAAACTATGCATTACTAAAATAATCATAGCACGAGGAGTTCCTGGTGAAATATTATCAAAGTGCGATTCGTGTTGACATTTTGGTTCTGTTGCCGGGACCATTCCTCGGTGGATTTTATGGAGAGATATTCCCACTTAGTTAGAAATCATTTGGAGAGTCACCTTGTTTTTACTGTGCATAGGAGTTACCATGGTAAAGTCACTTTTATTGTGAATAGTATTTACCACATTAACTTTACTTTTACCGTGAATAGTATTTACCATAGTAACTTCACTTTTACCGTAAATAGTGTTTACCACAATTAAGTCAATTTTTATTGTAGTAAGTCAAGTTTTACCATAGTTTACTGTGGTCATTCCTATTTTACTTTGTAGAAAGGTGTAAATTCACTTTCTATTGTAGTGAGTCCAGTTATTTGTGCACATAAGTCTTACTTCTTTGTACTTGTGAGTCGGTATTTCAATGTGGTTACTTTTAAAAATAGGAAGATTCTGTTTTTGAGCAATCTAATGAAGATGCTTCCTCTTTTATTCAAGATTTTAAACTATCTTGTATTTGTAATGGCCCTATAAGAGGGAACAATGGACTGAATTTTTGCTACCTTTTTGGATGGTTCAGGCCCTTAGGTGGTTTGAAACACTAGGTGATAATGTGAAAAACTCATGGGATTTATTAACTAAAAGTTTTCTTGAAGAATTTGGTGAACAACAAAATATGCAATCTCATGATCGATATCACAAAGCTATCCCAAGGAGAGAAGGAGAAGATAAGGGATTATCATGCTCGTGTTCTAGAGCTAAGGAGGAAGCTCGATGCCCAGATCCGGAAGGAAGGATTAGCGGATGGGTTGATGAATGGAGTGGATAATCTCCTCTGTAAGCACTTCATTCTTGGGATGAAGCCAAATATCAGACAACGAGTGAAGTATGACCACCCAACTACCATTGAACAAGCAAAGGATATTGCAAGAAGGCAAGAAGAAAGCATGGAAGAGGAGCCCAAAGAAATTGTTGCTAAAGTAGAGCCTACACTAGTACCTTTGGTCCAGAATCCACAACCACTCTCGGTGAGCACAAATCTTTCTCCTAGTACATCTACTAAGTATGAAGATCTGCTCAGGAAGATGGGCCAGTTAACTATTAATCTTCTTCAAGGAAAAGAATTTAGTTCTTAGGGAGGAGATAGAGGTCCAAAAAATATTTACTGAAGTCGTATGTGTATGGTTGACATAAAAGGGTCATTATAAGTATAATTGTCCAGATAGAGCTTCTACATCCGATACAAGAGATAATGATAAAGGAAAAATACACATGAATTCTCTTGATGTAGTAGATAAGAGCATAAATAATGAAGTAGATGTGTTTGTAACAAAAAAGAAAGAAAGAAAAAGATAACCAAGATGGAAATCATCCTAAGAAGATGAAAGGAGAAACTAGTAAGAAACATAGGAGAAGAAAGTTGGGTGTGCGGGATTTTCGATTTCACGGGGATAAGGACCATACTCCATCTTAGAAGATCTATCCAAAGGCCTGCAAATATTACATATGGTCAACTCTTGGCTATGTCTTACGAGAAGAGGCGGGATCTGCGAAGTGGACTCAATGCTCAACGAAGGAAGGAGGTTGAGGTCCCTATTTTGGAGGCAGAGGTGGATCCCATGCTCCACGGTTGAGGTATTATGTAATGGTATTTCAATTTATGATGTCTTAGTTGATGGAGTGCTTATAGTTAATGTAATGATCGAGTTTGTAATGAATATGTTGGGTTTAAAATTTGATCACCCCTCAACACTTATGTTAAGGTCATTAAATAAGGGAAAAACTAAACCAGAAGGTGTTGTTTCAAATGTGGCAATATCTTATGGGTGTTATATGTGTGGTAGACTTTCGGGTGATGAAAAATGGTACATTACGTACCCAATGTTGTTGGGAAGACCATGGTTAAGGAGAGTTCATGCAAGAAACTACTTTGGAATGAGGGCTTCATGACACTTGGACATGGCGAGAGAGAGGGTGAAGATAAATGTGATCCCTCGGCATCATAAGGTAGAAAATGTGGATTCAAGTGATGAAATTGATGATTGGACATCCTTTGATTACTCTAGTACCAGTGAAGTGGACACAGAAGATGAAGAAAGTGAGTTTGATGTTTCGGTCATGGATATCCTTCCAGTCACACCGACTCATGAACCCATAAAATTATCTGAAGAAGAAATTGATGATCGTCTCCAACAAATAAAGATTGGTGATGTTGTGATGGAGAGTGAGAAGGAATGCTACCTCCAACTCTTTCGAAGGTACATACACCTATTCACTTTTGATTACAAGGAACTCCATCAAGTAAGTTGGGTAGAACATTCTATTGAGCTGGTAGATGGTGCTAAGCCCATAAAGCAAATGCCATATAGAATGAATCCTAATTTTTCCAAGATTGTAAAAGAAGAAATAGATAAGTTGTTGATGCGGGATTTGTATTTGTTGTGAAGAATTCAAATGGGTTTCTCCCATTGTGATCTCAATAAAAAAGAATGGGAAGCTACGCATTTGTGTTTATTATAGGAAGCTCAATAAGGCAACAAAGAAGGATCATTACCCTCTTCCATTCTCAGATCAGATCTTGGATGTAGTAGGCTAGGAGTGCTTTATAGTTTTGTTGATGGATATAGCGGATACAACCAAGTTTGTATAACGGAGAAAGATCAGCTGAAGACCACGTTCACCACTCCTTGGGGAATGTTTTCTTATAGAGTTATGCCTTTTGGGTTGTGTAATGCTCCGGAAACATTCCAGTGCTTGATGAATAGGGTGTTTGAACCCTACATTGGGAACTTCATCAGAGTATTTCTAGATGATTTTTGCATCTATGGGAGCAAGATGGACCACCTACACCAAATGGAGACAACATTTCAAAGTTTAGATAAAGCACAAGCCTCACTAAACCCTACAAAGTGTGTCTTTGAATGTTCTAAAGGCGTTTTGTTAGGGCATGTTGTATCCAAAGATGGTATTGGTACTGATCCTGATAAAGTTTCAAAAATCAAAGAGTTACCATTTCCTATGAATAGAAGTAAGTTGAGATCATTTTTAGGCCATGTGGGTTACTATAAAGGTTCATCAAGAATTTCTCAAATATTTCACAACCACTAACCCGGTTCTTGAAAAGGATGTTACTTATGAACCGGGAAATAAGGTGCATGAAGATTTTGAACAAGCGAAAAAAGCCACAGTGTCTTCACCTATTTTAAAGAGTCTAGATTGGAGCAAGCCATTCATTGTGTATCTTGATGCGTCGGATGTAGCACTAGGAAGTACTCTAAGTCAAAAAGATGAAAATGGGAATGATCATCTAATTTATTTTAGGAGTAGACAAATGAGTAGTGTTGAGGTAAATTATCACAGCTAATCGAAAAAGAGGCTCTAGCTATTATTTTGGTTTGTAAAGAAGTTTAGAAATTACTTGCTAGGGTAGAAATTTATAGTTGTAATAGATCATCATGCTCTAAAATATATTGTAAATAAGCCTAACCCATCAGGGAGGATAACAAGATGGATAATTTTGCTACAAGAATTTAAATTTGATATTATAGATAGGCGGGAAAGAAGCATGTCAATGCGGATGCACTCTATCGAGCCTATGATGATTTAGGTTCATCTTGATGATGATGATTTCCTAGATGCAACATTGTTATCCCTTGACACAATCCTAGTGAATACATAGATATTTAGAATTATCTGAATGAATTCAAGTTTCCTGATGGTGCCAATGCAAAGACTAAGAAGAAGATTACTCAAGCCAGGTCATCCATATTCTATTCTTACGCATGGAGTATTATTTCGAATAGGACCTGATGGAAAATACAAGAGGGTAGTTGGACGTGATCAAGGGAAGGAGATAATAGAAGAATTCCACAATGGTACATGTGGAGGACACTTCTCTAGAAAACTTATAGCAAGAAGGATCTTGGATGCGAGTTATCAACCGCCCACTTTTTTTAGAGATTGTTATAATTATTGTAAGACATGTGATATTTGTCAAACACATGGTAACCGTAAGACTTCATCAGCTCCATTATGCCCTATTCTTCCACTTGGTCCCTTTGAAAAGTGGGGAATAGATATTATAGGTCCACTTCCAACTACCCCATGCCAAAATAAGTATATTGTAGTTGCCACAGATTATTTAACCAAGTGGGTTGAAGCTAGGCCATTGAAAACAGACTTCCATGGATGAAGTGGCAATGTTCATATATGAACGCATTATCACTAGATTTGGTTGCCCATTAGAAATTGTAACAGATCAACGAATCCACTTCATTAATTAGGTGGTAGAAGCCCTAGTCAAAAAGTTTTCTATTAAGCAGGAAGGAAACAACATACAAGCCAAGCACAAATGGACAGGTGGAGCGAACAAATTTTGTGTTGTGTCAAATTTTAGAAAAGATGCACCTTGTAGGTACATAAATGGGATAAAAGGATTCATGCAGCATTGTGGGCATATAGGGCAACATCAAAGTCAGCAACAGGATACTCCTCATTTCAGTTGGCTTATGGCATTGATCCAATTCTTCCTATTGAGTTTGATATTCCCATTGTGAGAGTTATTAAAAATGAAAGGATGGATGAAAGTGATTCAAGGTAAAAGAAAGGTTGGTACATCTGCATTTGCTAGAGGAAATGAGGGAAATATCGAAGGATACAAGCTATAAGAAGAAAATGAAGCAAAAGGAATACTTTGATCAAAAGATCCGTTGGTCTCCATTTCATGTGAATGACTTGGTTCTAGTATATGATTCCGAGATATAAAAAAGAAGAAAGAGAAAATTTCTTCCAAAATGGATGGGGCCTCTACAAATAGCGATTGTGCATAAAAATGGCACATATTGACTAGAGGAATTGGATGGCACTCCCATTATGAAATGGGTCAACCATGATAAGTTAAAAGATTTTCAGGCACCGGCTTGAGAATGTCCATAAGAGTGTACTCAGGGATGGAGTAGAAGCTAGGAAGGGGAAAATGTCAACATTAAAATTTTCCTCCATCATTTCTATTTTTTTAATGTATGTATTAGGAATAGGATGTTGTTAAGTATAATTAGTAGTGGCGTTCAATAGAAGATAATGGCACCATCGATGCGGTGCCACCAATGAAGTAGAGTACGGTAGCGATCAAAGTACAAAGAAATGTTGTGGTAAAAGTAAATATTTTTGTAAGTGGTCCGGTAATGTTAAAATGTCAAAGTTGGGGTAAGTAGAGAAGTAGGGTCTACATGATTAGGCATTAGAAATATTATATTTGTAATAATGACAAGGAGTGATGTCATAAATATTTTAGGTATTTTAATTGTAGAAAAGTCTAAAAATGTAGAACCCATGTGAGATGATAAGGTTTATCTTATCTTAAGATAAAGCCTACATGTAAAGTCAAGAGTTTAGGCATGGAATATGATTGAAAGGAAGAGATTTTCTATCCTATCTTAGAGATAGGGTGGATAAACCTGAATTCCTATAAATAAAGAGGCCACCCCCCTCATTTAGCATAGAAAGAAGTAGTGAGAAATATTGTATGAGTAAGTGTGTAAAGGAAGGCATCATTTTGAAGGTGTGTTAAAGAAGCCATTAAGAGGTGTAATTGTGAAGTTTCTCCCATAGTTATTGTTGGAAGGCAAGTGAAGTCAATAACACTTGAAGTACCTCATGGGTGAGATTGTAACAATTTCATGTTGATATTATAATTTACACTTATATTTCAGATTTATCATCATTCCTTCTTATCATAGTCTATGGTATTCTTGTGTTATGTTTGTTGTTGTGTTTATAGATTCCATCCACCAAACTAAAAGTTGTGCATTACTAAAATAATCATAGCACGAGGAGTTCCCGGTGAAATATTATTAGAGTGCCAGATTCATGTTGACAGAACATGTTCCCATCAACTCTCATAGGGTACATATATTAGTATCTAGTTTTGAGGTCTAGCCATCTCGTGGCCAATAATGTTTACCCATGGTAGCTCATAGGAAATATGTCGGTATATCACATAACACTTTGAGGAATTCTAATATTCATCTATAAATCAATGGTTTCCTTCCTTGAGGATGAGGAAAACAGGTCAACCAAAGTTTCTTGAATGAGATGTTGTCACTCAATAGTCTTTAGACACACACATACACACACAAATTCAAAAAGTCTGAAAACTATCCGTAAATAAATGATTAGCCACCAAATATAAAATTCACTAACTCTAACATAAGTAATAGTATAAAATAGAAGAACTTTATTTGAAAAATGGATGGGGATGAAGGGGATGAAGGGGAGAAGGAGAGGAAGGACGAGTGGGAAAAATTTATTTAAATTCTGTAGAGGCTCGGGTAATCAAATCTTGGACGAGATCGGGATAATGGTAAGAGAGAGTGTGTCCTGTCTCTCCCCCGAACCTAACACAGGAAACAGAAGAACCATCCCTTTTTGTGCCAGAGGAAGTGATTTTATGGGATAATAACAAATATGGCCACTCTCTTTTTGGACGGTTTGTTGTCATTAGGCCAAATGTGGATCTTGTCAGGGCTTGGGCCAAGAGAAAATGGGCTCCCGAGGTGGTATCTCGGTTGTGGCCATTTCTAATCAATCCTTTTTGTTCCAGTTTGAGAGGGAGGAAGAGTATCTCTTTGCCATTAATGGAGGCCCTTAGCTCTATAGGAAGACCATCTTTATACATGGAAAAATGGAATCCTTGGGATTGATATGAAATATTTTTCTCCCAATGCTTTCCTTGTGTGGGTAAAGCTCCGGATCTAGCCCTTGAATTCTGGGATGTGATGGTTTTGAAATGGATTGCTAGGGCCATTGGCGAGTTATTGGTCATCGATTCTACCACTCTATCCAGGACCAAGATGACCTCTACCATAATGTGTGTGTGAATTCTCGGCCCAAGAAACGCTTCCCTCTCTCATTCGCCTTGGCGTGAGCCATGGAGTCGGTCAATTAGGTGATCTGTATGAAATTTCCCATGTTGTTTGTGGCGGTGCGGGACTATTGGTCACGGTGCAAGCTCTTGCTCTGGTTCGATCAAGAATCATGGCTAAAGGTTCTTATTGGCACTATGGGTGATGTTGGTGGTGTGAAACCGGATCCCCAACTTATCTTTCCAATTTTTGGCAAGATGCATAATGTTGGGTTGTCACTTAATAGGGATTTAGAGGTAGTGGGAGGGTCGAATCCTCTACTTGGCTACCTGTCACCCCGGTGAATAAGAAAAAAACCTACCTTGGAGACGGTGGATGGGGTTAATCTTTCAAGTATGGTGGGGTTGCAGGTATGCTCATTGGAGAACGTAAATTTTGTTCCCAAAAAGTCTTTGACTTGGTCATTAATTCAACTTTAAACTACAAACCGCTGGCTAGGGGTTTGTTGTGGTATCAAGGCGAGATAAGGCATTTGTTGTGGAGGACACGTCTCACAGTGAAGAGGAGGAGGATTCTTCGAACTGTGGGTATTCTATTGAGTCAGAGGATGAGAATGGGTCCTCATTTGGGTTCGTCTCTAAGGTTGAAAAAGATATGTTTTCACGTGCCCCCGAGCTTTGTGCAGGGTTTCCTTTGAAGAATATCGGTGGAAATTTTATGAGGGAAAAATGGATAATTCCATTAGTATCAAAAGTAACATAGAAATTGTTCTTGATATCAAAATATCCTGAAGAAGGTTGTTTTTGGGGTTTTAGATCCCAATAAACTCAAAATTTTGGACTTCTGGCAAGGGGATCTCATTATAATAGTTATCTTCTTGAAACCTTCGGTTTCATCAACCATGTTGTGCTCATTAAGCACGCTTTGGAGGACGAGGGTTGGAGTCTAGTCTAGTCAAGAAAATTAAAACATTCCTCTCCTCTTCCTTCTGTTAGGAGATAGTTTTCTCCTCCTTGGGTGTGCCTTTGTATCCACCAGAGGTTGCCTTTGGTAGGTTGGGCTTTTGGCTTCTCATTTTGTCCCTTCTTTGGGCCCAATATGCCATGTTTTGTGTTGTTTCTCTCTTGTGCCTTGTTTCCTTTCTTTTTGTTCAGGGTTCTCGATCCCTTCAAAATATGTTTTTACCATATCTAATAAAAAAATATTATAAAATATAATAAGGAGTTTGGATACAAAATAAAAAAATAGGATACTTGAGACTCCATCTTGCCACTGGGTCTCGAGCCAATTTTATAAGGCTCAAATTCATCATCCTCCTCTTTTTTGAGGGGTCCATGACCCTCTTCGGTCTCACCCTATGCAATTAAAACCTTTCCATGTCCATCTCTACCCTCACCCCGATCAATAAGGTGTATCACATGTATCGGCATTGGACCTTTTCCACTCTCCTCTCCCACTGCCCTTATAACTATGGTTGTCCTAGTTGTGGTTGTTGTCCACATCTCCTTCATCCTCATCTACTGCGGGATGACACGACTCCATTTATAAAAGTTAAAATTGGGCCCTTATTGTCAATGCATTCCTCTCTAAACTCCCCAACCATGCATCACATCACTCCCATGCATCTCAATAAACCACCGATACGTATAGGAGTGCATGAGAAATGGCTTCCTAAACTACCAAGGAACCATGGTAAGAGGAAGTACCTCGACATACCCCAATCTATCCTTAACCTACCCTACAAGAGAACATGCCATTAGTGAAGCAAACTCTCTAGGCCAAGAGTTCAACATTACAAAGTATGGATGGGAAATCATGTCGGTGTCAAAAGGATTCACCGTCACCTTCGAGTGTGTTTACGAAAGGGGCCATATTTCCCCAATGATGTGCTCATATGTCCCTAGCGGGGCCAATTGATACTATCATGACATACGGTTTAAACCTCTCATGTACCCAACTCAAGAATAGTGTGCAAAAACTTGAACCCTTTCCACCCAATATCACCACATTGTAAAGATCCATATAAGTGTAGGATAACATATCCTACACCCATTTGAATCAATGTCCATGTTCCTCAATCTTTCTCGATGATGGGATCCTAAAAGTATAAAAGGGTTATTTTTCCCTTATCCCAAAACACTAGGGAGCATAAGATGCCAATAATAACATTGTGATAGTTTAGGATGTGAACATTATAAACCATCACCAACATTAGCCCCGATTGGTGCCCCAACTGGCCCTTGATTATCCCCAAAATAGTTGGCACACTCCAAATTCTAGGCGAGCCTTGTGTTATTGGTCACCAAAACCTCTCTCCTCATGACAAAGAGGATTGTAATCCTATAAACATTCTTGAAAGTGATATCCCACTCCCCTACTACTAGTGCAAATAGGAATGTGTTCCAATCTATATCCCAATAAGGCATAACATCACATAATATCTTTCTACTTAAGAGTAACTAGTGGATTTTTAATCAATCCTAACAACCCTTAATTGACCAAAATAATTCTCTCATGTAGAGTCAACTAGCCTATGATAGACTGTAGTAAGTCAAACTCTCTTTCTCTACTCCATCGATGTATCATCTTTGCAAAACTCAACAAAACATAAAACAAAAGTTACAACTTATCCAAAATGGGAAAAAAATTAAATTCTAAGAAAAAAATAACATATTAACAATTTCTTATGAAATTACCACTTCTTACAGAGATGGAAGTTTCACATTCGCCATCGATAGTTGCATATTCAAGCTCTAGATGTTAGAATAGGTAATATTTTGTTTTTAGATCTAGGAAAATCTGTTTTAGAGAATACAAGAAAGTTTAAAAACAAAAACATAGTTTTAGTCATTTAAATTTATAGGTTAGCATATAGTTACATATTAGAAAAAACTCAATTGCAAAATAGATTAGGCAAAATATAGATTTCATATCTTATTTTGCACAAATTTTATCTTTCCAAATTAGTTTTATAATTTGAAGCTTCCAACTAAATAACAAAAGATCAATGCTAGATCCGAATACATTAGTTTTCTTAGAAAAATTGACACTTTCATTTCCTTTCATTGTATAAGTTTTCATTTCAATATAAACATTTTAACTTGTTATTTATTTCTTATTACATAATCATTGCAATTTAGAAACCTTCAAAAACACAAAATACATCATCCCCACAAATTGTCATTGAGTCGGTGAAATAAGTTGATAAGTTAATTATTAAAACTCTTGATAAACAAGATGATTTTTATATCCGAATTTACCATTTCCAGTGCGCACTTATCTTTTGAAATCACATGCAAACATGTCTCAAAACATCCCCATAAACTCTTAAAAAACACAAAAACAAAAACATAAAGAGTGATTTTGAGCACATATACAAGAAATTTTTTGAACTTAACCAAGCTTAAAAACACACACTTATTTAAACTTACAATCAATACAACACACAAATGTGACACTTTATGTGTAGGAATTATCACATTTTTAACAAGGAAGCTTTCTGATGTGTAGGATACCAAGTAATAATTTTATCCAAAAAACCTTATGAGATGTCCCCAACACTGTTCTAGCCTAGGATTGTCTTAAGTAAACACCTCATAACATTCTTACTTTGTGCTTTTCTCCCAACCATAGCAAGAACCACATACCAATTGTATCCATTCAATCATAGATGACTTTACATAGCTAGGTATTACCAAGAAGAGTTGGACACTTTCCTCACATACACACTCTAGTTGAATCTCAAAACCTTCCATAAGACATGTTATTTGATCTCAAACAAAAATTATTTCATTCTTCACCATCCACTACACAAATAATTTCACAATTAGTTCTTGACGGTGAATCCTGTAAGAAAAAAATCATATCTTAAACCTCACTAGACACATATTACCATTAGAGATTTGATTTTTCTAGAGCTCATCCACATTCCATTACCATCTTCCATATGACCTTTCCTTATTAGGATTGACTCACCTCTAATCATCATTTCACCTAAGTAACACAACTAGACATACCTCCTCTCACCGATCAGAACATAGAGCTAGGGCTCCGTGTCACCATTATTCTTGGTTGTATCATACACCATGATCAAGTTCATACAATTATCATTGTCCTCAATGGGTAATATTTTATTGCTCAAGAGTACAAGTAGAATTTATTTTTCATTATTTTCATGTTTCTATATCCCCATTTGATCTGTAAACTTCTACTTTGGAACCTTACAAAAGAAAACAACTTTTATTCCTACTTTTACTTTACTCAAAAATGATAGTTATGAAAGTTAGTGAATGAATGCTAGTGCTTGGAAATACTTGTAGAAAAATAGAAATTAATAATTCAACACACACAACACAATACTATTATCCTGAAACCCCAGTTGAGGGAAAAGTAATTGGGAAGGGGATTTTCTCTTTATTCCCAATATTATATTGGCCAAATAAAGATATTATAGATTACAATAAGTTGAAGGAAGACAAAAATGTTGCTTCCACCCTATCGACTTGATTTCTCTTCTCATACAACTTGCTTCTACAAATCAATTACAACACCAATGGTTTCTTTCTCACTTATCCCATCAATTTTTATCAATTCCACATGCTCACTTGAATTTATAGCTTCTTTCCCATGTCCTCTCGTGCACTGGAAAATAAGAAGAGTAATCCAAGGAAGATACATACTCTAGAAATTCAAAATCCATGACTTTTTGTGGATATGTATTTTTTTCTATTATGACAGGACTATTGGTGGACACAAAAGGGCGATTATACAACTACCATGATAGTTACATAATTGTTGGTGTGTCTGTAGAGGTGTGGTTACACAACCATTGCTCTGTAGAAAGTAGCATTCTATCACTTAACCATTTTCTCCTGTTTCTTCTTATTTTTCCTTATGATTTTGGTTGTTCTTACGAAGTGGTGTTTTTATGGATCCCTATGGATCACACCTTCCATACTCGGGAGTATTTTTCTCCCAAAAATATTAGTGGAGTAGAATGAGGAAACAATTACCTCTCTTTCTCCTTCGAGTACCATCGGGCCTACCTTGGTGTCTTCCCCTTGAGTCCAATATGCCAAGACTACTGTGGACCTCGCCTTGTTTCCCCAAAATTTCTTGTGCAACACTACATCCTCCTCTAATTCACCTCATGAATCAAACATGCAATCCTCTATGGAAGCTAGAAACTTACATTCTTCTTCCTCATCAATCATAAATGGCTTCTATAGGTGTAAGTTCTCACAATTTACTACTAAGTATATCTACATGAAGTGTGTAAAATCAATTCTTAATGAATTATCTCCAACCTTCTTAAATATAGTGAAGGGTCCTTACCATAGTGGCTTGAGTTTCCTTTATTGACCTCGTATTATTTCCTTTCTCAAGTTCAGCCAAACCTTGTATCAAACATGAAGATTGTGCTATTTATGATGTTGAATGTACCTAGAGCCTTGTACTTGGTTTGAGACTTCTACAATTGTTCTTTTACATTGAGATGGATTTTCTAGATCCTCTCAATGAAATGTGTTTCTCTAGTCACTTCTGAATCATGTATATCTCCTTCTTCTTGTTATCTAACTGCAATGTCTAGTGGATTAGTTGGTAAATACCCCAATCATGTTTCAAAATGTGACTTCATAGTGGATGAATGTACCACTCAGTTGTAGAAGTGATGAATGTAGGCTAAGGAATAATCCTAAGTCCATGAATATTTTCTATTATACCCTCTAATCAATTGTACCAAATTCCTATTCACAACCTATATTTTCCCATTCGTTTGGGGATGGAATTCCATGCTTCTATGTAACCTGATATCCATATTATCTTACAAGGTTGTCCAAAACTTACCCAAGAACCTTTAATATCTGTCTAAAACAATATACATTGGAAAACCAAAATAAACCCATACATTAGCAAAGAAAATTTCAATTGCCTCATGTCCTTTTATTTTATTTTTACATTCCATAATAATGCTAAATCTTTCGTAACAACATATAGATAATCATGGCCATGTTTAGACATAGGTAGCCATCCTAAAAAATCCATAGAGATATCCTCCCAAGGTTGAGTAGGGATCGGTAAAGGAATATACAAACCCTCATTCTTGATTTTAGGCTTGCTTTTACAACAAATTTTACATCCTCTTATGAATCTAGATACTTCCTCATGCATATTGAGCCAATATGCATACCTTTGCAAGTGGGACATGGTCTTGCCAACACCAAAATGTTCTAATACTTCCGAGGTATGTACTTCCCTCATCAATAGAATCCTTTATTATTTTGGAAAACAAAGCTTCCTCTATCGATAGAGAAACCCATCCTTGCGATAACAATCATCAATACCCATATTTTCATCCCCTTTGGACTGTAATTGCAAATATGTCACCCCGAAATATTTTTCTTGAGCACACACCTCTCGATAAGATTCCTTCATGAAGGGTTCAAAATGAGAGATAGTGGCCAAACAAGATATTTTCTCTTGTGGGGGAGGCCTAGACAACATGTATGCCACAAAATTCTTATTACCTTATTTCTTATATTTGATCACCAAATGGAACTGCCAAAGGAATCCCATTCACTTGTAGTTCCTTTCCTAGTGTAATTTAGATAGTGCTCAAATATATTAGAGAGGTTTGTGATCATTGTGCACAATATTTTATTTACTTAACAAATAATGTTTCCATATATTTATTTCCTAAACTAGTGCATACATCTCTTTATCATATCTTTGAATATTTCTTAACTACTAAAGCAAACGTTTTAGAATGATAGCATCCCGACTTACTGATGCAGGAGCATCAACTCCATCTTTGTAAATAAGTAAAGATGTCATCAAATTTTGGTTTGCAGTTGTGTTCATAGGTCCTAGTGGTTGCTAAGAATCAATTAGCTATGATAGTTTGGTTCTAGGATCTTCAAAATTCAAAAGAGGCATTTTCCCTCCTAAATTTAAATTTGAAAATTTAGAGCCATTTTTTCTTTATCATGTTCTTATAAGAATTATTGGGGCTCATAATCTTTGTAATGGGTGAGATGAGGCATAATAGGGGTGTCTAGGGATATAAAAAGTGTCATTAAGTGTTAAAATACAAACACATAGTGTAAAAGATCTCCAAATGATGAACCATGCTTATAAACTATAGTTGTAACTAACCTAAAGGTTCTAAATCATGGTTTAAAGGAGACATGTGAATATAAAAACCTTATTATAACTTAAACTCCTCATTCCCATTCAAATGGAAATCATAGAAACTTCAAGGAGAGTATGGAAAATGTTTTTTTGTGTGTACATTCTTATCACAATAGTGTGTTATGCATTTGTGTGTAGTTATGGATCATTACATGTGATGTATATCCTTGTAAACTAGTAAGAGGATTTGAGATAAGAATATTTAGTGAATCTGTAAGATTTTGTTACTTATGTGTGTGTGTGTGTGTGTTAATACCTCTTGGAAAAGACTGTGAATCCTTGTAAGCTGTTGTGTGAGGTTTTTGTGTATGTTTGAAAGGATAACTACGAGTATTGAGAGGATTGAGGGATAATACGGTTTTTGGGTGTAACAAAAACTATGAGAAGGTATATTGGTGAATTTTTGGGTGATTGAGGTTTGTGACTTTCCTATTCAGACTGAATGTGTGCACTTATACTAGAAGCAATACCTTTGTAATGTGTAATGCATTTTGGAAAATTGTAACCATGCAACCGTGATATAGGCTATGATTGTGATTTCTCTTGTAAAAGTGTTTTGATGAGATAATCTTTGGTCTCACGTGTGGGAAGGTATGGATAATCACTCCTTAGGATTGGATAATGTTTTACATGAGAACTATATTGCTTATTGGAATGAAGAGGTGACCTCTGTGAGCAAGTTTAACTATGAGTTTGTTAAAGGAATATCCAATTGTTTTAGAAGATATCAAAGGGTGAACACCTAATCAAATGTGTGGTAATTTTTCTAAGAGTAATTAACAATTCATGTGCATGTAGGTTATTTGAGTACAAACATCAACTAGCCTAATATGGTAACTCTTATTTGAATTTTAGTTTTCATCTACGGTATTCATAAAGGAATGCTAGCAAGGCCTCACGTTTTGTGAGTTTCTCCACCTTCCTAGTAAGGAAAGAATATTCCTAGAATTATAACATACCTCCGTATAAAGTTTTAGGTATTGAATCAAAGTGAAGCAGGAATTATTAAAAAGGAAGCCTTGGGGCCTAAGGGAAGACCAAGTTAGGGTTTATGGAGGAAATTGTCTTAAAAATCCATAGAAATGGAATTTAGCCCCGAGATTGAATACATAGTATAATTAGAGGGTCTATAGGGTTTTTATTGAAGAATTTTAGGATTTTGTAGGTGGAAACAAAACATATTATTATGAGTCCTCTTTAAGACCTATTACATAGTCTGTGAGACCTAAAGGTAAAAGGCATTTTACAAAGAAAGTGTGTTCTAGAGGTGGAGTTAAGAAGTGAAAATTTATAAACATGTTCTTAAATCCTATTAATAATTATGGGTGATTGAAAATCATGAAATGAAGCTCACTAGAAAATATTATATGCATGGTAGTCTAGGCAAGCAGACCTAGTAAGGGTTTTGAGCAATATTACGAAAAGTGACATCGAGAGAGTTGTGCCAAGATTCGGGTCCTCAAATTTGAGATGCACCTTTTGGTTGTTAGGAGAAAACTACTAAAGTTTGTAAACTATTGTGGTACCACTAAACCCTTCCAACCCTATATGGAGCATTAGGAATGATCTTAAGGGTGAATTGAGGGTGGTTTGGCAAACAAGGGAGTATTAGAGGATTTGAATGTTTCTAATGAAATTTATTTATTGTTCTAATAGTGTTCCAAGGTGTTGAAAAATGTCAAATGATCTATACAAGAAAGAAGCTCAAGCAACATGTGAAGAGAAAGGAAACTAATCAAGAATACTAAGGAGAAGGATTGAGCTAGGTATGTGTATAGTGTCCTTGAATTAGGAGTGAGATTTGATTGAATGAAATAGTATCGGTGCCCGATGAATGTAGTAAAATATAATGACCATTCAAGTTAATCAACAAAAAAATTTATCCCTTAGACAAAAATGAGACATTACTAAGATAGGGAATGATCCTCCATTACAAAATAAAGTACAAGTGAAGCTTGTAACCATCTTGATAATTTATTATATGAATGATATTAGTTTTTCTCTTCATCATTTGGTATCACAGATTGGATTTGAGATTTTAATGAATAATTTTTGTAGTTAATAGTTTTTGAAGTGTGTGTAGCGGAAAGAGATAGGTAAATATGAGTGAAGAAGAGAGATTACATCCAGTCTTTGACCATAGATACATGATGGCATAGTGGATGGAGAAGCTAGTAGTAGAGAGAGAGGATAGATTAAATAAAGTCCGTGAGAGGATAAGAGAATAAGAGTAGAAGAGAAGAATAACAATGATGATGGAAACAAGGAAAACATGTAGAGAAAGATAATCAAGGCTATTAAGTCTCATGAATCGACTTGATAGATGGTGAAGATTAAGAGGAACTAACAACAAAGGTGATTCATATTGATAGAACCAATGAGGTACAAGAAGAGAGAAAGAAGAGAGAAATGAAAAGGAAAGAAGAAAGGAGGAAGAAAAGAGAGATGTGGTTTCAATAGGATATCACCAAGTTGAAACAAGATGTAGAGAAATTGATGATGCTCAATGAAAAAGAGACATTAGGGAAAATAAAAGAGAAAGGGATAGTGATGAAGAAGAGAGCCAAGTGGCCAATTAAGTTGCTTTTGGAAAGGATTCAAAGAAAGCAGTTGAAGACAAGGATAAGACAAGAAGAAAAAGATTGAAACAAATGGAAAAGAGAGTGAATAAACAAAAAGAGCAATTGATTAAAGATATTGTGTTGAAAGAGGATAAGAGTGGAGGATAAGAAGTGATAGAATTATTTTTGGCTTCTCTTCAGATGATTTAACATGATGAGAGTAGTTGGTGTGTAGAGATAAAGAAAGTAGAGTTCAAGTGAGATGAAAATGAAGTAACGGAAAGAAGGGAAGAAATTTTAGGGGTAGAAACTCCTTGATTTTTGAATCTAAAAATGTGTACAGGTGTGTGTTTACAAGTATGAATCATGAGTTTGAGATATAAGGTGAAAGAAAGAAGAGAATATGCCAGAACAAGAAGACATGAGTTAACCAGACAAGGTATGTGTTTATGATAGTTAAGAGCAATTGCAAGAAGATATATCAGCTTTGGAGTATGTTATAAAAACAATGGAATCATGTGGGAAAGAGTTGGAAATAAGTTCCAAGATGGATCTAGAATCTCACAATAAGAAGACAACAATGGAGATTGAAGAGATAGAGAATAAATATTCAAGAAGCAATAGTGTAGTAGTAGAGAAAGAGGTGTATGAAGAAGATAATGAATTCAGATAAAGAAAAATTCAAAGTTGAGAAGCAACAACAAGGGCAAGAGGAAGATGTGGTGAATAAAGAAGATGAAAAACTTTATGAAGAATAAGAACTCACTTATGAATATGAAAGGAACCATGAAGATCAAGAAAAGAACAAGATGAGAGAAATGTAGATAGAGGAGGCTGAAGGCAAAGATCAAATTAGAGAAATGATGAAGACACAAAGAAATTGGAAAAAGAAGAAGAAAAGAAAATAGTGGGGCTTAAACTTTCTTACCCCTAGAGTATGATGCAGGAGAATCAACCCCGTCTTTGTAAATAAGTCAATATTTTATCAAATTTTTGTTTGTAGTTGTATTCATAGGTCCTAGTGATAGTTTGGTTATAAGCTCTTCAAAATTCAAAAGAAGCATTTTCCGGGCTCTAAATGAAAATTTGAAATTTTGGAGCCATTTTGGCTTGGTCATGTTTTTGTAAGATTTCATGGGGATCATAAGCTTTGTAATGAGTGAGATGAGGCATAATAGGGGTTTCTATGGATATAAAAAAGTGTCATTAAGTGTTAAAATACAAAAAAATAGTGTAAAAGATCTCCAAATGATGAACCAAACATATAAACTATAGTCGTAACTACCTAAAGATTATAAATCATGGTTTCAAAGTGAAAGGTGGATATTAAAACCTTATTGTAACTGAAAATACTCATTCCCATTCAAATGGAAATCATAAAAGCTTTAAGGAGACTATGGAAAATATTTTTTCTTGTGTGTACATTCTTAGCACAATAGTGTGTGTGGTTATGGAGCATTGCAGTGATGATATATGTCCTTGCAAACAAGTAAGAGGATCTGAGATAAGCATATTCAGTGTATTTTTAAGATTTTCTTACTTGTGTGTGGTTTAATACCTATTAGAAAAGACTGTGAATCCTTATAACTATTATGTGAGGTTTCTTGTGTATGTTTGAAAATATAACTCGAGTATTGAGAGGATTGAGGGATAATATAGTTGTTTGGTGTAAGAGAAAATTGTGCTAAAGTATGTTTGTGCATTTTTGGGTGATTCATGTTTTGACTTACTTATTCATATTGAAGGTGTGCACTTAAACAAGAAGCAAGACCTCTATAATGTGTAATGCATGTTAAACAACTATAAGGATTAATTGTGATATAGGTTATGATGGTGATTATTGTTGTAAGAGTATTTTGAGGAGATAAATTATGGTTTCACGTGTGGGAAGGTATGGATAGTAACTCCTTAGGATTGGAGAATGTATTACATGAGAACTTTATTGTTTTTGGAATGAAGAGGTGACATGTAAGTATGAGTTTGTTGAAGGAAGATCCAATTATTTTAGAAGATCTCAAAGGGTGTGCAAATAATTAATTATGTGGTAATTATCCTAAGAGGAACTAATAATTCATGTATGCAGGTTATTTGAGTACAAGCATCAGCTATCCTAATATGGAAAATCTTCTTTCAACTGTAGCAGTCATTTACAGGTATTCACAAAGGAAAGCTAGCAAGGCCTCAAGATTTTGGGTTTCTCCACCTTCCATGGTAAGGAAATACTCTTCCTATCATTGTAATAGACACCCATATCAAGTTTGATGTCTTGAATAAAATTTTAGTAGGAGTTATAACAAAGGAAGCCTCTCGGGCTAAGGGAAGACCTTCTTTAGGGTTTAGGGAGGAAATTGTGTCTTAAAAACCCTAGAAAAGAATTTTAGCCCCTGAAATTGAATACATAGTATAATAAAAGGGTCTATAGGGTGTTAAATGAAGAAATTTAGGATTCCAAAAATGGAAACAAAACATATTCTTACCAGTCCTCTTTAATACCTTGAGCATAGTCTATGAGATGTAAAGGTGGAAGACATTTTACAAAGAAAATGTGTTCTAGAGGTGGAGTTAAGTAGTGAAAATTTATAGACATTTAAAATCACCTAATGGGTGCTTGAAAATCCATCCATTTTTAATGAATATCGCTAGAAAATATTCTATGCATGACAATCTAGTTAAACAAACCTAGTAAGGGTTTTGAGCAAGATGCAAAAAGTTAAATAGAGAGAGTTGTGCAAGATTTAGGTCCTCAAATTTGAGATGCACCTTTGGGTTGCTAGGAGAAAAATAATAAAGTTTATAAACTATTATGGGTACCTATAAACCCTTCCAACCCTTGATGGAAGCATTAGGAATGGTCATAAGGGTGAATTGAGGGCAGTTTGACAAATAAGGGAAGATTAGAGGGTTTGAATGTCTCTGGTGAAATTTCTTGATTTTTACAATAATGTTTAAATGTGTTAACACAGTCGGAGGAGATAGATAAGAAAGAAGCCAAAGTAGCATGTGAAGAGAATGGAAACTAGTCAAGAAGCCTAAGGAGAAGGATTGAACTAGGTATGTGTGTATTGTCCTTTAATGAGAAGTGAGAATTGATTGAGTGAAATAGTTGTTATCCATTTTCCCCTAGGTAGAGTGGAAAATGGAGACCTAACAGAACCTAAGCACTGGATAGGGTCCCTAGGGATGAAATTAAGTACCAAGCAGTTCCTAATATTTTAGGAAGCACATTCGGTGACTTCAAGAGTGAAAATTATATTGAGGAATTTTTTCCTCTTCTGGGTTTTGACCCTTAAGATCAACTTCAAAATGAGAGATGCGGGCTTGCACCCAGCCGAATAAGAAAAATTGGAAGGAAAACATGCTAATCCTTAAAACATCTTGCATGTAGTCTCCATGAGGCCTACGACATGAAAAAACTCAAAAATTCCCAATTTGGTATTTTGGGGGATGAACAATTGCAAATAGGCGTAATTGAGGCCACCGAGCTGAAATGTGCATTGAGGGTGAGTGCAAAAGAGATATCATCGAGTATCTTGGCAAGATACCTAGTGATATGAGTTATAATGGAGCTTGGATGAGTGAGTCGGCTCTGGAGGACTCGGCCGAACAAGCTTGTGTGGCAAGCTCATTCTTTGCGAGCTATATGTCGAAAGTGCCATCATGGATCGGGTCGAGCTCCCAAGCTCGGGGGCATCGAGTAGAAACACTAGGGAGCAACGAGAGAGGTCCAAATAAGGAAAGTCATGAGTCTAGATAAATGGAAGCTAGAGAAGATGCGGGTAAGAGATTCATGGGGCCATATGAGGATGGTGAGATGATCTTGAAGGGGGATAATTTTTGTTTTGGAATGCAGGGATAGCTTCTTAAGCTTTGAAACATTAGCCACGATTAACGAAGCAAGCTCGGGTAGCTCACGGATGAGCTCGCCACACTTTGTCGGGAAAGATATGAATTGGCGTGGGCCGAGAGATCATAGATTGGAGCCAAGCGCTCAAAAGGTATTGCGTGAAAGCTAAGTGGGAGTAGCCTAGCCTTGGCAGAGTGGTAGAAGATAACCCGAGTCGGTAATAGAGAGTAGTGAGATAAGCTCGCATTCAAGACACGAAGTTGAGGTCGCCCTCAACAATGAGAAAGGGGATTGGTGAAGCAAGTTCGTAGGTCCATGGTAGGATGAGCCATGAGGAATTGGTGTCGGAGAAGCGCAGGAGGTAGGTTGATGAATGAAACAGGGGGTAAACAAAATGTTGGCATGCCTTGGTGAGGAAGTAGTGAGTTGGCTCCAGGTAAGAGCTCGGGCATCATAGCTGAAAGGTCAGCCAATGCACAAGCTCAAGTTCATGCCCATCACAAAATGGCCAAGGAAATCACGAAGATGGAGATTGAGAGGATGGAGACTCGGGTCGAGCCAAGTAGAAAAACACAGAGAGGTGAGCCATTTCGGAGTGATTTTGGGGGCTCATGCGGAGGCGGGTGCTTGATTGTTTGAAGTCTGAATTTTAAAATTCAGATAATCAGAGTTTCAGATTTCTTAAGCGGTTGGGTGGGTGAATAGTGACAAAACAATCCAAAACACAGAACTCTGAAAAAACAAAATTCGGGAGTCAAACTCATTTTCGGGGGTCGACAGGAAAGAAAAATTCAAACTTTTAGAAAATAGTGCTTCGTATTTCTTAGGTGAATGGAACAGTGAATAGTGTCAAATTTTTAGAAATGGAAAACTCCAAAGTTCCGATCTAGCCGAATGTCTGAAATGTTGAATGGCTCAGAGGCCGAGGCGTTGGGATGGTTAACAAAGAAAATTTGGAACTCACCAACCAATGTGGAACCAATGTAAGGTGGTGAGAACATCACCCAATGCATGGAATGTAGCTTGGTGGTTTCGGGAAGGGGACAAGCCGATGAGCACATGTAGCAAGGTGATAGCTAGGGGAGGAGGAATCATGAACGTGGAGCTTAATGCCACAAGAATCCAATGTGGTAAGAGATGCCCGATCAAGTGGAGGATATTGGTGATATGTGTAAAGGGTTTAATGGAGCCAAGTAGTGCTTTTAAGGATTTTCATGAAACATTCAACTTGAAAAAAATCGAGACAATCGCAAGCATGGTGGGACAAACTAGGTAAACATGGAATCTAGTGTTGACGAAGCCTGACATGCATGACTTCGCTAGTAAGAAGAGAGAAATTGAATGAAAAGGGATGTTGGAAGTTTAATGGAGGAGGTCGAGGGTCTCATAGGAGCCAAAATAAGTAATGACCTGCCTAGCTTGCTTTGAGCGATGGCGGCGAGTAGAGAAAATCTGCGATCTTATACAACAAACAACATAAAAGAAATAAATAGAATACTTAAATTCTTGCATAAATAAATGAATATTTGAACCAACATTGTTGTATGTAATATCCATTAATAAAAGCTTCATCATACTCGAGCTTCGGATCTTTACAATCAAGCTATGCATGTAATCGTGTGCTTTCAATGCACATCCTTCCTTGCTTGTGCAGATTTCACACCTTTGTGTGTACATACAAAGCAATTACAATTGCTTTTATTTAAATAGAATAACTCACCCACTAATAGCTCTTCAATTGAGCATTCTAAATCTAAACTCATGCTTTAAAATAGTTGCATGCTATGCATGAATTAAAACATATTTATTTGAATTAAATCTAATCCTAAAAATAGGATAAAGCTGAGTTAACTAAAGCAAACTAAAGCAAAACTAAATCTATTTTTAATATTCCTAAAAAAGCTACAGTTGGAATTCACTATGCATGGGCATGCATATTTCCAACACTCCCCCTTAATTTCAAACTGTAGCTTTCACTCTTCTAGAGCTTCATTTGCTTTTTCAGATTTGTCATGCGTGGGATCACAAACTCCCAAACAATCTCTCAAATATTCAAAAACTTATTTTGCCAAAGCCTTTGTAAAAATGTCTGCAAACTGATCTTCGGATCTGCAAAATTCAAGATAAATTTCCTTGTTGTTTACCAGCTCCCTGATGAAATGATACCTCGTATCAATATGCTTGCTCCTCTTATGAAAAACATGATTTTGGACAACACTATGGCTGAGTTGTTGTCACAAAAAATCTGCGTAGCTTCCTCTTGTTTCTGTTGTAAATCTGTCAACACTCTTCTCATCCAAACAGCTTGACATGCTACTCTTGTTGCTGCTACATACTCTACTTCTCTGAAGATAACGTGATAATGGGCTGCTTCTTTGATGCCCATGAAACCACTCCTGTTCCAAAGTGAAAAGTATAACCGGATGTGCTTTTTCGATCATCTATACTTGCAGCAAGATCTTTGTCACTATCTCGTATAACCAATGATTTTGAACTCATCTGGAACTTGAATAAAGAATTCTATGATTTCTTGTTCCACGTACATACCTCAAAATTCTTTTTCCAACTTGCCAATGTGAATCTTTTGGAGATTCCATGAACCTTGATATGAGGCTCACACCATACATAATATCAGGCCTTGTGGCCTTCAAATACATAAGACTTCCAACCAAATTTTTAAACAATGTTGAATCCACAAATGATCCTTCATCCTCTTTGCTCAACTTCAAACCTACTACAACTGGTGTTGGCGTTGGCTTACAATTCAACATGTTAAACCTTTTCAAAACATCATTTTCATACTTTTCTTGTGAGATAAAAACTTCACCTTCTGATTGTTGAACTTGAATGCCCAAAAAATAATGCATAAGACCAAGATCTATCATCTCAAACTCCTTCTTCATGGCTGATTTGAATGACTCTGTAGATAGATTTCCAGTAATGATCAAATCATCTACATATAAACAAACAATTAAAATTTTACCTTGCTCATTTATCTTGGTGTATAAGGTAGGCTCACTATTGCTCCTACTGAAACCATTCTCAATCAAATAAGAATCTATTCTGCTGTACCAAGCTCTAGGTGCTTACTTGAGACCATAGAGCACTTTCTTCAATCTATATACTTTTCCTTCATGACCTTCAATCTCATAACCTTCTAGCTGATTTACATAAACTTACTCTTTAAGGAATCCATTTAAGAATTTTGATTTAACATCCATCTGATAAATAGGCCATTTGTTTTGAGCTACAATTTCTAAAACCATTCTTACCATGTCCAAATGTGCTACTGGTGCAAATGTTTCATTGTAGTCAACTCCATATTGCTGCATAAAACCTCTTGCAACCAGCCTTGCTTTGTGTTTCTATACTTTTCCATCAACATTGTATTTTGTCTTGTAGACCCACTTGACTCCTATCATGTCCTTTCCTTTTGGAAGATCCATCAGCTCCCATGTCTGATTCTTCTCTATAGCATTGATCTCATCATCCATGGATTTTTCCCAAACTTCATTCTTTATAGCCTCTTCATAATATATTGGATTTGCAGCTTGAGAAAATAATGCAAAAATTGAAAATGAATTAGTTGTATCAACATTATAAATCCCACTTAGACTTCTTGTTTTCCGCTTGCACAGGAGTATTCGATGCAGGAATGATTTGTGGTGATGGAGTAGCTTCTGGTGTTCCCTGTGGTGTCTCTTGCATGGCTGAAGATGGCTGAAATCTTGGTGACCTTCCTGATGTAGTTCGAGATGTAGCATGTGCTACTGAACTTGTGGTGCATGTCCAAGATTTGTAGATATAGTACCTTGTTGCTCTAAAGTTTCATCTGTCATATCATCATGCGGAATAGTTGTTGCTATACTCATTGTTTTCTCTATACTTCCATCCCATGCTTCATTCTCAATAAACTAGTACATCCCTGCTAATCACAACCTTTCTAGTGACTAGATTGTACAACTTATATGCTTTTGTATTCTCTGAATACCCAACAAAAATACACTTTTCTCCTTTGTTGTCTAATTTCTTCCTTAGCTCATCAGGTACATGTGCATACGCTACACAACCAAAAACTCGAAATGTGAAACAACTGTGTTTTCCTATTAGTCCAGGCTTGTTGAGGATCCATGTTCCTAACAAGTTTCGTTGGACACTGTTCAGATATAAATAGAAGTAGTAGCTACTTTCTTCCCCCGATAATCATTTGGAAGATGTTTTCCCTTCAACATGTTTCTCGCCATCTCCATGATGGTTATATTTTTCCTCTCTGCCACACCATTCTATTGTGGTGTATATGTGGTAGTAAACTATTTGTGTATACCATGATATCTGCAAAAATTCATAAACTTATTAGAAACATACTCACCTCCTCTCCTCCGTTGCATGAGAACTTTGATGTAGTATCCACTTTGCTTCTCTACTAATGCCTTGACTACTAAAATGTATCAAAGGCATCTCATTTATTTCTCGAGAAAATAAACCCAAGTCTTCCTTGTGTAATCATCAATGAATGTCATAAAATAAATACAACCTCTAATAGAAGCTATCTCAATAGGTCCACATAAATCTGAATGTACAATCTCAAGTGGTGCACTTGCTCTTGTTGTTTTGCCAACTGGGAATGAATCTCTGTGTTTCTTCCCCAAAATACAACCTCCACATAGCTTTTCCATTTTCTGAATCAATGGCAAACCTTTAACCATATTTTTTCTATGTAATAAATTCAAACCTCTGAAATTCAAATTTCCATACCTTAGATGCCAAAGCCATGATTCATCCTTCATGATTGAATGAAAAGCTGATTGTGTTCCTTCAACACAGGACTCAACTATATTTATGCAGAATTAGTGCAAGACTCACTTGCTGTAGCGCAGACTTGACTTTCATTGGCGCGAGACTCATGCTGTTTGAGCACGGGACTCAACAAAAGACTGATTTGGCTTAGCGCAAGACTTTGCTGCAAGCAACTATGATTTTCTTCTTTTTCCAGGTTTCAAAATAAATGGAAATATCTGTATCAAAATTCACCCCTCAAGGTAATTTTGATAACATGCATCAAATTCTTTAGTCCCAGCAAGTAGATCGATTCAAGGCCGAAATCGTGTTTTGGGGCCCCCTCGGCTTCTCTCTAACTCTCCCATCCAAGAAGAAATCACAACGAGTTAGAAAAGTGGGAAAAAATGCAAAAAATAGGGTTGTAGGATTGTTTTGAAGCATTTCGGGTCATGAAGGGCATGGGTCGTATTGAGGTTTGTCGTACTAGGTTTGGGGCCGAAATACAAAGAAAATCAACTAAGTCAGACATTTTTTCCCGGGCGGTCACGGGACAGGTTGGGACATCGGGACGTGAAAAGCCGAAACGCTTGATCAAGGAAATAAAAATCATCAAGTCTTTTGTTTCACACGGTTTGGGATAGATGGGAAAAAAATTCGCAAGGCACGCAATCGAATCGACCGATTTGCCGCAAGACGGTCTATCGCGATAATTTGGAGATTTTCATTCGGGGCAGTAAGGACAAAAGTACGAGGGATGCAAAAAGGTGAAAAGGCCGCAAAAGGGGAAAAGGAAGCCCGAATTGGCTGATGTAGGAGAATTCATCCGGGACAGGTTTGGGACAAAAAATACGCGGGGACGTGAAAAGGTGAAATGGCCATAACAAAGAAGAAAAGTCAACGTTTGACCCGTGAACTTCAAACGGCCATAACTTTTGACTCCAAGCTCCGATTTTCACAAAATTTGACTTTCTAGAATGAACACGACGTCCTCTATGCCACATATTTGGTTCTCCATCAGTTAATTCTCATTCCCATCTTAATGCTCATTCCCGTCAAATGACAGAAAACACCTGCCAGACCCAAATTAGTTGCCCGCACTCAGAAGGCCATAACTTTTGCATTTCTCAACGAAATCACACAAAATTGGTATCGTTGGAATCATGGCTCCAGCCCCCGATCACAAAGAAATCAAGACATTCTAGATTTGATGAGTTATTGATGGATATTTTTTATAAAACGTGGCCGGGTTCATAACAATGTTTTATTTGGTAGTTGGGAGTGTAATAAAGAGGCATGGTCATCATTATTTCTCTGCCACACACACTGAGAGCAGTATGGGGAGCCTTTTTCAAGTAATATATAATCATTTTTCTCCATTTAATGCCTCTTACAGGTGGTTGAAGGACAGATTTTGGGATTTCCATTTTCCCTTCTCTCTCTCTTCTCATTTTTTCTATAAATTGGAGTGTTGGGCTCATTGTAAAAGGGGGGGAGTTTTCAGATAGCAAAGCTCACAAAATTGCTTTGTTAAGCCAATTTTCTACAAGCCCTTGTAGTGGACTCCTTGCATGGTGATCCAGGCCCTTATCTTGTAATAGATTGAACTTGTGCATATCATGAAGCAATAAAATATAAGTTTTGGATGTATCTTCCCCTGTTGTGTTTTCTTACATTCTTCTTGCCCCTTCAATCTTGATTACAAGAATACTGTGTCTACTTTATGTTCATGCAGGGATCCACTATCATTGTGTATGTTTTAAATGTTTTTGTAAAATGTATTTTTGCTTTGGATCATGGGGAACTGTCATCATCGCTCCCTCTAGTTTGCATTTTGCTTCTTTATCTCACACACCTTACTCTCACACACCCTCCTTTTCTCGGTGTATCACTTCTTTAGTGTAGGATTTCATTTTATGCATTCTCTCTTCTTGGTCCTTGGAAAGTTAGATTAGAACAGTTAGTTTATCCTACATTAGAGTAGATTGTGGCGGTAGTTTAGCAGCGAGACCATCTTTCTCTGGAGGTCTATCTCAAGTAGCAAGTCCCACAACTTGGAGATGGTACCCATGTTATCCAATCACACCGTGAGTTCAAGTATATGCACCGGGTATAAACATAGGGGTGCTTTTTTGATTTGGTGATAACAACATCCTATTGCTTCTCATCTTCACTTTTGCAATCAAATGAGTGCTAGGAGCTTTGTCCACAATCACGCACTCATTGTCTTCCATATAGACTCGGTATCCTTTCTATACCATTCATGTCCAATACTCATAAGGTTATGTTTAAAACTCCTTGAAACATAGTAAACATCTTGCATACTTGTTTTCTCCCCTGTCTTTTAGAATACTAACCAGTGCCTTTATCTTTCATAGACACAATATTGTTATTTCCAAGAGTAACATCACTCTTTACTGAATCATCCAAATTAGAAAATAAATCTAGATTACCTGTCATGTGATTACTTTGCAACTGAATCCAAATACCATACATCACATGGAATCTCTTTTGATAAATTACATTCAATAGGGGATAAAGAAGGTATTGCTTTGGCAATCCTTGTGCATGCAATAAACATAGGTTTAGAAATAGAACTTCCAACCTGATTTTGATTTTGCCTCTCCTGATCATATTGATTTTTCTTACAATCATAAGCATAGTGCCCATACTTCTTGCAATAATGGCATTGAACATGAGACTTATCTTATCTCTGACCATAACTTTGTTCTTGATTTTGTCCTCTTCCACCTGAGTTTGATGAACCGCTACCGCGTCCTCTAGATGGACTTCTTCCTCTACCTCTTGGGCTGAAACTTCCTCTTCTTTTGCCACGACTACCTGTTACTGTCTGAGATGCAAATCCTAATCTACACTTGCATGTGATCTATTCATCCTCTGTTCATGATTGATTAGTGATGTATGCAACTCATTAATAGAAAACTGACTCAGATCCTTAGTTTCTTCAATAGAAACAACTAAATGATCAAATTTCATAGGCAAACTTCTAAGAATTTTTTCAATAATCCTTCTATCTTCAAGAGTCTCACCATGGGATTTGATTTGATTGACTAAGACAACTACATAAGTAAAAATGATTCTACAGAATCCTAAATCTTTCATTGCTAAATTCTCAAAATCTCTACGAAGTAACTGTATCTTAGCAGTTTTTACTTTCTCCTTACCTTGATATGCAACTTGTAAAGTATCCCATGCGATCTTTGCTTGACAGCTCTACCACTCTTGGAAGAATGATTTCATGCATTTCCTGATGATTATATAAAAGAGATTTTTCATCCTTATTTCGTAACTCCTTCAAAGTATCTTTCTTTGCTTGAGAAAGTGCAGTATACGCTGCTAAATTTGTGGGCTCTGTGTACCCATCTTCAACGATCTCCCACACATCTTGAGATTTGAATAGTGCCTTCATGGTCAATGACCAGTATTCGTAATTCTTTCCATTAAATTACGGCTTCTACATGCTGATGTAGAAGCCATAGCTTGCTACCAATTTAATAAGTTCTTTGGAATAACCTCGCTCTCGATACCAATTTGTAGAAAATCAGTAGTCTTATTCAATAAAAATCATAAAATAAATAATCGAAATACTTAAATAACTTGCATAAACAGATGAATATTTGAACCAACACTATTGTGCGTAATCTCCATTAATAAAAGCTTCATCATACTCAGAGCTTCAACTCTTTACAATCAAGTTGTGCATGCAGTTGTGTGCTTTCAATGCACATCCTTCCTTGCTTGTGCAGATTTCACACCTTTGTGTGTGCATACAAAGCAATTACAATTGTTGTTATTTAAATAGAATAACTCACCCACTAACAGCTCTTCAACTGAACATTCTAAATCTAAACCCATGCTTTAAAATAGTTGCATGCTATGCATGAATTAAAATAGGTTTATTTGACTTAAATCTAATCCTAAAAATAGGATAAAGATGAGTTAACTAAAGCAAACTAAAGAAAGACTAAATCTAGTTTTAATATTCCTAAAAAAAACTACAGTTGGAATTCATTATGCATGGGCATGCATATTTCCAACATGAGCTTCTCAGTGAGAAGACTCATCCTAAAGAACATTGCGGAGCCCTGTGCACCTAAAATCCCTTCTTACAGAAATCGGCATATATTAGGCCCTAGTTGTTTGTTTTTACAAACTTCTAGTTGTTAGAAAGAAGAGAAAGAGAACTACAACATGGCACTACCAAAATGCAATTTTGGAGATCTAGACCTTCAAAGTTGGGAACATTGAACAATAGGAGGGTAGGTGTAGGAGTTATTAATGGGGTATGGACACCCAATTTGTCAACATGGAGGACCACTCCTCTCTCAAAATTTCTTCTATAAATTGTGAGGGAGGGATCATTTCAAAAGGTTGGACACTTTGTATTTGCCCCTCCCTTCTTTCTTTCTTGAGAAATTTTTGGAGTTTTAAACAACCCTATTGAACATTGTAATGAAAATTTGTGCCTTTTGCCCCAAATGTAATGAATTGTATCTACTTATTGGAGAAATAAACTCAGACCTACGGATAATACAACCCTCTTTTGTGGTCTATTACATCTTTCCTAGTCTTCTCATTGCATGTACGGTTATTGTGCATTGTTATATTGTCATTACAAGGTTTTGGTAGTGTTGTGTTTATTGGTATAGGTTGTCCAACACTCCTTCTTGGTGCATCGCCTTCCCTTAGAGTAGATTTCATTTTCATGTAATAATTCTATCCTTGTCCCCTTGGAAAATGCATTAGAATAGGATTAGATTAGCAACTCTCTGAACTTTGGAGTAGTTGGCACTAGGTTAGGATAGGAAGTTGGTCTTCTCCAGAGAGCTATCCCATTTTGCAAGGTCCCACACTTTGGGATAGCTCCATGTTTGAAAAAACACACTAACTTCCCATTTAATCAGTTTCAAACATTTAGGGGTGTTGTGATTTTGCCACAACAATAGTATCGAGCCAATGTATACAGTAGAATAATGAACATTCAAGTTAATCAAGGACAATTTTGGTCCCTTAGACAAGAATGATCATTTCATCCTAGCTAAACAATTTCCTTGTAGCTTTCATGACTATGCCATGTGTTGGTTTTATGATCTTCTGTCCATTCAATCAATTCTTTCTTTCACTCATTTAGTCAATGCCTTCCTCACACACTTTTATATCAACATCGGCTCTAAAATATCCTATGCAACTTAATAAAGTATCCAATGAGCAATTTTGCAATCATGTCTTAAGATATAAGAACAATCTAGTCAAAATTACTAATGTCGTTACCAACGCTGAACTACAAGACCTCTTCATATAAAGTCTTTGACCGCCTCTTTTCGAAAGTGTTCTCTTTGAGACATTTTATTCTTTTGATCAACTTTGTCATATTATTAAGCTTTGTGAATCCAAGCTCATATCTATTGGAAAACTCAAATATAAATATTGGTCTTCCTCCTCAAATTGTTTCCCTAGTAAGACGTGATTCAAACCCTCTATATCTAAACCCATCGACACTAAACTCAATGTCAATGCTATTACACCTTTTAAGGAATTTTCCTCCCAACTTCCCAAACATACATTCACCAACCTCCCTATGGCATTGCACCTCATATTACAATAACTCCTCAATAGTAACCTCATCACCCTCTCACCACCACTTGAATTAGACACAACACGACCTAAAGGATGAAATTACAATGAAAAATTCCATTGTGATGATCATATTTGTGTAGGCCACTCTACTAACTATTGTATGAAACTTCATACAATCATCCAAAATCTTATTGAAAATGACCAACTCTAATTTCCATGACCTACTAGCACTCCTCCCACGAAGGACAAGGGTAAAATAAAAAATTTCAATAAAGAGTCGAACCAATGTGACAAAAAGGAAACCAACTCTTCCACCAACCACACATACCATGCCACACCACCTCTAGATGTGGGTGCACTCAACTTCTTAGTTGATAGCACGATCGACCCCATTTGTTATTTCTTTCTCTAAAGTGACTATCATGCAACATTCACATCTGAATATTTTCATATACATGTCTCGATTGGTTCCACTTTGTTGTCACTAACACTAAGGTTGATCCCTCTTCCCCATTAGCGTATGTTCCCTATCCCTTTTACGCTCTATCAGGGTACCCTCTATCGCAAATCCACTACCTGTTCAAAAGGTCGTATGGAGTCATTAAGTTACATATCACAATCATTCCTCTCACTCTTCTCATCCCTTTCCTTGTAAGTCAAACTATCAAAGGATGTGATTTACTTCTTGGACTTAATTGGATCCATAAATCTCAAGCTATTGTCTCCATCAACCACTTGTGCCTTAAGTTCATCTATGACAACCGAGTTATCTCCATTGATGGCCTTTGATCATTTAATTCTAGTCTAACTACTCTTGCATTTACTCCCTTCCCTCACCCGGATCCTCGACACTACCTACATTACATCCTATTCTTGCCCCACCATCTCAATCAACCCCTATATGCCCACTCCATTCTCTTAGTCCTAAACACTGTCATAGGCCTACCACTACCTCCCACTGATGATCACCACCTCACTTTATTCCACATGGCTCTTCTAGTTCTACACGCATGATTCCGCCTCACTTTCCATCACCCACACACTTTACTACACCTCGATATTGGTCTTACGTGTACCCATCACATGCATATTGGCTACATTCCCCCACACACGTTTGTCTCACATATCACCTTTTCTCGACCATCATCCTAAGGTGTCCTCAGACTCACCACAAATTGTTTGGTCTCCTTCGCTAAACCTTATCGGATGACCCTCCTTTCTAACATGCTTTGGGGGGCATATCCTACCACATACTTACCCCCTCTTCTCTCTTCTATCATACTTTTATCATCTTACATTCATCTTATAATTCTATATCACACATGTTAGCACCCTTGTTACCTAATGACGCATTCTTGTGCTTCGGTTCACACTGGAGTGTTGAGGGATTACTATTACATTGGACCCCACACACCACACATCTTCTCTCATAATATACACACTTCATCTACTACTCATTTCTACATCATCTCTCTCATACACGCTACATTACTCATCATCATATATGAGTCACGTCTTATTTTTCATCCATACATTATATATTTATGCTAGGTCACATTATCCATCGGTCTAGATTTACCTATCACCACTAATTATTCTATCTACACCTATAATCATACTCTCTACATTCTACCACATACCTAGACATCCTATTCACCACTTAGTCACCCTAAAATACATTGTTCTAGGCACTTTGCACTCACTACCCTATGACACACTCTAGTTCCTTGGTTCATACTCGACTGTCGAGGGTTTACCAATCAAATGGACCTTCCTTACATGTGACATGTCATCATACCACATTCCTCGGACTAGTGACCAAATCTGTAGGCTATATCATCACCCACATCTATCATCACGTAGTGGTATACACCTTAGGTTAAATCACCACTCCTTTCATCACTTCTACATCATCCTATTACATTCTATCACCTCCTATCATAACATCCTAAACTTTTTTTCATTCCAAACTTATTCCATTACACTATCATGCCTTTAATCACCGTGTAGTGGTATAAACCTTAGTTTAAATCAGCACTCCCTTCATCGATGTTTCATTCTCCTCTTACATCCTATCATCATGTATCTTATTATCCTATTCTGTGACATTCTATTACAACATCATCTATCCTACTCATCACTTAGTGGTATATGGTTTAGGCTAAATCACCACCTCATTCTTACTCATCACGTAGTGGTCTACGCTTAGTGCTAAATCACCACCGTCCGCTATCCAATCCTATACACTTCATACACCCTCATCACCCATCTCGTAGTGACATACGTTATAGGCTAGATTGTCACCTTCTCCTTTCATCAGGTAGTGATATACGCTTAGGGATAAATCATCACTCCTCTATTCATTACGTCCCATACATCCGCTTTACAATCATATACTACATCACTTATCTTTGCTTCATCCCATAGTGATATACGCCCGGGGATAAATCATCACTCCTCCATTCTACACATCGTGGCATAGGCTTGGGCTATAGGGTCCACGCTTATCATTCCTTATGTTTCTTCACCATGTACTTCTTCCATAGTGATATATGCTTAGGGATAATCATCACTTATCTATTCAAAAAATTCGTGGTATATGCTTATGCTATAGATTCCACATGCATCTCCCCATGTCACATTTCATTGCCATCACATATACACACTCATCGAGTGTGCTAGACATAACCTCACACTACTTGAGCATTTCTCGATGACGAACTCTTGTTTATGGTTCATTCTTAACCACCGGGATAAAAAAATGAACCTCACTTGCACACACTTCATACACTCAAGGGGAACTTTGCTCCTATCATTCCATTTGCATTCCATTCCATCCATCCACAACATCTTTGCATGGTCTAGGGGCATTTATTTTTTCTTACTAGTGTTTTTCATGTTCACTTTACTAGACATGTTAGCTTGATTTCTTATATGTCATTATCATACACACATGCACGTTCACCTCTTTGTTTAGTGTGATCGTAGATACGGGACATTCACACATGACATTGATGCTTGCCTTTTACCCTTACTATACTAGTCGTTGGGGGCATCCACTTTTATCTCATATATGTGTTATTGTTTCATTTTGTACTTAGAATCTTATACTGCTTGTTCATGCATTTTTAACATATCGAGTTATCACTCTAACATGTTAATGGATGTTCCATGTGCAACACTTGTTTTGTAGGATTACATGTTTTCATGACTACTTCTATATTTCTACTTGTCTTCTTTGTTTGCTATTATATGCGGGATTTTCCTTTGCTTGTGTGCACACTTGTATGTTATTTGCGGCCATGATCACCTTGCGTGTCTTACGATGTCGTGAGTGATGTCCCTTGTCTGTAACCCACTTTGTGCGGTCTTCTTGTTGTTTCTTGCATGTTTACACTATTGAGCTTAGATTTTTTTCTACATTGTTTACATTTTTACATAGATTACATGCAGTGCTTATATAATAACACTTGTTTTGGATAGCCATCCCATTTTGTGTGCGCCTTAGTATCTACCAAGCGCTTTCCCTTTCACCCCTACAGGGCTGAGTTGGTTATAAGGTTAGAGTGTGGTTGGTCCTCTTTTGGGGCTACATTCTCCTTCCAAGGTCATCATATGCACCCCTAAAGAGGGGGAATCATTGTGTGTTTTATACTAACACAACGTATTTACACTAATTTAGACACAACGAGTGAGTTCAAAACACTCTACAAACTCCATACACAATGGCCATAATAGGACATGGTGTCTTTTGACAATTTTGCAAAGCGGTTACAGGATTAGGCATTATAGTGGGTGGCCTCTCTACACTTCTCCATCTAGTGGCGTAATATTTCCCAAAAAACTAGTGCGATACATATATCTCTTCAACAAATTTGAGTAGAAGTTGTTAGAGATGGAGGACACAGAGCATTTCCTCCTTACACTTCTTTAGCTAGGGTGGTGTGAGATTTCCCAAAAAACTCACGATAGTACATGATATCCTTATACACCCTTCTTCTCGACATGGATCAGGTGCACATGTTCCATTTACACTTTTCTAGCATATTTTACATTTGCGTACTTTACATTTGCGTATTTTACACAATATTTTTACATACATACATATTTGACTACTTGACATTTTATCCTTGCAGGTCCGCCGTATGAGAAACAAGCTGTCAAATTGGGGGCAATGATAACAAACAATGACAATGAAAACACACCACGACATGTACTCTCCATACTAACCATGTAGGTACATTACACATAGCAACAACTACATACATGTTCCATCCTAGGTTCACTCTCATCACTTTTTCACATTTTTCATCTTTAAAATCAACATTCCTTTATATTTTATTTTTGGTCATTCCATGCTTGAGCCTAGTCCATCTAACACTTTCTTCTACACTCTACACGAATATCAGTATGCATCTCTATCTACTTTATGTTACCAAGATTTCTACTCACAAACATGAAGTGGGGGAAAATGTAGACACAAAATTATGCACTTTACACATAATTTAACCTGGTCTTATACTACTATTGAGAAGGTTCACAAGTGGTTAAAGTAATAATTAATCCCACCTTTTGGCTATGTTTTTTTTATCTTTTATTTAATCTTTCTCGTGTATTTCTTGATACTCTTCAGCACATTTCATGACCTTTCGGACATTCTAGCCCTAAATCAGGGCACCCCAACCTATCTTAGGGTGCCCCGGTCCCACTATGGGCACCCTAATCTATGTAAATCCCCTTTCACTCCTTTTTGGGTCACTTCTAGCTATTAGTCATGTTTATCTTTTTCTTAGTCGGCCTTGTCAGGATTAATTACGAAATTAGACTTGAGATCCCTATAAATATAAAGCTTATAAGACCATAATGAGGGTCCGTGTTACTACTATTTATCACTCTATTAGGGTTGCATCCATTGCATCTATTTCATCCACATAGCACCATACATTAAGGCTAGGAAGATATACATTACACACACTACATAGGGAGAGGGATTCTATTCTATTCTATTCCATGCACACATTCTATTTACATTTTCTATAGCTACTATTGCTCGCTACTCCACAAAGTGAGACTAACACAAGAGCACCTAGGTCAAAACACACACGCACGCACAAGAACTACATCCATATCTGAAATGTAGTGCAATGCTCAATGATAAGTCCACTGGTTTGGTGGCTAAGGTCAGTCCAACCCATTCATATGCATATTTTATTTTTCTAAGGTTTGGGTATTTCTCCTTGCATTTCGAGTCACCCTACGTACATCCGATGGATCCGAAATGACATAGAAGAAGCATTCAAAACCAACTTGTGACCATACCAGTTGTAGGTTTTGAGCATTTATAGTGTTCAAAGCACCTAGTTTTGCAGATTAGGGCACCCCACGGTGCCCCAATACAATCCCATGTGCCCCATACATCTCGGATCTACCATATATGCCCTTTGCGGGGTCCCCAGAGTGTTCATCTACACTTCCATATTATTTGTTTAGACTGCGATAACCTAACCTACGATGGTCTCTGTCAATCAGCTACGCCATTTCTTTCCCTTCTCTTGCATATTAGGTTTTCATTTCAATTAGAATAATTTAGTTTACATTTGTTCCACACTACTTTAATTTATTTACAATGTTTTAGTCCTATTTAGATTAACTAGAGTTTTCATTTCCCTATATAGCCAATTTTAGTTAATCAAGATGTTCCTAAGAATATTTGGAAATTTCCATCATGTTCTTGCTCCAGGTTAGGAAATAAAACATCTTATAAGGGTTTCATTCTTCACCATCTCTAGCATACATCATTCTCCAACTCATTATTCTTAATGGTGAAGCACCAAAATACAACGACCATATCTTTCATCACATTCAATAGCTTCTCCCATTAGATATTTGAGAGTTTTCATCTTTTCTAGTCTCTCCCACCATATTTTCCACATGATGTTTCCATATCAAGACCAAAATCCTCAAACAACCATTTTATCTAGGTTTTACAACCCAATATCCCTTGTTTCCAATACCATTACATAAAATTAAAAACTCACACAAAAATCATTCTTGATTTCACTATCCACCTTAAACAAGTCTATAGAAGCGTCCCCGCCCTCACTTTGAAAAGTATTGCTCTCTTGAGAATAGAAGTAGAGAAAATTCCTTCCGTCTTATCTATATCCCCATCTACCCACACTATATTAAAATTATCTATATCATTTTTCCAATGACATTGTATCATCCTCTATGTCAAATACCTTTTCCTAGACTCAAGAGGAGTCTAATATGCATGAAATACAATTACACTTTTTGCATGTACAAATATGGTGAATTAGATGTGAAAGACTAGTTTCTTCTCATTTCCATATATTCTAGTTCTTTTATCACACATTTTCCATCTCCCATTATCCTATGGTGTTTTTAACACCCCTCAAATATCTCAGGTTAGGAATTTGATAGGCCTATATTAGGCCTTGAGGCTTATTATGCTCACATGCACCCTAACCATCACTTTTTTATATGGATGGGTTGATATTATTCCCACAGTGTGCAATCACCACCTATTTAAATCTTCAAATGAAAAATTTATCTTCTAATGTAAGGATTGAGAGATTGATTAGTTAATTTAACCTATCAAGGATCTTCCATAGACCCCTCCAACTATAACAATATGAAATTTACTAAGGGAGGGAGGATTCATCCACAAGTTTTGAATAGGCCGCAAATTAGCATGCAATATTATGATTTTCTATCATATGTAAGACATAATGATGAACTTATAAAATGATTTGATCAAATCATTGATTGAATTATAACCATAAACGATTCACTAGATATACTACATATGTATATTGCCACTATCTTGTAAAAAATGTCACTTCCTCCACCTAAACCTTGAAGTACACCCATAAAAGGGGAACTAACTAAAAATAAATTTATCAAGGGGTATCATCATTCCAATAAATCAAATGTAAGCATGAATTTTAAACAATACCAACAGGTTCCTTTAGGAGACCTCATCTCTACCCTAGTCACATTAAATAGAGAGATAGAAAATGCCTTACTTTTTCATAACAAAAAAAATTTGGCCATGACACAACATACATTCCAAGAAAACAAATTTGTGTATAACTAAAAAAATAATTTCCGCACAAAACCCCTTCTATCAACTACATGATACACCCAAACATGAGATATCTTCTCACAAGTACCAACACACTAGGCATGAGTAGGAATTTTTCATATAATTTACCAATGTACAAAACTGAAATCAACACCACTTCATACTACGTGAAATTGGATATAGAAAACCACATAGTATTACAACCGATTTGGGTTAGAATCACAAAACTATGCTTAAAATTTGCAAGAATATATTCAACAACAACATTCCTCTTTTTTCGGTGTGTACAGAGATTATCCTCAAGCATCATAGGATTATGCCCAACCCACTCATAAGTTTTCATCTCCTCTTCAAGTATGACCCACACCATCCTACTACCTAATCCAATGGTTTCTTTCCTACATATTATAGACCAAATATCACAATCGATAAGTTTACTCAAGGTCCCCATTTGGATGGTAACTATAAAGCTCCACCATATACTTTGTGGGCCCTAAAAAAACTTATGCTACTCATTTTGGAACGTTAGGAACCTATGATAGTTATCTAAAACAACATTTAGACTTTACCATTCACTTGGAACTTATCCCTCATCCTCTCCATGAATTATCAAAATACAAGGGTGAAGGATATTCTAATGTCCACATAAAGACATATGGCACTATGATTCATGAACTACTCGCATGGGATAAAGTTGTTCCAAATATTTCCCCAAAATATTTGAAGCCGTAATACTTGATTGGTATTACCATTTTCCTGATGGTTCTAAACACTCATTTAGGAAACTTATAGTTGATTTCATCAAGGCTTTTAATATGATTTTTTTAAAAGATTGGTATTAGGAGTTCCTTCATATTAAACAAGAACCCAACAAGTACACCACACATTTCTTCACGAGATGGTGGCATGTCCTCTACTCCTCCCCTAGCACCCAAAACATGGATCACCAAAAGCTATGTGATCTCTTCCTTCACACAATTAATAGATAAATTAAGGAAAATGTGCATAAGTTCCCATACAATTCTTACACTTTGGAGCTATAGAGAGAGTGTTGAATATTGATGAAATGGTAATAGATAATGGTCATATGATCTAGGAATTAAGAAAATGAAATGTTTTCCATAACCATAACACTAGGGGATATCAAAAAAATAATAAAAATTATCCATAAGCTTCCTAAAATTCCTAGGGTCCAAATGCACTCAACTGAAACCACAACACCACTAAAAATTGTGATAATAATCAACCTAAAATCCCAATTTCCCTAAAAATGTGGTTAGTCAACCCAACAATAACAACAATAGAAAAATTTAAATAATCACATTAATAATAATAAACCAAGAAAATGTGGTTTAACTTTAACTTGTCTTTGGATACCAATCCAAACCACAATCTGAACAAAAATCAATCATAACAAATCTGAAATAGGAACTCAAGGGCCTATATCAAAACAACAGTTTTTTCCTAATTGTAACTACCCCAATAATTTGGGTAGCTTGAACCAAGTTGTAGATGAAGAAAACCATCATCCAAAAAGCTATGATCATGACCTATTCTGCATACTACTTCATAGGACTAGGGGTCATGATGCTAATACCTATAAGGAATATAAAAAGCTCATTCAACACATCCTTGAAAACCAAAGATAATATTTTAATGATTAATTTCTATGGACCAAAAACCTTAATGGTCATCGATGGCTCATTTAGGTACCATTACACCTAAAATCAGTATTTAGACATATATCAAAACCATTTCCCCAACCATAAAAAAATTACTTTTAAAATAACACACAATAAAATAACATGTAATAACAAAAGAGGTAACCATTGTCACTACTGACAAAAAAATAGCCATGGTCGAAATAATGATGTTGAAGCCTTAGCTTGACATGACTAACCCTAATGATATCTTATGCTTAGGTGCACTACGAAAAACATGCACGATTGGTGTTCTTGAACTAAAAACTAATGAAGAGGATAATCTAATCACTATAATAAGAGATTATTGAGCTTCTAATGCTCCTACACAAATTCCTTTAAATGTAAAAATAATGGAATCCTTAAACAACTAGGGAATTACAATATCATCACCGACCTTACCAAGACATTCTCTCATATTTAATTTCTTGACCTTTTAAATAATTCTTGATCCCATTGACATGTACTGCTAGATGCCATGGGATTTGGAAAGTAACTTATATCGTAGCCCCAATGAAGGTACATATTAACCATATTGATATGGATATGTTGCCTCTAGGTGCCATGATAAGAGATGCGGGATATTTCTTCGACTTGTGTCAACTACCCAAAGTCAAAAAAATTCTAGAAGAGGAGACCCATATCTCCATTTACAAATTGAGAAATATGACAATTTAGTAAAAAAGTGGTAGATCATAGGGCAATGGTCGACATTATCCCCTTTTCCTTTTTGTACAATATTGGATATGGTGAAATCAACTGCTCATGAACTCAAATACCACTCACGTGTATGAAAATATTAAAGCCACGTTAAGTGGTATTATTATCCTTCCCATAACTCTCGGTCCTAAAACTATCCTCACTGAATTTTATGTAATAGACTGGGAAACCAATTAAAACATGATCTTAGGATGACCTTGGATCCATCAAATAAAGGCCATTCCTTTGACGCTCTTTTAATAAATCCACTTATTACATTTAAGAAAGGTCTTCATTGCTAAAGGAGACCTAATCCTATTCAGTATATTCTAGGACAACATTAGAAAGTTTCTTGGTACTAAATTTCATCACGAGCTTCATATAAATGACATACAGATGTCCATAGTCTTAGAAAAGAGAAAGAGCCAAATTACAAAGCTTGATGTTAAGCATAAATATGATCTTTTAGCTCTTGATCCTCCCATGTATAAACAAACTATAAAGGAGGATCTCGACGTAGGAAAGGAAAATTCCTCACGAAATGAAAGTATTAAACCAAAAATTGAAACTGTATCCATGAAGACTGCCACAAATATTATTGGCATCTTAGAAAATGATTCACCTCCCATACTTCCACTTCACTTCCATATATGATTTTTTCTACCTCAGAATAATAAAGACCAACCCTTTCTTTCTACGGTAGTGTTATCCTATAAACTGTCCCCATTTGTAAACAAAATTCAATTATATAATAAGTTAATTTTGTTTTATTAATTTGATAGAAAAATAAATATGTTAACACAACAAATTGGTAAAAAAGCATTCCTTTATAGTGGAAAAGTGAGTTTATGTGTCAACATGTGGAGAGCATGATTTTTGGTTGACACATATTTTGTAGGGTTCTAATGGCAGCCTAATTGCACACTTGTGTCCTTAAAAACTACCCTCAAATCTTATTTTCCATTGTTTTCCACGTAAGTGTCATTTAGCCACTTCAAATAAGGGGTTTTAGGCCATTTTTTTAAAATAGGGTTTTATAGCCATTATTCCATAGTATATATTTTTAAATTATTTTATACAATTTCAACCTTTATTTTCTAGTTTTAGTAATTTTTCAATTTTATAGGTGTTCTTTTTTCAGTTTTAGTTTATTTTTAAACACACAATTAAAAATATAAATATAAATATAAATATTTTCAAAAAAATATCCCGTGCTTTAAAAAAGCAAGTTGACACAACGATATATTATTTTCAACTATACTACTTCACTTATTGAGATATTAAGTGTGCAACAAAAAATAGTTAACTTCGTATAAGTTTTGTTTAAATAATAAAATAAACAATTTATATTTTATCAAAATATTATTGAAATTATTAAATGTTTTAAAAATCTTGTTTTAATAATTATGTCTTATTATCATAGATGTGTGTGTAAATTTTTCACTCAACACCGTGCTAGTTTACATAGCTAAACTAATCATGTTACAAAACTACACACACAATAGTATTATACACTCAAAATCCTATATTTCATATATTTACACTTATAAAATTTAAAATGATGTATCACTTATCATAACTCAAACTTGCATGAAGTCTCATTTTCTATAAAATGAATGTCACTTCTCTATATAAAAGTGGGTCATCTGTCTGTGTAGTCACCCTATTTTATATCTTTATATTTAAAAGAAACTTGTGAATAAGCGATAGAATATGAGAAACCTAGAAATATATGATAATATGCATTCTATTCGAGAAAATCAACCGAGATCAAGAATGTACCAAGTTATTGATTGCACTATACAAATTTGACTTGTGTTGAATTATGCCATTTTTAATATCGGTGCATGTTCTGAAATATATGGATTGTGTGTCCCAAAATCTATATGTAGATGTAGAATATATCCTAATGAATTACCCCTATTTGAGGTGTGTGTCATAAATAATATGATAACGTGGCTCAAAATAATAGATTTGTACCCATATGTGATAAGCCTATTAAGCCAAGTAGCATCACATAGAAGGATGTAATGGTGGCCAACAATTAAAACCAATGGGAAAAAAGGGTTACACATGGTGGAAACCATGGCAAAAAAATAAAGAAATGTACAACACTTAAAAAGCAATAATAAATGTGTATAAAAGTAATAACAAAAATGTAAAAGGTATCAATCATGTCATAATCTAGAGTAGAAATAGTATAACAATGTAGTATAAATCAACCATTTCATAAACTGGAGAAGTAATATATAAAATCCGCATTGTACTAAGGGTCATACATGTCATAAGCCAAAGTAGTAAAAATATAGTAGTATAAACAACAATGTAGAGATAAGTAGTCAATAATATAGAAACATAAAATGTTGTCACATAGAGGCATAAATTCACAAACATGGAAAACCTAGGATGTCACAAGACAATCACATTAAAAGGAAATTTAGGGTACATCATAGAAACAAGTGTATTCACAAAATATAGGCATAAAGACACAAATTCGAGACCCAAGATGTCACAAGAAAATTAAGGAAGTTATGTCATATAGGGTAAACAACCATAGAATTGTAATCAAACAAAGTAATAATAAATCATAAACAAAGAGACAAATAACACAATAATCAAACAAGAAAATAATCTACATATAATAAAGTAGTAATAATATTGTTAGGAATATTATATTGTTTACATTGTTAATGTTTTAATGTAATATATATTATCATGGAGATAATATATATGGGTGAATAAATAAAATGTAATATTATTAAATATGAGAAAACATATCTCATATTAATAATATAGGTTTTATATAATAGTTGTGAGTTTGTTGTATAAACAACTCACATTGGTATTTTTAGGATTAGTTGAGTGTGTTGAGATAACTAAGGGATGTTAGAGAGATATTAGGAGATGGGGTTGAGATTATTTAGGGATTGAAGATCATGTTTGACTCCACCATTGTAGGGGTTAATTGATCTATATATGTAACTCATCAATCATGAATAAAATGTCTCGAATGAAATACAATATATTTGGTTTTATTATTTTACTGTGCAATGTTTAATTTTTTTATTGATTAAATCATGCACATTTTTTAGATTTGGTATCAGAGCAGTGTTACAATCTTGTGGATGTGCATTTGTGGCTTTGGATTCAATAATTCCCGTGTAAAGATCAGGTCATAAGTTCATTTTTACGATCTGGGTCTCTGCGATTTTTAATGGGTTTCAAGATTTATATTGTAGTAGACTACTGTTAAAATTTCAGCCGAACCCACATCACGGTTTAGGAGAAAACGTGAAAGATATTCTGACGTCTGAAGTAATTTCTGGAATTTGAGACCACAATTCAGATGAATGTTGCATAATCCTTGCATAGTGATATTTTACATTAGCTTTGTTTCTCACAGAAATGGAGCATTACTCAGGAGTATTTAATTGCATATTTGATATCAGTATGAAGATAGCGTAAATTTTCTCGATGGAGGCTGGAGGCAACGGAGGCAGGAGGGCAATCGGCGACCTCTCGTCAGGCACCATCGACGAGGCCGCGGTATTGATTTGGTGGCCAAGTATTTCAGTTGTGTGTTTCATTGTTTGTAATAAGAACAGATGTCACATTCCTGTTCAGAATTGTATTTCCTTTTATAACCTCCTGATGTAAATATGTGACAGTAGAAAGATAAAAGCACAAGACAAAGCAAAGATCATGTTTTTCTTGAAGAGGATGAACAGAGGTTCATGAGCGGGGCTCGTGCACCTAGGGACAGAGGTCCGTTATTGTCGAAACAGGGTTCGTATTTGTTGAAACAGAGGTTCAACGTACTAAGATCATGAGCATGCGAGGGCGAGGCGGTGAAGAAGACGTGTGAATGTTTTTTCTCTACCTTGTTCACATTAGGGGAGTGTTTAATAGGAAGTAATAATGTAAACAATAGGGGAGTGAATGTTAGGAATATTATATTGTTTACATTATTACTTCCTATTAAATATTGTATCGAGAAAATACAAAAAAATGATAGAAAAAATAGAGATAGTACTTGACTAGTCATATAAACGGATCCTCCCTATAGATACAGAGATGGATTCGATGATCGGGATCCTCCCTATATATATAAGAACATGCACTCATCTGACTAAGGAGGGTGATGGGTGAGCATAGGTAGTAAATTGAATGACTCGATTGTCTTATAAATTGAGAGCCCTAATCAACTATATCTACACCCTTTCCCATCTCTTGATAACAAGAAAGATAGGTAAGTTGTGTTAGCTCAAAAGATTACATAGATACCAAGTATATAATCAAGTGTGATGAGGAAGTGTAAAGTAATGAAACAAAATCTCTTGTGTAATGTGGGAGATGCCCCAAAGAGTAATGTCTATGGGAACAAACCAAGTTAGTTTTGTCATCATCGTGTGGCGCATGTCATTCATCACACACAATATACCTCGTTAATGTATGCATGTAAATAACATATACAAAGGATATGATATCTATCAAACCAATATGACTTGAACAACATGTATAAATTAGAAAGTTACCCAATCAAACCATAAACATGTCCTAAATTTTTATTTTGTAAATAAATGAATGTTTTTATTATTTGATTACTTTAATGCTTTTGAGTTGTTTTAAAAATATCTACGTACATAAAAAGGGGTAGCAAAAGAACCTATATTTCTTATCAAGGAGATCATCTATCTTTGTGTCAAATTTGATAATGTCAAATGGGGAAAGATCCAAAGTATGTAATACATCATAAGTACACATAGTCTTGTTAGGATCCATAGTGACCATTCTATGTTCTTGGTAGTTCCCATTATGTAAGGTGTGCTAGTAAAATTATCTTGGTGTGGCTACTTACTAGAGTCAACAATGCCAAATAATATTACCATTAGATTTTTTCACATGGATTTTAATAATGAAAGCTTAAAAGTGATTATTTTCATGTCTAGATACATGGTGATACTTATAAAATGGCTTACCCAATTGTTGAGATAGTTTTTAGTAGAATAATAATGAAGAGAAGGTAAATTAAATAACTCAAGATCAAGAAATATAAATAATAACTAGTGTGGGGTATCAAGTTGTGTTGAGATAGTGATAGAACTAACAACAAGTATATGATATAATGTATTAACAATATGTCATAATGGGTCGAGCCAAGTATAGGGTATGTGTCATGACTAGTTTAAGTAGCAAAATATGAAGTGGTATATGTAGCGAGTTAGTTTGACAATTTTAGGAATAGTAGAAAAATAAGAATAGATCATAGATTCATATTCATTGATGGGATTAAATTTAATTTGTTTTAGTTTTCATTTGTAAGAGCAATAGTATCAACATAACTATCTCGAGGAATAATCAATAACATTGTCTTGTAGCATTGCATTATCCAATATGTTAGAAGTTTCATATAGACCATCATTTACAAAGTGAGAAATAGGATTTAAACTCATATGTTATTTAATAAATGGTGGCAAATGAGGAGTAGTATCCGATCCATGACTGGATCATTATACGACATATGTATATCATAATGGATCAAATCCAACTATAGTGGATGTGTCACAACTAGTTGGATTAGCAAAAACTAAGGTGGGAGATGTATCATAATTGAGACAATAATTCCTATGACTAGTAGAAAAAAATCTAATGGAGCATAGATTCATTTTCATCGATGGGATTAAAATTTAATTTATGAAATTTTTCACGGATAAGAGAAATAATATCAACATCACTATCGAAGGCATAATCAATGACATTGTCTTGTAGTGTTGTATTAACTAATAATTTAGGAGTTTCGGATAGAGAATCATTGACAAAGTGAATGATATCATATAAACTCATATGTATTTATATCAATGGTGGTAAATGAGTGGTAGTATAAAATCCATGAATAAATCATCCTCAACATAGGTGGGAAATTTATCCATAGGTATGGGTTGTTGAGGAGTAATAATAAGTACTTGAGAAGTAGAGGTGAAATATTTGAAATATTTGAATGGATTTGGGTCACAAACCACAACATAATCACAACCATCATGTATGAATTTTAGACACCGATGAAAAATAGATAAAGAACTTTCATATCATGGGTCTAAGGATGGCCCAAAAGAATATTTTAATGTAAATCCATGTCCATGATGTGAAATGTAGTGGGAATTTTTTTAGGTCCAATGAATTAGTCAAGAGTAATAATGACTACTATAGATAATGTAATTTTATGAAAAATTCACACAATATTAATACTTGTGTCAATTGTATGAATAGAAAGACGCATCTTTTTATGCACAAAAACCTAAAATTATGAAGACCAGAGCCATTATTGATATAGACACACTTAATGAGGAATCCTTGAATTTATGTCATAATAAGAAGAGGCGATCAAGGGTCCTCATTAATTGGAGGTGTGATATCATTTGGATTAATATTGCATTATCCATAGCTTTGAATGTAAAAAAAAAAACAATGAATAGTTGGAGGCAAGGTAACGAACTACAAAGTCTCATATAATATATCCTTATAAATAGCTATAAAGAGAGTTTTTAGCAATTGTATTATTTAATTCTATAATATATCAAAAAAATTAAAATTATCTCCAAAATTAGTAGAGGGAGCCATAGGTGGCGGGCGAAGTTGGGTAGCCCCAACCGGTTGTTTAGTGAAGGCATATTTTGACACCATTAACTTCAGTAGTTATGGGTGAAGAATCAAAGCGGGGTGGATGTTTTTGAGTAAGAGGAATATATTCGTATTGTATATTAATGTAAGTAGGTACCTCATCAGTCATGATACAAGTAGAACCATCATAGATACTCCCTTTTCTAGATGGGATATTGATCTAGATTCAAGTGCAACCCAGTGGACAACACACTAACGATGGCATTTAATCTGTTGTGATAATGAAATTTACAATGAAAGAAAAGTAAACAAAACAAATTTTATTGTGATTTCCAATACAAATTGGAAAACTCGATGAGAGAGATGAATGCTTGAGATCTATCTCTTTATTCAAAAACCATCTAATTTATAATTATACAAAGAACATGAAGGGCTCCAAATGGGAACCAAAAGTTCATCCCGCATGGATACCATTTTTATACACCTTAGGGCCAAATTAAAAAGTCATAAGTGAAAAAGACTAACATATTTCATATTATCACTTAGTATTTTATTTTATGTCCTTTATCGGGGTCATATTTCATAGCTCGTTGATCCATTTTGTGAACCTGGATGATCCATTGGAAAGAAGAGTGAAGATGTAACTAGACCATAACTCGATTGATAAATAACCTACCTAAAATTTTGGAAAGCCCAAACATGATCTGAATAGTCTAAAAACTAAAAATACAAAAGATTTTAGAAGCTTCCAAAAATAGACTTGTAGGACTTTCCCTACAAACTTAAAAATAGAAATTTTAGGACTTTTCAAAATAAGATCTTCGAAGTCATGTTCTAGATCAAATATGGGCATGAACATGTATAAAGGGATGGCGACCAATACTAGAATGAGGGAATGGTCCCTTAGGTTTGAAATAAAGATCATAAAAGATTGAAGGGAGAGGCATGGAAACACACAAGAGAATAACTCAAGAATATCCCAAGATAATATAATAAGAAACCCTAGGGCCACTAATATTTAAGCAATAGTTGGGCTCACCAAATGATTACACCCTAATAGATATATGTTATAGAAAGTGCACAAAAATAAATAAGATGTAAATGTTTGTAATATGAGACTATTTGATCTAATTAATTCATTATTAACCATGCAAAATAAAAATAGCACATTAATACTTGAAATGATTGATAAACGATAAATGATATCTAAAATGCATAAGAGGAGATACAAATTTATCTATATAATTTAAATTAGAGAATATTTGAATGTGCGGACAAGTGGAAAAGGCCAATTACAAACTAGAGATGATTCCTTATGAATGATGGAACTAGAAACAGTAGGAACATGGCCATATAATTTTTTTACGATCCAATCTTGGAGTTATATTGTTATGAATAGAAGTGTATGGGCTTGAAAATTTTGATAGTTGGGATCTACAACTTCTTATGTGCTTCAATTTCCTTGAAATTCCCTTTCTTTATATGTCACTCTTATATCCCACAACTTTGGGAAGACTTGTAATAATCTTCAACAAGTGGAAACACTATAAACATGTAGTAATCTTCATGAAATAATTTCAAACCAAGAGGATAAATTGTATGTGTGGTAAGGTTGGACAACCCTTGGTGGCCAATCTTACTTAACCATTTCAAGTGATGCACTACATGTCCTCATGCGAGATCAAGCCTCATGTATTTCTCCTAGGTTCTTATGCAAGTGTGAGTATAATATAATCCAACATGATATGGATTCCCTTGTATATTTTGACATAAATAATAATGAGCTAAATTTATAGTATAGAATGTACCCAATCTGATAGTAGTATTATGTCACATACTTCAACTACATGACCAAACCCTTTCTTCTTAGAAACCATTTAAAAATAAATGGAGTAACTAGACTATTGCAAATACATGGTTGTTGGACCTTTGTGTGCTTGGAAATGGAGGAAGATAGACTATTTGACCTAGTTGATTGCTTCGGACCTATAACATATGTTTTTCTAATTTATGCACATGACTAATTTAGGAAGATTTTGGAGAGCCTCGAGTGTTTTTGGAATGATACTTACAATAAGAGCTTGTAATACTTATAATGAATTGTAAAGTGAAATTGACTTGCTTACATAATCTTCCATAGGTGAAATATTCTAGTAAGGCTAACCCTAGGAATAAATAAAACAATAAAAATTAGAAACAAATTTAGATAATGTGAGAGGTTGGGGTTGTACAAACTGACCACGACTAGATTTCACATATTGACCAAACTATATGGTCCAGATGGGAGAGATGTGATGCAAAATATTTTTTTAGCATTATGCACATGGTTAGCTCACTATTTTGAGTAATTAATATTTCTTGAATTTACAATGCTGAAGTAGAATATGGAGATGATAAAGTCACACAATATCTATAGAGATATAATGATTGGATTCCAAATTGAGCATTTGCATTAGTAAGGAGCATAACAAAACTTGGCATTACAAATGGACAAGTTACCAAATTTTAGTGCCTACATTTTGTACCGGAATCCTATTTCTAGGAGGGATTAAAAACAAGTAAGATTAACTTATTGTATTTAGTTGGAGCCTTTTTCAAAAACTACACCAACACATTATATCTTCTTCACCTTAAAAGAGGGAGCATTCAAAGGGGTTTTGTATAATAGAAGATTATTTTGAGATAGAATACATAATGCAAGGTATATGGTACAATGAAGAGGGAAACAAATATAGGTGTAGAAATATAAATAGGTTATAGAAATATGATTCCACAAAAATAAAACTATCAAATTTGGATAGGATCAATTGGTCAATTTTATCCTCTATTGGTCAATTTCTTCTAGAGTGCGGTTTGGATAGTAAATTTTAATAGTGTTTCAAAAATTACATAATATAAAATGGTTCAAAAATGAATCAAAAGAGTAAATATATTTTAGTAAGATTACACTTTGAATTTTTGTTACAAAAAGGGGCATGATACTAATTCAATGGTTCAATTTATAGATACAAGGTGTAAAAATCTATAATACATATTTCTATTTCAAAAATTTATTATTATCAATTATTGTGGGAGACGTATTTTTATTTCAAGAATTATCGATTCTTATGACTATGGTGGGGACATGAGTTTACTTCATTATTTATTGATCATGCAAACTTATAACCTAGATATGTGTGGAATTGTGTGGTTAAATGGAATGGGTAGTGTATGTTGGGTCTAGTGACATCTATCAACCTTAACATCATTCCTAGTGGACCCATAGTGGTTCCCCTTATTTCAAGTGGTACATTCATAACTCTTCAAAATCCCGAGTGTTTGGTATTCTACACTCCAAACCTCATTGGATAACATTGGTTTTTATAAACTAGGGATTCATCACCTATAGTTCTCCATCTTGACTAACAATATTCTCCCTCTACATGTACATTAAATGAGGGGCACAATAATATCCAATTGTTTCACTAAGAAGCCTTAATAATCATAGAGAAAAAATTGGTTGAGACTCATATAGGTTTACTTCCTTTCTCTCTCTTATTTCAATTTAAATTTCAAACTTTAGATTTAAATTTTTAATTTACTTAATATGGAAATTGATTACACTCTTGCCATATATGTTTCACGTTGAAAACCTCTAAAGAACTCAAGCACTCAAGTATTTAAGAAAATACGGTGTGTTTCCACACATGTAGGTACACATGAAATTAAATAGTAAATTATATTTACTAGATTAAAGGGGGATAAATATAAACATCAAAATTTGGTCATATGTAAATTGGTAAAGTTATTTTTAGATTGTCCTTTATAAATTAGTAACATGCATAAACATAGCTCAAATGAATTATCCTACGTTATCCTAAGGATTAAAATACCTCATTCCTTGTACATATGTCAGCTTAGAAACAATTCATAACTTAGGTGAAAATATTTGTAAGCTATCATATGAGATTTATACCCTATTGGAAAGATTTTTCTAGGAGCTATAAGTTTGACTTGTCGATTCTATCCCTTTTGGTTGATCTTATTTAGGGCTGCCTTGTAGGAAAATTTTCAAATAGGAATATTTTTATGAATAAAAATTTTCCTCTTGATTGGCCTTAGTTTGAAATATTAACTTTGGAGTGTTATTTCACTTTTTTGTGAATTATTATTTCATTCCCTTTTAAAATTTAATGTGTTTCTAGTTAACATACATAAAAAGGATGAAATATTGCAATAGATGGATATTATGATTTAATTAACTTCCAACATTAATTTCAAAAATCAAATTAACACTTCTCAAAGTGATAATTGATCTAGAAATTATCAAAAAAAAAAATAAATTACACTTATTTGATTCTATGTGGATTTAGGAGAGTCTAGGGATTTGAATGTAGGATCATGTTGACCTAAAACTAAAAATGCTTCATTACAGGAATTGGCACCTGAGACTGCACCTAGACAAAACTATACAAATAGGTCAAGGACGTCCATACGGTCCTAACCCCACTCTATGATCTTGAACCTACTTGGAATATGGATCTGAAAATTTCTAAGTTCTTTGCATACTTGAAAATGAGTGTTCTTTATGTGTCAGTCTTCTTCGATCACCTTCAAATGACTTTATAAACTTTTCTCAAAACCTAGAAGCCTTGTAGTGTAAGGAGTTCTTGCAAAAAAATTAGGTGAGTTTTGGGAGCCACTATGCACCACTAATGTCACCAATACTATGAAGAGGGATCAAACCATAAGTTATTCTCCTAGCATGTGATATCTATCGTAGTGCAATCAAAACTTGACAACCATGTTTTGACAATTATTTGCTTGTGTTTCAAACTTTCTCAAACATTTGGGAATGGTCACTTTGCTTTATTTTATAAATAAAATGGATAATTCTAGACGTGGAAGGATACTTTGACATATAAAGGGTGCTTCCTATTCGATTTGCATGAGTTATTTTGTAGTTTAAGGAGCTTGGAGTGCCTTTTGTGATTTCTTTTATATGAGCTCTTACAAGAGACGAGTTCCTAAATGAAGTTTGATTTACTTTCTTATATATTCTTTGGAAGGTTGTTATGTCATGAAACACTCGACCAAGGAGGAATATTAGTCCATAATTGAAAGTTTTAGTGCACAAGGTTTCAATCCAAATCCGTGCATGATAGGGTCGGCTTGTAGATTTATAAAACCAATCTAAAATGGAGGTTTTGATCGGGAGGAAAATCCATTTTGACTTTATAGGTCGAGAGGATGGATGTTTCTAAATGTGTTTTATGTTGTTAATCTTCAGAAATTGATGACATAGAGGTGTAAAAAGATAAGCAAGTAATTAGAGAGATATGAGGATGTGTTAAGTAAGAGTGAAAAGAGTGCGTTTATAAATGTAAGTGTGCATGTGAATATAAACAGTGTGAAAGGATAGATTGCAAATATTGAGTTTTTAGAGAGTGATATAAATATAAATTGAACCGAACCATTTAATCACTTGGTAACAAATTGGAAATCACCTAGCAATACTTGGTCTTCACCATCATATCTCAATCAAAAATTTCTTTTTCCCCTTATTGCGAGATATTACACTAGGAACAATCCATAAGAAGGTTTGAAACACTCCAAGACAAGACCAAATCGTTCCAAGACAATTCAAGTGAATTCTAAGACAAGTTAAACATCATTATTGAGTGTTCAATGACCAACTTTTAGTCGCATACACGTAGTTGCGAAAGGAGCATAATTACACTTCCACTAGCTAGGATAACTACATTTCAATTTGTGATCCACAAAATACCATGTACATAAAAAAGGTATTTCAACTCAAATATCCTGTGTCCCTATTACCCACCATCTCATGCCAATTCAAGTGTTTATACATGAGAAGTATAACATGATATTATATGAATATAATGCCCATCATTCGTCATTGACTATTCCTCCTTCGTTAGGAAGATCTAGTGGTCGTAATAATATGTATTCCTCCTTAATGTTGGGGATAGAGTAGTTTCCCTCATGTCATGTCAGTTAGGAGCTCATTTCAGACCAAATTATAAATTTCATCAACCTCCGTGAATTTACATACTGAGTCCTTCAATTTCGGGTTGTGATAATAACCATAAAAATAAAATGAAATGAAATGGTTAAATGAATAAAATAAATTCAATAAATAAATAAATAATATATATAAATATATATATATATATATATATAAGTATGTAAGTATGTATGTATGTATGTATATAAGGGAGGGGATAGGGAGGTCATTTTATTATGATGGTTAGTGAATGGAGTAAGTGACCCCATTCGAAGGCACGTTGGATGGTTTACATGGAGGGGAATTGGTGGCGGTGATGGCATGTATCAAGAACATGTCTTGAGCTTGAGTGCCCAAACAAGGTGTGTAGACCTATAATTTCCCCTTGCGTAATAATACAAACACTTTATTTTGAGATATAGAGGCAATAACAATGTTGAAACCCATGTCAAAGTTATGATTTTAGCAGTCTTTGGATAGTTGCAGTGAGGGCAATGTGAGGGAGGTAGAGTGTGGTAGGATTTTGGAATGGGGTATGGGAATCTCACAGAACATTGGCGTTGTTTCAGTGTTTAACCGAATGAAAGAACAAGGTAACTTCTCATAGAATGTGATTGGGCAGTGTACATAAGACATAGGTTTCCTCATGCAATAGTCACATTGTTTCACCTATGAAATAAACAGGTATCCAACTTGATCGAGTTTACATTTACCTACAAACTCCCAACTTGTGCCAAAATGTGAGATCACGGAGTAGGGTATGGACATCCATCAAAGCATAAAAGATAAAGGAATCTTGTCAGATGTTGTAGTTGCAAATGCTCTGGTAGATGTGTATGCAAAATTTGGAAGCATAGACAAGCACATGAACTATTTGACAGAATTTCTTAAAGAAAAATGTGGTTTTGTGGACAACATTTATTGTAGGATATGCACAAAAATGGGTTTGTTGAAAAGGCTTTAGAAACTTTCAAGAAAATGTAAATTTAGTAGGCTTAAATACATTTTTCCACAACATTTTCTATCATTCTTCATGTCTTGTAGCAAGATGAGAGTGTAACAATATAGGGTATGGACATCCATTAAAGTAGAATGTGAGAGATTCGATTAGATGTTGCTTAGGAGAAGTGTGTTGGTAGACATATAAGCCAAAATAGAGGTATTTTAGGGTAAATGTGGCTATTTACATCAAACTTGAACCATGTAAGTCTTATTTATATTTTATTATGGTGTATTATTGCTCGGGTTTGTGGAGGTGGGTGTGTAGATACCTAAATAGTGTTGCATCTTGCCTTCTTTAGCATATTCTCTACCTATGCACATGGGATTTTGAAAAACCCTTGGAAAATATCAATAAAAATTCCTTTGGCTTCTGGTGGGTATAAATCAAGTTTCTAAAGCCTTCTATTAGTGTCTTTCTAGTCAGAGAAGGTAGGTGAATTGTTTGACAAAATGCCTTAAGGAAATGTTCCTCTTGGACAACAATGATTGCTTGGTGTGCACAAAATGGTTCGTAGAAACAACTTATGACATCTTCACAAATAGGATTGTAGTGAGAGGCATGCACGTGGTTTATTATCTCTTGTTGGACATTTGAATGGAGGAGATCCAGTAGGCTCACAAGTTGTTGGAAAAATGTTTGGTGTGGATGCAGGATCGAGCTCCATAACTTGGGATGATTCACTTTCACTCAGGCATGGTCTCCTTACCTATATTTGTTATAATTTTTTTATGAGTTGGTTCTTCATTTATAGTATAATAAAAGTATTAAGCTAGTAGATACTCAAACAATTAGGATATTTTAACCAGACGACTAGTGTAATCAATAAAACAATACCTTGTAATTTATGCTACCAACTTACAATTTGACCCTCAACCATACCACGACCACAACCTTATGCATTGCTAAACCCGGGTGTCGAAAATTGGTGCTCGTGTTTTTTGGTAATGGTGAGAGCTAGATGAGTTAGCTAAATTAACTATTTATGTCCACCTTGCAAAGTTAGAAAATGCAAGTTCTAGAGATGTGTAAAACAACATAGTGTGCCTCGTAAAGAGATGTCAAGCATTATATGTGTTCCTCGTTATGAGGAGAGTGACGTCGAGCTTTAGATTACCCACATTCAAATTTTAGTACTCTCTTAGCGGCTCCTCTAGGATCCTTGTTGTACTGCTGTTTTGCACTTTTAGGAAGTTGTTAACATTGAAATGTTGGGTTTTGTATTGGCTCACCATTTGGTCCCCGAGAAATGAAATGTTTGCTCACCTTCCTCTAGGTTTTTTACTAGACAATTTCATGGATCCTTCGGGTTGGGGAAAAAAGCATTCATGGCTAGTTTGGAAAGGAGGTTTTGTAGGCCTCTAATCGTTGTTGACTAAGTCAAATTAGGATGATTACAACTAGTGGCTCCGGAAACCTAGCCTCAAATTGAAAACCATTCACCAATTTTGAATTCCTCTAGTTTGTATGAATTCTCGGTATATAGGAGGACACTCAAGAATTTAATCATTGTGTATCGCCTAATAGAAGGCAACTTTTGAACATGGTTTCATAGCCTCTGAGCCTAAATTGGGTGTTTTTGCAACTAACAAGAAAATGTTAAAAGAAAGATGTAGGATCCTTGTATTGAAAGACTTATTATTGAAATTTGGTAATATATACGAAATGCTAGTTAGGGGTGTTTTGGGAAATGTGCATTTAACCATAAGTGTCTTTTGATTGATTTTTCTATATAAAAAAAAGGGGATTGGATATATATGTTAAATGAAATTATAGAGGATAATTCAACATTTTGGGAAGTATTTAAAGGTTTAATGTTTAATCTTTGTAATATTTTTAACATGCTAGTGTTTAGGGAAATATGTATCTAACTAAGGGTGTTATTTGATCCCAAAATTTTGTATTGTAAAATTTGAATATATATGTTAAATAAAATTGAATGTAATGCCTTATAGTGCATTTCCAAAGGTGTGCAAATTTTGATTAAATAATTGGTGTTGCATTTCTTACTTTAAAAATGTAATAAATAAATCTAAATAAAACAGTCGACCTTAGTTTAAGACTTATGCATATCTACCCTTCTCGAATGATCTTTCTCAAAGGCATATAAGAAATTAAAACCTTTGGATGAACCTAAATCTTTATACTTAATGACACCCCTTGTCTTAAGAAAATAAGAGCCCAAGTTGAGATTTCCATCCTATCCTTCATGTTTAATGACATTGTCGTGAGCCCAATAGTTAGGAATGACATGGTCAAACATCCTCTTGAGTGTGTGGTTACCTCCTAAGATTGGAAACCGTGTGTGTAGTATGGAGAATGTGTTCTCTTAAGGTAGTACTCCTTGGGAAACCAACATTAAACATAGTGGAAAACCCTCTTGGAACGATGCATGTGTTGAGTGGCGAAGATCACCAAAAAACCTTGGAAACCACCTTTAAGAGTTGGGATCATAAATGAACTCGATACCCAACTTCAATTATCATTTTTGGTTTTATGGTACAATACTAAAAGTTAATTGTGAGACTTAACAACATTTTAATTTATGATTAGTTTGTGGGAATGTAACCATAATATGGTGTCTTTAGGAGAAAGATGAAAATTAGATCACTCATATAACATGTTTAAATCATCTTATGGTGAGGAACTAAATCCATGCCATGTAATGCTTAATGTGAACCGTAATCCTTTAAACGAAGGAGTATTCCCTCTTGTTCCCGCTTTTCTATTGAGTAAAGAATGTACGTTGTGAAACCAAGTAATCATGTTTTTGAGGCATTTCCACTAGGATGAGAACTCACTAGTCCCACAAGCATGCAAATGTCCTTATTAACAAATGGGTTACTCAACAAATTTCAAAACACTATTTAAATCAAATTAAGTGAAATCATTTTAAGATGAATGTAAATGATTCAAGCAGGTCCTATGTTTTAGTTACCTACACATGAGAATACTAAGTGTGAATCCTTTAACCCCTCTCAAACAAGAGTGTCAGCTTGACAAGAAGTATCGAATGTACCTAGAGTTACAAGATGATTGTTTGGAGATAAGGGTGTTCAATCACTCTAGTTGTGACCTTAGTAAGGTGTGTAAAATTTATAATTGAATGTCTCCTAGTAACACACATCTAATACTTAATTTTCGAATCCAAACTTGGTTGAGTTGAAATCATACTCCTTAGGACCTTGATGACTAAGAATTTAAATGAAGTAGATAGGATATACAATTAGTGGTATTTACTTAAAGCAAAATCAGGCAACCTCGGTAATTAAATGCTAATATAAAAATAACGTGTACTCTATTTACTCTTGAACTAATAAACCTCACTTGTTCATGTGAACCTTGTTCAACCGAGTTGAATTGCAAAACCAAACAAACATACAACTTTGAAGACAATCCTTAGAACAAACACTAGTGGCTCGGGTGGGAATGTAAGTTCCTATAAATAATTTGGCCACATCTTTCTATTGCAATAGGGGAAACAAGCAAAATTAGAGGGAGTAACTACACGTGAAAAGATAAGTAAAGTAAGGATAACACGATATATTTTTAAGAAGGATGAAGGACCACATGATAAGTGATTCTCAACAATGAAGGTCAATAGTGAAAGATAAAGGTATTAAATTTGTAAGTTCCAGGGAAAGTGATGTGTCATGGACAATGCCTATCCATGAGTTATATTGGAGTGGAATTATCTATTGTGTCTTGTTATTTGGGGAAGGATGGTCTTGATGTGTAACATGTATATTCATGTCGTCTATGTGGGATAATGTTTGTGCAAACGTAGCTTGTGTTATGCATTGTCTTAAGCAATCCCTAATGTTGTCATGTATCAGCGATGCAAGTCAAAAAAAAAATTATTCTTATATTTTTACTTGTTGTATTTGTGTGTGTAAAATGTGGGTGTTACATGAACACTCATGTGCATATGGGGTTTACTAAAAGCATAAAAGGGTAGAGAAGAATAAGATGAAGAAAAAAATTTGAAAAAAAGTAAAGAAAGAACTTGGACAAATCCATGTAGATCTAGAATGTTATAGTTGGTTGATTATGTCCTATTGCTCAATTCTATCTAGAGGAAAATATAGATTGAGTTTTGGAGACAAAGTAGATATAGAATATTTTTAGTACATTCCTCCACTTTCACATCTAATCAATCACCAGAACACAAAAATAAGTGTATTTATTTTTATTTCACTATATTTAACATGTACCGAATTACTTATCATCACTTAATCATTTAGTGCATAATCATATTTGTATGTTGGATTTTAATTTATAATATGAATGTGTATAGTTTCTAAATTACAATCCTACTTACAGCTTCAACACCTACCTTTTGAATTTCAAGGTAGTAGTCATCCAAGCATGTAGATCTTACTTCTCACCATCATATTCCCTTATAGAGGCCATAAAGAAGCTTTGGTGAGGAAAGTGAAGGTTATGGAAGAGCCCTACTCTATTTACTTAATATTCCATTTGGTACATGATTCTACATGAAGCTTCTTAAAAGTCCCCACAAAGTCCCTTTTTAATCCTTAAGAAAATTAGAGTTAGTTTTAGGGTAGGAATAGAAAACATCCCATGGTTGTTAATGAATCCTCATCTTTCGAAAAGGAATGATAATTTAAAGCTTAAGTAGATTTACTTAAAATTTATGTTTTGAACTTTCGTTGTATTACATATTATAATATAATATGTCATGGGGATATCACTTACATAATCCACTAGGTGTTGAATTTTGAAGTGTTCATACGATTAAAATTTATTGCATGACCATCTTTTACGTTTTAATTGAATATATGTTTTGAAAATTATTTTTTTTCTATAAAGAAAACCTTGGTTATTTAGTTTGCATCTATCTTTTGATTTGTTTAATTAAGTATGCCATTAGCATGTTTAAATCATCTAAGCCATCATGTCATTTATGTCATGAGGTTATTAACAGGTGTTTATGAAATTTTATTGTTTAGGGTTATTTAGAATATTTTAGCCAATTTGGGTCTGTAAGTGAGAGGGTAATCACCTCTTGTGATGTACTAACAACATGAATCCTTGTATCTCATTGATTGTGGTATCATGGTAGCATGAACATTATTAACAACTTCATATTGTTGCATCATATGTATTTCTCCATTGCAATCTTATCCTACCTATCAAATCTTTTGTCATGAGTTAATTATTTTATGCATATACGTTGTTCTTCCCTTCTCAAAAAATATTGAGTTACAAACATAATTAATCTAAGTTAAAACAACAAATTGGGCCCTAATTTAACCTTATTTTTGTGTGTTATTTTTATGGGCACAACATTATTGGTCTTCATCACTTGTTCCCCCTTCCCCTCTCTCCCTATGTTTTTGGAGTGTCTTGGATTTGTGTTGGGAATATTAGTAACATTCTTAAGTTTTATACAAACATAAGCAACATTTCAAGGTATGTATGGAATGCTAATAATGTTCCTAGTCCAAGTGGTTATTTTTGGTTAGGTTGTATATGTCTAGTGTCCCATATTTCTCAATTTTAGTCATTTCTTTTCATCCAACTCTCCATCAAGATTTGATTTGCATTATTTACAAATAGATAAGCATTGTAGTTCATTTATAGATCTAAAAAATCACATATCATCTATTACTTTTTATTATCTTGAATTTATTTATCAAGAGAAATTAATAAAACATTAGAGACACAACATTGGGTGTACATGTTACTAGAGTCATTCCAATTATTCATATTTTTTTCTTCCGATGTTGTTATTGTCTAGATGCATGCCAAATATCAAGATAAATATGTAATTCTATGGTTTATTTTAGGCCCTAAAACATATTTCGTTATCCATAATAGCTTTCAATATTGTTGGTCTTCTAGAGAAAGGAGAAGAAAATTTATTATGTAGGGGCGAAATGAGAAGTTCAACAACCTAAGTTTAGAGATTAAAATTAGGAAAACGTAGTTTTCAAAATATTTATGAATTGTCTATTGTTCGTCTTAACTGGTAATAATGGGTTGGACAACTTGTTGATATGTTAATGATGTTTTGGACAACCAACTTTGTTTGTTGTCATTTACTTAGGTATTGTCACTTTATTTATGAGTGTAAATTTACGATGTCAAATCTCAATGATTGTCATCAAATCTTACAATATTCAAGATACAACCAATCTCTCTTCTAGTTTTGTAGTAATTAATTAGAGATGTGTTACTATTATGTATATATTAGTTAGGCCTAAGTAAATGTATTTATGTATTTGTGTTGCGATGTAATGTATATCCATTTATCCGTAGTACAATATGTGGGGTTTTTGATGAAGGTATACAATTTTTTAAATATAGGGTTGGTGCAATTCTTATGGTAAGAAGAGTCATATAGTGATTGATATGTGAAGTTGTAGTTTGGGATAAGAGGGAGGTGTATATTAAATGGTATGTAGAGTTGTTAGGAGAGTATCACAGTTGGTAAATCTACAATTTTTGATTTTTTTGTCTTTTATTAATGTACTTCATATGTCTATATTCAATGCATCTATTACATTAAATTACTTACGTGTACTCATGATATAGTTATGGTGGGCCCACTCTAAACAATAATGTTATCATAAGATACAATGTGAATTTGTTTTACAAAATGTATTTCATGTCTACATTCAATGTATCACAATGTACATAATTTTACTAATTTTGCCCTATTTTATGTCTACATTCAATGCATCAACATGAGATACAAATGGCCCGTGTTCAATTTTTGTTGATTATTTAGTTGAGGGAGTCTAATCGGCAATAATGTTGTACAGAAATGTTACAAACATTATCTCTAATAATAGAGCAATAATAGCATTAGCCTGCTCAAATTAGGCTGAGATAAAAGCCGAAACTAAGGTGATGATCGGTCAAGTGGACAGGTGTAATGAAGATTAGGATTTGGTAAAAGATAAGCAGCATCGAGTCGCAGCATAAATAAATAGATTGCCTATTTTTGTGCATACGTGGACTCTCAATATAATGACAAGATGTCTACTTCCTGTAATAGTTTTGGGCATTTGTTTTAAGCCCATGGTCCCCTGCATTTGAACTACTGTGACAAATAATGTACGATTTTGGGAGGAATGTTCGCTTTCCGAGAGATGGATGATACTTAGAATATGCCGAATGTTGATTCCTTTTCTCCGCATGCATTTTTGTGGTGGGCAGACAGGGTGGTGAATAGATTTATTTGGATTGAACTACGTCTTCTTCTCCTTTGCAACTTCTGGGAGTTTATCTATATATACTGCCTGAAAAGAAGGCTTGATTCCAAGCTTTTTCTCCCTTTTTCTGGTTCAGGGTGTGAGAAAAAAGAGTTCAATGATGGAAAACCACTGTGCTTATGGAAGGCAGTGTGTGTGGTGGGTAGAGAAGTATTTGAGGGACTGTGTGTGTGGAATGAGAGACTATGTGTCTGTTGGTTTTGGGCTCATCAGTTTGGTCAGCTGGGCAGTTGCAGAAGTGCCTCAGATTATTACCAACTTCAAGAATGGATCCACAGAGGGCGTCTCCTTGGCTTTCTCATGACATGGGTTGTAGGGTAACTTATCAGTAAAGCCCTCTTGCTTTCACCTTTTTTTTTTGAATGTTTTCTGATGGTAGTGGTTTAAGCAAGATTCTTTATCCTATCTGGTTTTCAATGTCCAGGGACTTTTTCAATCTTATTGGGTGTTGGCTGGAGCCAGCAACTGTAAGTCTTCCTTAGCTATGCACCCAAAATAGTAATATTATTGAACTATATTTTTATTTATTGATTTAGAAAAGGAATTACTCTTTGTTTTCAGGTTAAGAATTTGATTGTGTAACTAAGTCACATTTAGATTTTATGATTTTGTGATTGGCAAATAATGTACATCATGACGACATAGAGAAAATATATTGTTGTTGTGGTGATGGTGGAAATGCTATGATAGTTTACGGTAGTATCAATGTCCATTTGACTTCCATAGCATTATTTTGATGATAAAATCATTAATCAAATATGGTATAACTCTGAGTTAAGATATCTGTATTCATTAGTGAAGGGAAGAAAAGATTACACAAGCTCTACAATTATCCCTATTGTAATGCCCTCAGACTGCTGTTCAATGGTAAACTGCCTAAATTGAGAACATATAGATCTGTTAGGGAACAAGGAGTAAACAACCACCTCTCATAGCTAAAGCCTAGGGCTATTAAACAAGCTCTTATTCTAGGATATAGAATCCACACTTCAGAATTGAGTAGACCCAGATGCCTCGGCTAGTGCTCAAACCTGCAGATTCTCTGTTTCATGCATCAAGCATGCCATGGCTGAGACAATGTTCAGTTTTAACTAAATTAAATAGGAATTTTATATCACAATGCAGGACTCACGTCTCTATTAAAACTCTGTTTTTCTATTTTTTCAGAGGTCAGGACACTGTTTTAATCATCTTTATGAAGAATGCTGCTATTCATGGAAAGTATAGTGCTACCAGCCTACCACAGTCCACTAACTAAACATGAACTTTGTTTGTGTTCACTAAGCAATGTCCAGGAACTAAAATAGACATGATACATTTCTGTTGGTAACAGTGCCTAAGCCTTGTATTATGTGTAAAATTTGTCTTTTTCTGATACTAGTCTTGAAGTGCGCGACGAATCATATGGATGCTCATTAGTCGTTTCAATGGACATATTTGAATTTCCTTTATGACAGTTAGACTACCAGTACTTACCTGTCTTTGACCTGTATCTGTCAATAACAATTTCTCATTTCTATGACTGTGCAGTTACCAACCCAGTTCTATACTGCACTGGTAAGAACTCTTTTCAACGTTTCAAAAAGAAAAGGATTACCCATGTGGGTCAAAGCATTTCTTGCAAATCAATTACCATTGAATTCTCTTTCTTCCAAATTTCTAATGTTTTATTACTCATTTGCTGCAGTTGTACACAATTACGACTATACTTCTAGTTTGCCAATCATATATTATGATCATTTCTGCAAGTGGTGGAAAATGAGGAAAGGAAAAGCTCAATCTAAGGTTGTGATTTGACATATGTAATACACATCATACAATCAAAGTATTTTACATAATATTAATGATACTTATAAATCTTGGCCTAAAGTACGATGTGTGTTTTCTTGGGTTTGTTAATGTATATCAGAATCAACCTAAGGAAGTATTCAAATCTGAGCAAAATGACAATAAAAAAGCAGAGCCTGTGAAGGTGCCAGAGAGCATAAACTCATCTGAAACTGCCAAGAAAACCATTAAATCCTTTAATGGGACACCAGTTTCCAGTTTACCTATACCTGCTGTTTCTCTCGGCACAGACCCAATACAGGGAGGGATCTATATTACACGTAATACATTTGTATTCCTGCCTTCATGTGTTTTGTTAAGTCAATATTTTCTTAAATATCTGATATATATATCGTGCCCATTGCTTATTAGCCAGCAATTTTGTTTCAGGTCTGCAAGATCTCTGGCGAGCAGTCATACTCCGACTCCTGGCTCATATCTCCTTCAATCCCGTGGGTCTGGTAGAAGTGGTCCAAGCTATTTATTAAGTCAGTCATCAGTAGATGAGGAAGGACTACTCACTAACCTTATATCTCCCAGTCCAAGGAATTCCAAGACCATACTTCGCTCGGTAAGTTTCCATATATAGTGCAGCACATTTGACTGAATCCACAGTACCATCAGCACCTAACCTTGATTATCATTAAAATGGGTTTTGTTGGTTTCCAAACCCCTATTCAGGTAGCTTCAACAATACTTTTGTTGGTGGGATGAACTACTTGAAATTGGCCGCCCACAACAACATTACTTCATTCTCTCACTCCGCTCAAGCCCAAAAGAGATCTGTTATTGTAATGACAGGAAGGAAACTTTTGCAGGTACCCATAAAACACATTCTTGGCACAAGTATTTCTGAATATCTCATGTTCAAATTTTCTTCAGGTTGTGTATTTATGGTGGTTGTGCAAATATAGGAATGGGTGCTGGTGCATTCAGCAGCAGAGTGATGAAAGAGGAGTCTTCAAGTGAATTAGGAACTTGGTTGGGATGGCTTATGGCTGCCATTTATATGGGTGGAAGAATTCCACAAATTAGTTTAAATGTGAGTTTCTTGCAGTAAGGTCTCATTCTATGCTATAAATGTAGTGACTATAATCTGTTTGTGTTTCACTAATATAAATGTAGTGACTATACTATATGGATTTGTCTAGAAGGTTGAGTATTTTAACCAGGTTGAAATTCCAAAATTGTTGTAAATGAGTTGTAGTGAGTTTCTGTCTGCAACACCTAAGCTAACCATGTCTAATTGATGATAAATGTTGGTTGCAGATTAAGAGAGGGACCGTTGAGGTATTCTCACCCTTCTAAGAGATCTTTCGTAATTGATTTTTACTCTCAATTTGCATAGTAATTAAGTGGATCATAAAATTCACCCTTCTAATGTCGTTGTGTTAGCAGGGCTTGAATCCACTCATGTTCATGTTTTCCCTAATAGGGAATGCTACCTCTGTGGGAAGGTATATAGTTGAATTTATTTATGTTTTTAGCTGCTTGTTTTCAATGAATTAATCTCAAGGATTAGATGTAACATGTTCCATTTATTTTTTAATCATGCTATGTTTATGTTCAGTATAACTGTGAGGACTCTAATCATGCCATGTCTATGTTCAGTATAATTGTAAGGACTCTAAAGTGGAAAAAGTTAAAGCCAAATATGCCATGGTTGGTGGATGCTGGTGTATGTGTACTATTGGACTTCTTTGTATCCTTTATCATAAACAATGCTACTAGTAGCATTTCATTTAATATTAGGAAGGTTAAGTACATTTTATTTCATTTTGGTTCCTCCTCAATTCAATTACATTACAAGATTTTGGCTTAAACATATATAAAATTGCAGCTTATTATTTAGAACCTTGCTTAAACAAGGTTGTACAAGATCATGAACGTAGAAATTTGAGCCTTAACCATTCATAGATACTTGCTCAGTTTGTTTATTATAAGGTAAGAAAAACTAAGAAAGAGGAAGATGAAAGTGGAATTTTGAAGCTATCAAGATTTAGCAAAATATACATGGTTGAAAACCTAGAGTATTTATGAGAGAACGACCTACGAGTTTATCACCTCAATTTGGACAATTTTCAGGTGGAGGTCAAGTGTCTCTATTGATTTCCTATTACATCTGTATCATGAGAATTATTCGTGTACAAATTTAGTGTGTTAGTGAAATTGACAAAAATGTTGAAAGCCAAATATGCAATTTTAGAATGCAAATAGAATTGGAATTCTTGACGTTGCATTTGTGGAGCCATGGTCTTGTAACCACAATTGTTGAAGGTAATTAAGGATGAGACTAAGAAAGTTTGTGTATCTGGAGTTTTTTTCTGTAATGATTGGGCTTCCTCTCATTCTTTTGAAGTTGAAGTTGTGAGAATGTGTTTCTATTTCTAATTTCTTCTTTAAAAAAATTAGATTTTCCAAATTACATGTTTAGAGTGTATATTATGTTCTCTAAACACAATTATTTTAATTCTACCACACTTTGAAGGTTAATTCTACCAATGTTAATAGCATGTTCTTTAATTCTTGTTTGGAAAGTCAAATGTACACATTCACATGTAAAATAATTTTTCATTCACATTTTCTTCTTTGGTCTTTTATTTTATTTTTTATTTTTATTATTTTAGGGTCTCTCTTAGTTGTTTTTAGAAGTCACTAGTCTATATCACCATTCTTCTAGTCTAGATTACCATTATTCTTTAAGGTTATAATAGTAATAATTTTCTTCAAAATTTAGGTGTTTTGGGTTACAAATCCTTATAGCTCTAGTAAATAATGTGTTCATAACTATGATTTTTGTGAAGGATGGTGGTGTGAATAAGCTCTAGTGTATGCATTTGCCCACATTTTACCGTCAAAGATTTTTGTGTGAGAGAACCTTCATTACTTATTAATAAGAAGAATATTAAAAAGGCAATATATGAGTCTTATGTTTTCATTGTGAATTAAATGTTTCTTGATTATAAATTAAGGTATACAAGGAACATAACAACATATTTCATACCATATAGTAAGCCCACATTAGTTTCATCCATGACGTGATACCACCATTTCAGTTTTAATAAGGAATTAACCAATTCAAAAAAATCATACATATAGTTTGCCATTATCAAAGATAGAGGAGAGCCTATGGCCACTCTATTTCTTTGCTCATAGATGTTCCCAAATAAGTTTATAAATTCTACAATATTAGTATGTTATCTTCTCATGTATGATCTTTTTATCACTTTTATGGCTTAATTTAGAGAGATTTTAGTGAATAAAGAAAGCATGCCAAAGTTGACATTTATTTTTGTCCAATCTTTATTTGGTAAGGCGTTAAACAATGTTGTAAAATCTTTGATGGGGATGTCTTTCATGCTAATGTATTCAACATACCCATTAGGTAGCTAACTAAAATTTAGGTAGGTGAGTCTATGGTGTCTACAATAGGTCCATATTTTCCCTTTAATCCTAGGAAGTGACTACTTATGTATGGTATGAAATTGGTCAATCTTTTTTCAACCATTATGGAAATAGTCACCACCTCTATGGTTCCTTCCACCCCTAGATTTTAATTCCATTGGATTTTTTTGTCTTTTCTAGTCATCTTTCACACTCATTATGTGTTGAAGTACACACTAATATGGTCTTAATTTGAATTCAAGAAGTATATAAATATGCACGTGAACTAATGTATTTAAGAATGATATCATACACTCAAAAATTATATATTACTGAACTTGTTGTAAGAGTGATATTGAATTTATAAAAGAAAAATTTATTGTTTTCAAGAGAGTTTTGTGCCAAAGGATAAATTGAAGCATTAATAAACAATTATAGCTTCTAAGTTAATTATTTTTGTATGGATTTAAAGATAAATTTTGGGCCACTTGCATACACCAAATTGCTTATTGATTTAAATGGAGTGATTAATGAGATTCGACACATATGGGGCCTAAAATAAGTAGGATAATACACACACCTATTAACATCACCCCATTTTATGGTTTTTGTAAGGATTTAAGGTTGTAGTCGAGTTCGATTACAAAAAAGAGTTAATTCTTAGTGTCACAATAAAAAATGAGAAAATGATTAAGGTTTTCAACAACCTAAAACAAATAGTAGCATTCACTAACTTAATTTACCTTTTTTTGTAGAGTCTCATTCTTATAGTTATTACGATTATGCTTGACATGTTTTGTAGTGATTTTAATTATAGTCAAGAATGTTTCTGATTCATGTTTTTTATGCTCAATTTCTATAATTTTATTGAATTTTCTTTTTCCACATGTCATTAATGATTGCATCCAATTTTTCATTGTAATCCAAAACCTATTTATCTATTATTTTCTATCATTTAATCATTTTATATTATAATACTATCTAGATTAGACTCTCCTTTATGCAATTATGTTTGATTTATTATGGATTTTAGTCAAACCAAATTATATCTCGTTAATATGTTTAATATAATTATGTATACTAAACTAATTTCCATATCTACATTTTTGTGAAATATTACCTTGCATGTAGCCTAAGGTTTACCTTTTGGTAACCCCTTAGGGTTTCCTTTTAGTAAACTTGAATAAACTTATACTTAGCATAGGGTTTCACTTTATGTAAACATACATTACTTGCTTCATTTTTAGGGATTTCTCTTGCCTCTTATTCATTATGTACTAGAACTTATTTTTATTTTTTTCAATGTAACATCCACTTTTTTTTTTACACTTCATATCTAGATATTTTTTTAATCTTTATGTAGCTGATTTAAATACCCATATATTTAAATCTACATAAACCTTAATGCAATCCAATTTCGATAACTATCATGAACCATGTGCAAATTGTATGAGAGAATACTTGAACTTACTTGTTCTCCTCAAAGCTTTATTAGAGCCATACATAAAATGTATCCCCTTTGGTTCTCCTTTAATAGGATATGATATATAAGTGAAAAACCCTAAGTGTGTACCTTGGTTCCACCTATGAAATCCATAGGCATCTCACAACTTAGATAATGGTGAAATCTCAATAGTGTAATCATCCGTTTACATCACTTTGCGTAAAGTTTTAAGTCATGTATGACATGCCTCATTCCATGATGACACACATGTCATTAGGAAATTTTCATTTCACCTTAATCACTTATTCATTTATATGGATTCACAAATGTTAATGTTGTAAATAGCTACAAGTCTTGAACAAGGCACAAATCTAGTTTAACCTACATGAAGGCATACCTCTATGTCATCCTATGATGCCTATGGGAAAGTAAGTGTTTTCGTAACAATTCACCTTGTTACTTGACCACTTCCCTTCCGTAGCCATCATAAGTTGATATAAGGGTGCATACCGTGAGGTCCAAACTATTTTTGTAACTCTATCAAGGTTTGTACTTAAGACAACACCATGCCACACTCCAGCCTCTTGATGAGACAACTCGATACAACTGCTAAACAACAATATCCTAATAATGACATCCGTCATTATAGGGATACTATTGTGTAGCAATTGCAGCGAGTTAGCCTACCAAGAAACCGGTATGGGTCATGGTCACTAATGTTTCCAAGGTAATTATTATCATTTTAGAATAGTCTAGGTTTTATGACACCTTCTCCATGAATGGGTCGTACCTAGGATCCAGTTTAAGTTGATCCCAAGACCTCAATCTCCGTATCACTTAATTTCCTTACTAGGTTTCATGCTCAAGTTAACCGTAAATGGAGAATGATACTATTCAGGTCTAAGACCAGCATTACAGATTAAATTTATCCTTGCTTAATCAATTAAGCCCATGTTTCCTTTATTTCATCTTAGGGATATATATACTTATATAAAACTACATATTTAAGTATGACTCATACTTTTTATCAAGTACTATAGACTATTGATGCCAATAAATATTTAAGCTTAAGCACTCCACTTTTCTTAGTGGCAGCTTAATCAAGAGCATTTGTTTGTTTTAATATCTCCAACAAGTAGATATATCGGAGTATCTGTTATGATAGGTTGGATGGGCTACTAGCCCTTTTATCCACTCTTGTCATAGCCTTCTACATAAGGTCTTGATTCCTTTAATAATGATCATTTACTAATCCTCATTAGAGATAATAACAGAATTGACTAGGGTTAGGGTTTAGATACTATGTTCTTTCCAACTTAGTAAGTGTGTTCTGTTCTACCTTCATTGTAACTAGGTATCATACTAGTATGATCATAATGACGCATTATGGGACAACCCATTTTTAAATTTAAATACGTTATCATCTCCTAGAAAAATTATCACATTCTATGATTCCTGAACACTGAGACCCATCTTATTACATCTTTATGTCAACATCTTTGGTGACCGTAGTTGTATGAAAATGTAAATCAGCTATAGTACCAACACCCTCTTCCTATAATTTGAAGTAAGTCTACACCCTCCGAATTTCTTTATGGTTATATTAGACTTATCTTTATATAAGTGTGGTTCCTAAACCTTCATAGAGGTATCAATGTACCTTAGTTCTTGATTCATTAGAGTTGTATCCTCTTTCCCTTGAATACTCATCAGACCTAGATTATCTACCTGACAACACAATTTGATCATAAAAGATTAAAATGCTGCCGCTGAGAACAATAGGCAACCTTGTATGGTTTACTATACCATTTCGGATGTAATTTCTTAAAATATTGTTTCATCAACATGGATCATATTATCCATGAAGTCCTTTTTACTTCATTTGCAATTTATCTTTCCTAAATGCCTGTCATTCTACTTGTTCCATTATTGTTTTCTTACATGGCATCACATCTTAATCCAAATAAGAGTAGGTCTCGCCATTATTGATAATGGTTAAACTTTAAGATCATAATTTATTTAAGTTGGATTATATTACATGACCTTTCAAGGCATTAGATATGATCCATCACTTAAGAATATTATACTATTATCTATCTGCCAAAACTATTGATATTTACCTTTTATCTCATTAATAATTACCTCTATTCTTATTAATTGAATTCACAGTAGTTGAGGTTAGAGTGTTGCAGGGTATCCATACATGCTACCAATACATATTCATATCTTTTTAGTTAAGCTAATTGGTCAAGTTCTTGAGACCCTTATGGTGTGAGGTCACATCACCGGATATACCAAACATGATTTAAGAAAATAACACTCATTTATATTCGACGATATATGTAACAATGTTGCATGTATTATTACCTACACTTTGCGATGTCAACCTACTTTCAATAATACTTGAAATAATCTGAGTTATTTCTTTATTTACCTCGTTGTTAATGAGTAACATAATAGAATATTTTCTCAACATTTTTATTTGGTAAACAGTCCATAAGAACTACATATTTTACAACTTATTGATAGTGGTTAACATAACCCATAATATTTCCAAGGTATAAAATTTATTATAAACCATAACATGAAATGCCTCTTGCACCCAAATGGAAATCATATAATCATATTTTATATTTATTCAAGTAGTTGATCTATAAATATCTTCGAATTGTATCTCAACAATTAAAGAATAAGATAAAGAGGTCAAGTGTCTAATCAAACTTGAACATAAATTGAAATAGGCTTAATGCCTCTGGTTAAAAAAAAATCTTTTCTACACATCATCAATTGTCTTTTTAAAAATCAAGGATCATAAGTGAGAAACATCTTAAGCTCAATAGCCCTCATATTCACAATAAATCTTGACTGAAAATTACGGTTTCAATACATTCCAATCACTCATGTATTCTAAGGCAAATAGAAAATGCATCATCCAGACTTTAATTCATATAAAATCCCTTTTCCCTGCACTGAAAACTTGATGTACAAAATTGCACATGGTCACCCAACATGATTGGCATGAATAGCCCATTTCCCGCTTTAATGACTTATGCGATATAATATTTAATTAAATGATATGCTTTATAACATTACGATCATAAGAATAACACAATATTGCAAAAGAATCAATCATCATATGTTTAGGATAATTTCTTTTCATCCATCTAAAAACTATTCGATGTCATAGATTTTAAATGCCTTAATAAAAGGAATTCACATGAATAGAACATATAACAACATAGGACAAAATAATTCATATAGCATTCATTCCACTTTCAATAACATAATATATTATAAGTCTAAATTAATTGTCGGAAATAGTCTCACTAGTCCGAAACAAACAAAAGTGGGAAATAAAACACTTGCATATATAATACAGAAATAGTATGAGTTTCACTTAGGTGAGACTGGAGATGTCAAAAGTTAAGAAGTAACAGAGGTATCTCACCCTTGAACTGGAACTAATATTCACCGATCAATTGTATGAAATTGATGAGATCCGATTATCTCATGATCTCGTTCGCCAATAAGAGAATATGGCATAATTAGTAGATGCTACGGACTTAATAGAATTGAGCCTTGGTAGAAAAACTTCTAAAACATGTAATTATACTATTATATCCTTATATCCTTAAGGTATTCTTCCTAGTGTCCATAGGGACTGATCTCAGTGTGCTACTCAATGCACGTAGCAGAATTTGCTAGAAATGGGTATTTAAAACAACAACCCTAAAAAATGTTCTTCCTCCTTACTTCCCACTAGACATCTCTTACTAGAATAGGTCGGTAATTATTTTAAGAAAATAAATTACACTACGTTTCAAGAATGAATGATATATTCTTATAAGAATATTTATCTATTGTTATTTAATCCTAGTTAAATATATCTTACTAGGGAATCCTCATTTTTCCTAGATATAAAAATGACTAAACTCAACATATGACATTATATTACCCAATTCCAAAAATATACATTAATAAGGTAATTTTAATTACCTTAACAGAATCGAGAGCCTCCAAAAATACCTGTAACTTTCTTACTTAATCAAACCTGTCCCAGTTAACGGCGATACTAATCGACAACTCAAGAGAATAACTTATTACTGGCTTATTTGCATTGTCAAGAGGTGACCGATAAAATATGGCTAACAACATATACAGAGTTTAGAGTTCACAAGTCAATCACTCACACTCAATCATGCAAATCATATTACTAGATAGATCAATATAACATTTACGTGGTATCTATCATTAATGCACCCAGTCTAACTGGATGAAACTGATCGATTAGAAATGATCAAATCAGAAATTCCCCTTGTGGGTTTTTATATAGGATTTACATTGGGTTCTCTAACATGGAATCGACCCCATGTTCCAGTAGGAAAAAAATTCGTAACTAAACACGGTTTTAGCTATACAGTGAAGCCAAAAACCCCATAATACCAAAATTACAGTGCATACCACTTAAAGTATTTTTCCTTAATCGAATAAACATTTCAGGCATCTGGGTAATACCCAGAGCTAATGAATTAATGTTCAAAATAGAGAATAATAGAACTCAGGTAAAAGAGTTTGCACTATCCAATATTATAACAACACACAGTAGTAACAACCATATTCATGCAATAAAACAACACCCAAATTAACAGTTAAAATCGCAATTATTTTGAAAGCTTAAACACAATCACTCATAATTTCACAAGAATCATATAGTAACCAATATTAATCTTCCTCAAGTACATATTCAACCAAAGAAAATGTTACAGAAGATTATCCATTCAAATATTAGATTGAATAAGATATTAAGAGGGAGAGAGAGCAATCCATGCCTACTAAGACTGAAATCCTTCCACCTCGCAGTCCCAACAACTATTCCTCACCACCAAGATGTGATTACTAATGCTCCTTGTGCAAGGCCAAACAATACATAGTTCCAAATAAAATAAAAACTCATCTATCTCACGTATCCCTCTTCTATACAAAATACTTGAGCTCCTTTTATCTTCCAAAATTTCCAACAAATTATCTTTCAACAATTGCATGCAAATTAGGTTCCAAAAGTGGAGCTTTCGAAAAGAAGAAGAGGAGTTCACATTTGCGACATGCAAAAGCATAGAAAAATGGATTTCAAAGTTTTGATAGCTTCTTCACGAAGCTTCACCACTTCCCAAGCTCATTTAAGTGCATTAAATATATTCAATGCCATTAATGACCAACCAGCCATCACCGTCGGCCTCTAATTTCTCCTCCACAAAAGGCGGGATTTTGAGAAAACCTAAAATTCCTTTTTCAAAATTAACCACTTACATGGATAGGTGTATAACTATCTATTTGCATGGCGAATAACTTAATCATGGTTTGTGATTAACTAAGCCTGGTAGCAAAATCATTAATTGCATTAATCAATGTATTAAATAATGCTTGGTGGGTCTTCAATGTTGACATTCAACTTATAGATCCTAAAGTCTCATGCATGGCCTATATAATTAATAAAGATACCCAAAAATAATTGATTTTATTGTTAGAATATAAGTAATATTAATCTAAACACTATCTCATAGCCTCTTGATTATCTTAATAATCGAATGCCTCATTATAACTTAAAATGTTCTTCAATTAAGTACATAAACTTATAGAAGTTTACCATAACAAAGTTTGCATGGAGGATATTTGGATAGGTCAAAGGTGATGATCACAACAACTTCATAACCATGCTCACTGAAAATTAATCAAACATTTATCCCATACTACTTAATGTAAGAATTGATCAAACTTGTTATAACGGTCATGTAAGAAACCAAGCTCATTATACAATTTAGTACCTTACTTAATATCATTATTTCCTTATAATGACTAAAGTATAGAAGTGGTGTATCAGTTCAACCATATTTTTACAACTTTAACCCATTTAGCATGCAAAAGTAAAACAATAATATTAGTCATGAAGACACAGATGCCAGTTATGCATCCCATAAGGAAAGTTCATCTTCTCTAACCAGAAGGTATTTCACAACACACAACATAACCACATAGCCATCCGAGATGATTTCTAAAACCATCATTAACATAAACAAGGTAGCATACCGACACGTAAAATGAATTACAACATTACCCAGTTTTTTGCTACGTGACAACAAAATCCATTGCGATGTCATGCATACAATTATGCACACGCATATGCATACCCTTTCGGCTATGCGTACGTGTCCACAACGTACCACGAGACATCATAGTGGTACCGGATGTTGCGCTACTTACTTGCAAATTATTTTAATGCTTCAATTCATTTTACGACAAAAGAGAATGAGGGATTGAGGGTGTGACATTCAATCTTATAGCCCTAGATTTTGTGTATATAATATCAATTGTGAAGGTTTTTTTCATGTACTATATAGTCTATGATATTGAAATTGATTATATCCCGGGATTCATCTATAAAAAATCCTTAGTTAAATTATGATCTTATTGATATTATAGAAATTCTCTTGGTTCCATGTAGGGTTTTCAAGAAAATGAAAATAGTTACCCTCGATAAAACTCAAGATCACTTGAAACCCATTCCAATTTCCTATGAAACCCATATCCACATGGAAATTATTTGAATGGCCCTCCTGTATTTATCAAAATCAAAATTATGATAAAGGGAAAGAGGTTGATCTAGAGGATCAAAATAGAATTCATAATTTATAAAATACTAAATGACATCATCTTAAAAATCATATGGAAATGGTTGATGTATTGAATGTAATAGTTGATATTCAATTTAAAACTCAAGGAATTTATGCAAATGTACCAATTATTCAAGATCATACCTTTAAGATGAACAATGTATACTTAAATGTAACTAATGATGATCAAGCACCTAGTGAGACACATTTCATGCCCTCTAATGTGGTTATCTATTAGATTTATTCCATCACTATTTCATGGAGAATTCTTCTTCTAAGGTACATGTTTCACTTACTTTCATATCCCTTATTGTTGACTCTTATATTGTTTATCAATGTTATACAACTCTCTCACTTTGAATTCATATGACTTCCATTATTCCAAATGCTTTGAACTAGCTCTTATGGGTAATGCACCTATCAAAGTACATGTTATGATCAAACACGACCATGCACAAGAGAAAATCGGAAAAAGGGCTCAAAGTTTTTAGAATTCGCATACGAGTCGACTTGGGGAAAAGCAATAGACTCGTGGAAGGTGCCACGTGTCATATCGGTGCAATTCGAAAGGTGCAAGAGAAGTAGGTCCCCAAAGGAGCGCGAAGCTTCCATGCGTCTAGGATCCAACATAGTCACTCCTAAATAGGTAGAAGGGGTGACCGTACGCCGAAAAGCGTCAGCGAGCATGGGAATCTACAAGTAACTCTTCCATGTACCCGACCTCCCGAGGTCGTGCCGAGACAACTGGTGGGGATGGAATATGTGTGGGATGCAGACAAACTAGTTAGGCAATCTGATGTCTTCGACACGCACTAATGGAACTTGCGAATCTAAGGCAGAGAAGGCCCTCCTAACATGAGCTGGTGTGATAGACCGATCGGCAAGGATGACTGCTCGAAGGCTCCAATCAATATCGAGCTCTGGCGTTATTCGATCTATGGGTTGTGGTATACGTGGAAAATAGCCTGGGATAGTTTCGTATATGTTTCCAGACAGGGTCATAGAGTGGATGATGGCTATTGTTGTTTTTATGGACGGTTCTCTGGCCTAGTCCAGAATTCTTTAGCTTCGTTAGCCGCTATATCTAACAGGGATAATTGTGTGATGATGATAGGTGGAAGTGGAGTAGATCTGAATACTAGTGTGCGTAGGCCAGCGATCTATGTCCGATTTACTTATGGCTTCGTTGGGTTGTGGGATTTGTGGGTCACAACCGTAGACTCGTAGTTGTTGTGGACCTGTTATGGTCATGTATGAATTCAGTCCCTGATCCCTAGTATCTAATAATTATATGCTTTCTCAGCCTCTATATTCAGAATTAACAGGTTGTGTGATTTTCTCGAGTACCTTACGGTGTGTTCTCACAACCTAAATTCTTAAAAAGCTAGTATCTATGTCCTGTGAGGGTGTCTCACGCGTCCGGTTGTGGGACCAAAGGATCACAACCGTATAGATACTCTCTTTCAAATCCTTCTACACTCATGTGGATATTTTCTAGGGTGATCTGTAGTTTGGTGATTTGACCAAAACGTGTATGCTTGGTCATCTTCTATGTTTAATCCCCTCAACTGAGAGTTGATCTGCTGCAAGTCTATTGTTGTTTGGAAGACTTGGATTCTAAGATTCTGGTCTATGTCAACTATTGCAGTGACGAGATTGGGTTGAGGCACGATTGGCTCGAATACGTATTCTCTGGGTTCCCTAGGTCCCGTGATTGTCATACAAAAGCAAAGATGTAAATCTAACTGCAACAAAGTGAAATTTAACTACGTGTAGTATATCTATAGCATATATGACTTCTTTTTGTATTTTCTGATGAATTATATGAATTTAAGAAAACAACGATTTAAAATATCTAGAATTGACAGCTAAAATAATAACTTAAAACAAACAAAATAACCGAGTGTAGCTATTTGTCTGTGCAATTTGTAGATCTATTCTAAACAATGAAATAGCTTATCTAATCTATTTGCAAGACCCTCGATCCTACCTCAGAAGTGAGGAGTGAATCATAGTTTCTTAGAAACTATCAATCCCCACAGCTTCCCTGGCAATATCGAGAGTAGAAATAACTGAAATAAAGCAATTAACTACTCTATTTGATATGATTCTAACTAGAACTTTGAAAGCTAGAACCTGGATTCTGCAGAACAGTGGAAAATCCGACGGTGTGTGTAACTTTGTCCCCTCAGTGTGATCTCTTCGTTCTTTCGTGCTCATGTGGATCCAGAAAAGCGTGTAATGCTTGCATCAACAAAAGTAGATATTGGAACAAGGGACAACTTTAGAATACAGACTGAATAGAACACAAGTAGGAGAGGGATAGCACAAGAGTACAGAGCTTGGCTTATGCACTTCCTAGTGGATCTATTGTGAGTCATGCAACATAATGCATCCAGAACCTCAAACTATCCTATTTGAGGAGCAAAACCTACAACTTTTAATGGCTTCCTACTGAAAATAAACTATTCTACTCCAATGGATTGGATAGAAATGATAACAACACCTGCACAAGATGGATATGTGGCTTTCTAACTATAGAATAACACTAACTAGGCATGCAATGAAAGAAACTAAGAACTCTAAGCAAATTGAAAACTAAATCTATTGCAAAGAGAAGTTCAGAGGCAAATTTGAGGGGCCATTTGCTTGAGCACAAGCCATCTATTTATAGCATTTGCATTTACCCAAGGTAAAAACCAAATTGAACTCTTAAACTATAAACAATGGAAAAACACTATTCCAGGGGACCAAAAACATAAATGCAAGCTCAAGGCGGTGGAAAAAGCTGGTGAATCGTTGATTTTTACGTGAGTTACATCAAAATAACGTTTTGGAAAATGCATGCAGGACCGCCGCTCACGAGCAGCAAAGTGGGGCAGCGGTTACAAGACCGCCGTCTGGCCAGGGCGGCGGTCACGAGACCGCCACCCAATCAGTGGCGGTTTCATGTAACTAAAGCGAAAAGGGGCAAGAAAAGAGGGAAAGAGAAAAAAAAGCATGCGAGGGGCCGTGAGAAGGGCATGCGGATGTTAAAGCACACTTGGAGATCTTTTCCGGATCACAAACACCTTGCGAGAGACTCAGTATCATCATCATCGGGGCACGTGTTACTTGTTCGACAAGATCTGATACCTTACAATTTTGGGTACGTACATATTGCCCCCTCGAGAAGCGTTTTAGCCATGAAGAGGCATAAAACGGTGTGTCCGAGTATGGCGGTCCCGAAATGGTAAGTTGGAGGTTATACCGAGATACATCCGTGTCGAAATGACGCCGTCCAAAATTCCCGCTACTGTAAAAATGAAAAGAGAACTCAAGTGCAGATAGACACAATAGTTTGAAAAATAAACACTAAAATAATAGGAAATGAGAACGTACCATTTGTGCGGGGATAGGAACTTACCTCCATCGCGCTCCAAACCTGTGAAAAGTCATTTAAAACGAATCAGGGCGCTATATATATGAAAGTGGGCCCATTTTCCTATTCATTTGTGTGAGTCGATTTGATTGATTTTGAGCTCTAGGACCCACAAAGGACGGTTTCTTGTGTGAGTAGAGTCGAAATGTCCATGACGAGATAGCGATCATGCCTCCACGTGCGAACATCGACCCATGAGATCACAGGTTAGTTTTCTTCAATTTATCCTTTTTACCCCCTTAAATTTGAAATGCTAAATACTTTGTCATGGGGGAAATTTTTGAAAATGCTAGTGGCAAAAGGTCCACCTAGGGGGCTCTTACCGGGTAGGTTTTGTTTTTGGGTAAAATGGTCATTTTTGCACTTTTAGGCTTTTAAGCTTAAAACCTCGCGTGGGTTTTCGGACCACGACCGCCGCCACCCTGCCAGGCGGCGATTACGACCACCACCTGTTTCAGGGCAGCGGTTACTCGACCGCCGCCTTTAAGGTGGCGATTCTGAACCGCCTCCTGCTCAAGAACATCTTCTTTTTGAAAATGTTTTTGCTTTTTTAGCATTTCTACGTGTTTACATGATTTTTTTAGTATTACTCGGATGCTAACTTGCTCTGTTTTGTGTGTTTTTGGGTGTATGCAGGTGAGAGAGGAGTATATCCGGTGGAATAGAGAGAGGGAGTGTGATTGGCTCCCAGGGGTACTAGATGCCCTCTCACAAGATGAGGAGGGCACTCTTCAAAGATGCCCCATGTTACACCATCTAGTCACATCCTTTGTGACTTGTTCTCATCTTGGGATGCGAGATCGGAACACCTTCCGGTGCCGCTGGGGTCCGCGGTGAGTGGACTATTACATTGGAGGACGCCTATCGCATACCTGGGGTCCCGATCATCGGAGATGACTCACCCTAGAGATAGCGAGCTCATGGGCATAGATTACACAGTGGGCAACATATATGGGAGATGAAGTCATCTCCACGGGGTCGAAGAAGGGGGTTAGAGTTCGATCCATTCCTACTTTACCCATCCCCTTACTTCGCCAAGCCATTATGGGGATCCTTGCCTCAAGACTGATCGGGGACAAGGAGGAGACACATTTGTTATACTCTTTGGTCCCCCATCATTGCACGAGATAGAGGGACACGGTCGGATATATGCCTGGGGCAGACATTCTTGGGACCACCTACCACAACTTATACAGGGTGGTCCGTTTACGAGGCGATCCTTGAGCCACCCGAACCTAGTCATGAGTTGGGTCTATGAGCACTTCATCCCCTATGGTAGGGGTGTGGAGGTGGCAGATCCTGGAGCTGTGAGGGCAGCCAGATGGACAGACATGTCGGTGCTTAGAGCACCTCATCAGCCAGTTGCTTCCCTGACTACTGCCGACATGGAGGCCACACCATACCAGACTATGGCAGGTATATGGGGTGAGGAGGCTCTTACTTTGATCTCCTGCTCCACGACAGGGCAGCTTATTGATAGAGTGGGGCGAGTGGAGATGCACCCCTTTGGCCGAGTTCCTCAGCAGTTTGGCCTACCATACATGGGTATGCTTCCTCCAGTGGTGCCAGTATACAAATCAGTCCGTGAGGCCAGAGGGGGGCCTAGAGGCCGGTGTTCGACAGTGGTTACTCCTGGCGTTCCTATTGTAGGCAGGAGGATAGTTCGTGCGGAGGAGAGCCACCGCACCTCGCACCTTTTCTTCATATTGCTACGGGTCCCGCCCATAGCAGCGATGACCCTATCGAGATTGACTCCAAGTCGAGGAGTTTACGAGGGGAGAGATGGAGAAGGAGACCGAGGAGGACAGTGATTCTGAGTGGCATGAAACTCAAGATATCGTGCAGGTAGAGAGGGCCAAGCAGAGTGCAGAGAGGGTGACTCTGGTTTCAGAGGATCCACTCTCCCAAGGCCATGGTGGGGAGGATGATTCCGTTGCAGGAGTCTTCACGTTGCTCTGCCACGGGCAGCCCCTCGCGGTAGGCGATCATCCGTGGCAGTGCTTGACCCCAGCGACCCGTCCCGGAGGCCTGGTGATCCGAGTAAGTACCCTCTCTCCCTTTTAATGTTTGTTTTTAGCTAGGATCTCCTTAGCTGCCATCTTGTATTTCTAATTTCTTGTTTGGTTTCTAATTTGTTTTCTCTTTTGTTTTAGAGACCGCCGATGAGTGGCGAGATTTGATTCGTAGGGTATGTGCGATACCTTGATGATCCCTATGGAGAGGACCCGTGCGCAGAGTCAGCATGGATCTTTGGGTAGCCTTCATGAGCAGCAGACATACTTACGTCTTCACTCAAGTCCGGCACGTGGCCAAGATGGTATCGACCCTTCACACAGAGTTAGCGGGGTATAGGACGGCCGAGTACCTTATGAGGAGCCATTCTCGTGGTGATCTGCCGCGCCCCTCGGGATCCCGAGCCCTCCATACATTCGGAGAGTCTTTGGCGTAGGCTGGAGTCCTAGGCATGGGCACACACCTTCAGAGGGGTCTCGTAGGGATTGAGAGGCCACTTGGCTCTCGTAGATTTTGTACTATATATTCTTTTGTATATCCCGGGCTCTTTGAGCATTTTGACCATGCTTAGTGCATGATGGCATTGTATATAAACATTGATTATTTATATATATGTATTCGCTGGATCAAAATCTTGGCATTCATGGCTTTCTTTCTATGTCCAGTTTCCTCATGTATACTATGATGTATGTTTATATGTTTTTTAGAATGTATGCAATGGTGAACAAATGATGTAAGTGTTTTACTTTCCTTTTGTGTTTCATGATGCTGATATATGATAATGTAGATACAATGTGATTTTGAATCTTAGTTTCTGTAAGCAATTTTGGATACTTCATGTTTGTTTTGGCAAAGTGGTGAAGATAAACTAATATGATGAGTAGATAAACCTGCCCCTATTCATAACTCCACGCAACTAGTAAGATGCGAGGGCTCATCACCGAGAGTTGGGAAGGGCGCAAGTTATGAAATGTGTTGAAATGATATTGACGAAAGACAGACAAAGCTTTGGCGGAACCAAATTAGGATATCACAAGCCCACTCCACTCGAGTGACTTCATAGTTTTAGATGCAACTTACTTTGCGGTTTATCCAGACTTAGATCTTTAGATGGCCACATAGTAGACAAAATCTGGGTTTTTAGGGATTTAACTCTCTTGGAATTTTGAACATCTGATTCATTTGTTTTTGACTCAAAGCTTCAAGGTTTGAATTATTTTCTTATGACCTTTTACGTTTGTTTGTCAAGAGGACCCCCTACACTTTGCCCCATGCTACTAGTAAGAAGCGTGGGTTTATCACCATGGGCAAGGAATAGGCGAGTAAGGGCATTTCCATCCTTTCCCAACCCTACGTCACTAGTAAGAGACGCAAGCTCATCACCAAAGGTTGGTGGGGCAAGGAAATGTGTAAAATTAAAATTTTCTGTTTGATCAACATTTGACTTGTTTACTTGAGTAAAATGTCAATATGTGTTTATTTCAAAGATATATATATATATATATATATATATATATATGGGATAGATGTGACACCATGAAGCTTCTAGAACAGACCATAGGCAAGACACCCATCCTAAGAAGAAACAAAGGTGAGAATAAACCCATAGATCTTGGTATGGTTACCGTTAAGAATTTGTCATATCTAAAGTTATTTGATGACATGATTCCAAAAATAGCTTGACGATATCATGGAGATAGAGAAGTATGATTAGAGTGTTTATGCCAACAACATCATGAATTTGTAATGAATTTTTTAAGAATAGATTCCTTGATCACAATTTGTGTACGAAACAAGTGGACAAAATGATCCTAGTCTATATGCAGATGCAATGTAGATATAAGCCTAAGAAGTGCTAGTTACTTACATGTAGAATCGTTTGAGGTGCGGGGAATTGACTGCTTCGCCAAATTCCTCACCTTCTAGCGTACATAAGAGGTACGCACCATTTTCATAGTCCTTCATGACTCGGTATGGGCCCAACCATTTAGGCCGAATTTCCTTCCTTCACCCTGTCTTCTTGTCGATCCACTATCTAGCCTTAGGACTAGATCACCTTCATAAATGTCGCGTTCATAGACCTTCTTATTATCTTTGCCGCACATCCGATCAGCATAGACTACGTGCCGTTGTTTAGCATCTAACCCGGCCTCGGGGCATACTTTGTTAATGTCTCGGAAGTCTAGATAGATGCGTACCTTCCCATTATTATTGATAACGGGAATGATGTTAGATACCCATTGAGAGTAATCGACTGGTTTGATGAATACTACTTGGAGAATTTTATTACCTCCTCTTTTACCATGAGAGCTACCTTGGGTTTTATGGGTCTTGATTTTTGTTTAATTGGTTTTGCATCTGATTTAGTGACGAGGTTGTACCGCAATGTGGGGTGCAACTCCTATCATTTCTTTATAACTAAATGCGAAAGCCTTCTCATGTTCCTTGAGGATCCGAGTGTGTATTTCTACTTCTTCCGGGTTAATGAGGACCCTAATTTCAAAATATTTGGTTCATCTTCCGTTCCGATGTTAATATCAATTGTTTCTTCATCAAAGAGGCATTACCTTCTTCAAACTCGGGTGGGAATGGAGGTAATTCCAGATCGTCCCCATCCTCTACCATGTATATGCTAAGTTTTTCTTGTGGGGGTAGTTTCGTCATGGGATTCCCGTAGGAAGATGAATGTGGGATTAAGGATGAATCTTGTGTGATGGGCGAGATGTAATGCCACATAGGTATTTAAGAAATCAAGAGTGGTTGTATCCTATCAATGTGGCCTAGGACAAGATATGTGTTTTTGATTCCATTTAAAAGAGGATTTATCATTGTTTTTATTAATGGTTCATTACTAAGGGATATGATGAAATGGGTATCCTCTAACTTACTTGTTTGGAGTAAAGCGTGATGCCGAGGTTGCTATAGAATCAGCAAGAAGATTTTTCTTTGCGGGATTGCTTCAATTGATATCTGAAGCCAAACTCTTTGCTTAAATCTAATACAACTTGTTTTGTAAAGTGTAAGTGCTCGGCTTTGGTTTCATATATCTCGAGAGACTTGGTTTCTACTAATTGCGAGTCTCCTAAGACTCTAATGTTATCAATGCCGATCCTCTTGGCTAAAATGAGGCCAAGGAGAAGGGCTTCGTACTCGGCGCCGTTGTTTGTACATTCGAAATTTAGTTTAAACGCAAATGGTAGGACTTTCTCCTCGGGGGAAGTAAAGATTACACCCGCCCCGCTCCATAATGACATCTAGCCCCATCAAAATGGAGAGTCCAATATTTAGCTGGGAGTATAGATGTTGGGACATTTGTTGCGTTAATATCTTCTACTTCTACCATGCAGAGATCTAATGTTGGGAGAGAACCGACACCCAGGGAATGTCCCACGCCTACAGAATCAAATGGTAAGAACATTGGTAGATCTCTTTCTAGCAATTCAATGATTTTTGAGGTAGTTCCTAATGATACTGTTTCTACGGTGTTAGCCTCGTCCTTGGAGGTTGGGGTTGCCTTGGCTAGACTCATAGTCTCAAGATCCGTTGTAGGCACCAATTTTTCCTCTGGTCTTGCGTTGGTAGGTTTATTAAGTTGGTTTGTTGGGAGTTCAAACTCCGAGTGCACGCCTGGTCTTTTCTTTAAGTCAGCTAGGTGTACATTGAATGGTTTAGGATCACCTTTGGCTACAAATATCTTTCCTAAGTGTAAAAACCTTACTTCTTGAAATAGCGTAGAAGGGATTGCCTTCATGCGGTGTATCCATGGTCGGCGGAGGATCATATTATAGTTAGTTTCCCGATCTATAATATAAAACTCAGTCAAGATGGTTTTGGGTCCTAAGGTGACCGGTAATATTATAGGTCCAACCGAGGTGGCTTTAAGGCTATCATAGCCTCTTAGTGTGTTTCGGGTTGTGGAACAATTGGTTTCTCCATACCCTAGCTTTTGAAGGAAAGAGAAGGGGACTATGTTAACCGCTGCCCCATCGTCTATCATTGCACGCTTTACATAGTTGTTATAAACCCATACTTGTAAATGTAAGGCTGGATCACCTCGACGTGCAATCTCACCTCTACTTCGGCATTTTGTCTATCTCGAATATGAATTCGACATCTCTATCCGCCTACCCCAGAGGATGAACATCAAAGTCTATATGATTTACCTATGTTTCAGGAGGTGGAGTGATGTTAATTAAATGACCTAAACCTAATGCTTCTAAAAGAGCAGCCCTGTGGGTAGGAGAGTTCTTTAGTAAGTCTAAAAATGAAATGTGTGAGAAGGTTTTTGTTAGGTCGTTAATCAAATCATAGGCACCCACAGGTTTTACTAGTGATTTGTTGGATGTCATCTGCCTCTGGCAGGTGGCTTGGACTTGGCTGAGAGAAATACTCTCGCGTCCTTGTTATAGCTTCGATGGGTAGTTCGGTGTCTAACTCCACTAAACCGACTACCTTAGGTCGTGGCTGACTTCCTAGTTGTGGCGCAACTAATGGATTTAGCGAGGTTGAGGCTTCATGATCATTATTTCCTATTATTACACCCTTGTTCGTCCCAGTTAGATTTAGCCTGTTGTTATCGTGATTTGGGAGTGGATCATTAAAGATCTTGAGGGGTGCGTTCTGAGGGGAAACCGCCCCTGCGAAGGTATTTGATGTTGGTGACGTAGGATCTGCTAAGAACATATCCATAAAAAGTTTTCTTTGTTCATCTGGCAAGTGTTGCATGAATTTATTGTAGTCACGGCATGTTCTAGTGTCATGGCCCCGAATTTTGTGGAAACCACAATACGAATTAGGATTGTAACTCCTAGTTTGTTGGTTTGGTGCATATTGTGGTCCAAAATTTTGATCAAACCGTTGTCTACTAGGATTGAAATTTTGCGTTTGTTGTCTTTGGTTTGAATTCTGGTTTTGGTACCTAGTTGAATTTTGGCTTGGACCCTGTATGGGATTTTTCCGTTGTTGTTGTTGTTGTTGTGGATGGTTAAAATCCACTGTATTGATTGTCGGGTAAAGTTGTTGTTTCGTTGGTTGTTTATTTGTGATGGAGTATTGACAACATTTACCTTCTTAGGCTGGTCGGTTACTCCATCTGTTGTCACCCCACGATTTTTGTTAAGGATTTTAGGTCCTTGATTGACACTCGTGGTAGCAGGATAAGTTGTAGTGTTCTGGTTGGAGGTGATTAACCTCCCGTTTGCTCCATATGTCTTACGACCACTATCAATTGCTGCTTGATCTATTCGAAGAGCGCTCTCAAGTACTTCATCGTAAGTCTTTAGTGGAAACTTCTGGACTTCTTCCTTCACTTCTCTGCTAAGAGAATGAAGGAATAAATCACATAGTTCCATTTGATCCATGTTTGGAGCACTTGCTGAAGAATAAAGAACTGTACGCCACCTTTGGATGAAATGAGTGACAGATTCATTATGTTCCTACTTAATGTGCAAGAATTCCCTAATTCCTGTTCTCAACAGTTTGTTCATGTCAAATTCCTTAATGAACTCTGAAACGAGTTGTTTAAACGAATGGATGGAAGCTTCAGGTATTCTATAATACCAATCGAGAGTGATGCCTTCCAACGTTTTGGGGAATATTTTAGCAACAACCCCATCCCAAGGGAGTAGTTCTCGTATGGATGTAGCGTAAGCCTTGATATGTGCATTCGGATCTCCCTCACCTTTGTACTTGGGTAAATCAGGAAGGGGTCTTGGAAGCATGATGCTTCATATGGTGAAATCTAAGGGTTCTTTCAAATATTCTGAGTAAGTCCCTATCGCATAGGTTTCGACCATTGATGGTGCCTGTTGAGGGAGCAGTGGTGGAATGGGTTGTTGATACGGCGTAGCGTATGCATTGGCAGGGGCATAAGGAAACCCCTGTGTTTGAGAAAACATGCCAGGAGAGGAGAATATATCTCCTTGTGGTGATTTGGAGTACATGTTTAAGTACGATGGGGTATTGTCCAGGAAGGGGTTATTTTGCACTAGACCGGGAGGAGTGGTGTTAGGGATGGTGGGTCTAGTTGGCGTTTGTTGTGAGTACTGAGGAGTCATGCCTAACGTGCCTACTCCCGTGAGGAGGTCTACTTGACTAGGATGATGTGGAGGATTGGAACTTCCTGCTTGCATGAACTGAGAATTTTGACTTGCTTGAGCAAGTTCTAACCCTCTAACCTTTTCTATTAAAGTCGAAATGACTTCATTTGGTGAAGTCACGATATTTTTCCTTGGTGGCGTTTGTTGTATATTCTGATGTTGCATAGGTCTATGATACCCTGCTATGAACTGATCATTATCTTGCCAAGCTTCCTCGAGGGTATTTCCTATATGCAGTGGCATAGAGGTATTTTCTTGAAAAGAGACCTCGGGTTGTGTTTGTAAACCTCCTACAGGTGGATACATACTTCAAGAACGTTGGTCGTTCCTAGCATAACGCACCGAATATTCATCGTCTAAACCTCGGTATGAGTCTGATTGTCTACTAATTTGTGGTCTAAGCAGCATCTGAGGAGATGAACCAGATTCTCCGGTGAACGTCATGTTATTCAAGCCTGAAGGCTCTGTTTGTTGTGTTTGAGCGAGCTGATCTAACTCCTCAGTTTGAAAAGATGAGTTATATCTGATCCTTGGAGTTTGTGTTGACAACTGGTTAGTTGAGTAGTTATCACCCCATACTGAAAGTGAGGGTGATGATTGTCTATTCTATTGGGCGTAGTATGCCTCAAGACATAAGAGGGTGCACGCCACAAGCATCGAATCCCGACATATTCGGGGTATATGAATACCCGCAGATAATGGGTAAGAGCGAAGGTGTCTTTGGTGAAAATGGAAGTAAGCGTCGTTTGATTTAAAAGAGCTAGTAGAAATCGAGACTCCAAATTAGTAAGTAGAAAGTTCACGTCGGGTTCACCAGCATTTGTTTGGTGAAGTGATGTGAAAGGCTAATGAGGTATAGAAGGTGAAACAATATACTAATTGTACAAACAAGCGAAAATAAGATGTCGAACTGATAAGGTAGGAAGTTTCACATTCAGTTCACCGGTTTGTATGCCGGAAAAGCGTCCAAGTGAGCATGGGAATCTACAAGAGTAACTCTTCCACGTACCCGACCTCCCGAGGTCGTCTGAGACAAATGGTGGGGATGGAATATGTGTGGGATGCGAGAAAACTAGTTAGGAAATCTGATGTCTTCGACACAAACTAATGGAACTTGCGAATCTAAGGCAAAGAAGGCCCTCCTAACTTTGAGCTGGTGTAAGAGACGATCGCGAGGATGATCGCTCGAAGGCTCCAATCAATATCGAGCTCGGCGTTATTCGGTCTATGGGTTGTGGTATACGTGGAAAATAGCACGGGATAGTTTCGTATATGTTTCAAACAGGTCATAGAGTGGATGATGGCTATTGTTGTTTTTATGGACGGTTCTCTGCCTAGTCCAATTATTTAGCTTAAGTTAGCGCTATATCTAATAGGGATAATTGTGTGATGATGATAGGTGGAAGTGGGGTAGATCGAATACTAGTGTGCATAGGCTAGCATCTATGTCTAATTTACTTATGGCTTTGGGTTGCGGGATTTGTGGGTCACAACCGTAGACTCGTAGTTGTTGTGGACCTGCTATGGTCATGTATGAATTCAGTCCCTGATCCCTAGTATCCAATAATCATATGCTTTCTCAGCCTCTATATTCAGAATTAACAGTTGTGTGATTTTCTCAGAGTACCTTACAGTGTTCTCACAACCTGAATTCTTAGGCTAGTATCTATGTCTGTGAGGGTGTCTCCTGCGTCTGGTTGTGGGACCAAAGGATCACAACCGAACAATTGCTCTCTTTCAAACCCTTCTACAGTCATGTGGATATTTTTCTAGGGTGATCTGTAGTTTGGCTGATTTGACCAAAACGTGTATGCTTGGTCGTCTTCTATGTTTAATCCCCTCAACTGAGAGTTGATCTGCTGCAAGTCTGTTGTTGTTTGGAAGACTTGGATTCTAAGATTCTGGTCTATGTCAACTATTGTAGTGACGAGATTGGGTTGAGGCACGATTGGCTCGAATACGTATTCTCTGGGCTCCCTAGGTCTCGTGATTGTCATACAAAAGAAAAGATGTAAATCTAACTCAAAAAGTGAAATTTAACTACGTGGGTATATCTATAGCATAAATGACTTCTTTTTGTATTTTCTGATGAATTATATGAATTTAAGAAAACAACGATTTAAAATATCTAGAATTGTGACTAAAATAATAACTTAAATAAAATAAAATAACCGAGTGTAGCTATTTGTCTCATGTAATTTTAGATCTATTCTAAACAATGAAATAGCTTATCTAATCTATTTGCAAGACCCTCGATCCTACCTCGAAGTGAGGAGTGAATCATAGTTTCTCAAAACTATCAATCCCCACACTTCCTGGCAATATCGAGTAGAAATAATCTGAAATAAAGTAATTAACTACTCTATTTGATATGATTCTAACTAGAACTTTGAAAGCTAGAACCCGGGATTCCAGCGATCAAAGGGCAAATCCGACGGTGTGTGTAACTTTGTCCCCTCAGTGTGATCTCTTCGTTCTTTCGTGCTCATGTGGATCCAGAAAAGCATGTAATGCTTGCATCAACAAAAGTAGATATTGGAACAAGGGACAACTTTAGAATATAGGCCGAATAGAACACAAGTAGGAGAGGGATAGTACAAGAGTACAGAGCTTGGCTTATGCACTTCCTAGCGGGATCTATTGTGAGTCATGCAACATAATGCATCCGAACACGAAACTATCCTGTTTGAGGAGCAAAACCTACAAATTTTAATTGCTTCCTACTGAAAATAAACTATTCTACTCCAATGGATTGGATAGAAATGATAACAACACCTACACAAGATGGATATATGGCTTTCTATCTACGAATAATACTAACTAGGCATGCAATGAAAGAAACTAAGAACTCTAAGCAAATTGTAAACTAAATCTATTGCAAAGAGAAGTTCGGAGGCAAATTTGAGGGCTGAAGTAATGACAAAGACTTGCACAAGATGGATATTTGGCTTCCTAACAAAAACAATACTAACAAGGCATGTAATGAAAGAAACTAAGAACTCTAAGCAAATTGAAAACTAAATCTATCAAAAAGAGAAGTTTGGAGGTAAATTTAAGGGGCCATTTGCTTGAGCACAAGCCATCTATTTATAGCATTTGCATTTACCCAAGGTAAAAACCAAATTGAACTCTTAAACTATAAACAATGCAAAAACACTATTCCAGGGGACCAAAAACATAAATGCAAGCTCAAGGCGGTGGAAAAAAGCTGGTGAATCATTGATTTTTATGTGAGCTACGTCAAAATAAAGTTCTAGAAAATGTGTGTAGGACCGCCACTCTGAGCAGGGCGGCGGTTTCATAACTAAAGAGAAAAGGGGCAAGAAAAGAGGGAAAGAGAGAAAAACAAAGCATGCGGGGACTAAGCGGGGCATGCTGGATGTTAACGCACACTTGAGAGAGCTTTTCCGGATCCCGAACACCTTGCGAGGAGACCTATATCATCATTGGGGCACGTGTTATGTTGTTCGATCTGATAATACCTTACAATTTTTGGTATGTACAGGGGACCTAGCCAAAAATGAAGAAAGACGAGCCGAGGCCCGAATCGGCTAAGTGCAACAAGGTTGGCGGAAGCCTTCATGTGCCTCATCGGCGCAATTTCAAAGGTGTGATCGAAAGAAAGACTCTCGAGAAAGCACATACCATCCATGTGTCCAAAGTCTCATAAAGTTGAATTGCTTGTTGAAAAGTCTAAGGACCAACGGGAGCCTCCACGTGTCAGCTCGGCACAACTTCAGAGTTAAAATTTGGAGGTAGACCCCAATGAGCAAGCACAGGTAGCCATGTGGCGGAGTTCGAAATGGTTGCTGGCCATTGAAAAGTCCAAACTCAGACAAGCCAAAGTGAAGGTGCTACATGTCTTATCGACGCACCTTCAAGGGTCGAATCCAAAGGCGTTCCCCATGTGTGCATGTGTACTTTGCTTAAGGTAAATTATATGAAACAAGAACTACCACCTAAGTAGTTTTATAACCTAGCTAAGACAAAGCCTAATTAATATCAAGATAAAGAGCTAAAAAGATCTATACTAAACATCATAACTTTGAAACATAAGATCAAAACTAAAATGTTATTAAAAATCTCTACTCTCCTAGATTACAAACAAAATTGAATGGACCTATGTAGCTCTAACGAAATCAAAAATTTCTTGTTTGATCCTTAAAGAAATCAAGAATAGGAAGCTTAGCTCTTAACAATGGTGAAATCTTAAGAAAAAAGGAAAGCTTTTAGTCTATTTTGCTATATGTTTTTCTTTTGTCTTCTCAAGAAGTTTAGGTGTAGGTATAAAGGTTGAAGGAGGGCTCCTTATACAGCCCAATGGATAAAGAAACACTTCATCCCTTTCCATGTGGGATAAAAGGTAAAACAAGATTAGGAATGGATAAGGTTGCTTTGTAAAAGGTAACCTTAATTTAGAAGGGTTTAATTTATACTTAGCAAGTCATGGGAGTTGGGGGTATTTTAATTAATCAAAGGTGATTAATTAATAGGTAGATGTAAGATTATATAAGCTAATTAGAGGAATATTAGTACGATTTAGGCTATTAGAAGGGATTAAATCAATTAAATATTGATTTATTGGTTAAATGAAAGGGAAAGCTAATTAATTAATAATAATTAATTAGTCTAGATAGAAGGGGTGATTAATTAATGAAAGGTCATTAATTAGGGTGTTTGTTGGATAGGTGACTTAACTAATTAGCGTATTGTAATTAATTAACAACAATAAGAGAGAATATGAGCACTTTTTGACGATATGTCACCAATTTGCAAGAAGGAGATAATTAGCGCAATTTAAGTATTTAAATTGCTCGGGCATAATTATGGGTGTCTACATTTGCCCCTCTTTGGGGTGGCGTAAGTGACGCCACTTCAAAGATAGTAGACAGATGAAATTTTGAAGGGATAGAAGAAAAATTAGTAGGAGGGAGAGATGCCCCCTCGAGTGTCGATAGGGTGATGAAGGAAGATGATCGATGATCGAAAAAGGTGAGAGATAGATAGAAGAATGGGAAGGGGCAGGATGCCCCGGTGAGACGGAAGATTAGGGGTGAGAGAAAAGTGATGTAAAAGAAATATGGAGGAGTGGAGAGAAGAGCTTAGCCTCTAGCCACTATTTATTGGAACAATTTCAATGTCATCATATTGCCACAAGAGCTACATCATCGGTCCTTATGAAAAATATAAGCATACGACAAAGGTAGAATGACATGAAAATCCATACTATGAACAATTGTCCATTGCTGAAAATACCAACTCCATGCAACATAAAAATGTAATGCAATATGAGAAATTAAAAGATGCTTCACTCCATGCAACATACAAAATGAAATGTAATAAGAGAAAGTAAATAAGCTAACCTAATAGAGAAACATAATGTAATGTTTTTGTTATCAAGCTTCGATTCCAACCTATTCGAATTAACGGCAAGGGTTAATGATGGTGCCCCAAAGCAAGGATACATGCAAAGGAATAACAGAGAGACACTTGGGTCCAATGAAAAATCAATGTACATTATGAAAACGATGCAGACAAATTGTTGTGCCCCAGAGTATAGATTAAGTAAGCATCCTAGCTTTTGTTGATGGAGGTAGATTAATATGATCTGCGAGTCACGTACACGAGCAATTGTGACAACCAAAGAGTGATGTTTTGCAGGATTATTTATATTGTTTAGAATTTTTAAAAACATATTTGAATGTTTTTTTTTCTAACATATTTGAATGTTTTGGATGATTTTTCAAAGTTTTCTAAAACTATGTATAGGAAGATGAGGAAGCGTGGATGCCCCTAGCGATAGATGGGATGTACAAGGGCATAAGACCATGTGCGTATGAAGATGAGAAAATTCCCCACGATTAGGTGGGAGTATATAAAGGCAAACCCTTCATAGGTAGAAGTGGGACCCAAGGCCATTATGGAGAGGTTCAACATGATGATGAATGTAAACCAATGAAGTGCTAGGAAGAAGCAAGGATGACCCAGTGTAAGATGGTCTAAGAGCACATGATAGAAAGGAAGGAGACGATTGTTTTTGTGAAAGGTGACAAACGTGTCCGCAAACATGGAAAACAAGTAATCTTATACACATGGATGTTCTGAACGAAGTAGAAAAACTATGTGAATGATATGAATGTAGGTTAGAAGCCTCATAATGAAGAATTGATTAGCCAAAGGCACAAATCGTGAGACAAAATATGGACTAGAGTAAAATTCTGAACAAGATCTAAAAATAGACACTTAGTAACATACTAATCTTGCCCACTCATAGAGATCAAGTGTGTGCACATGGAATTTATTACCTCTTGAAGGGAATATTTAATAGACAACAAGTGAAGATACCCTAGCCAATGTGTAGGAATGATTTATTTTGATAGGTGAGTTTGTGAATGAAGGGTAGAAGGATAGCCGTATGTTGCTTCATTCTGACCCAGGATGTCCATAGGCACACGGAGATGTATTTGATTCTAATCGCAACATTGCTCTACTGCCAATCAGGACATCCATAGCCCCGATAGAGTTTATTGGAAATACCCCAAGAGAGAGTAATATATCAATTTTCTTTTGCTTTGTAGCTTTTAGCTTTTGATTTGATTGATTTTGTTTCTTTTGATTTCTAAAAACTTATTTCAGCTCTCTTGTTTGACAAGGGGTTAAGAACCACAAATGGCTTGATGGAAGGAGGTGGAAGTGATTGTGATGACGACATTGGCTAGTGTCAAAAATATGTCCAAAATTTCTTCGCAAAAATTTTATTAGATGTTTGAATGTGATAGGATCTCCATGAGGTCATTCGTTCTTTAATTTACCAAGGTGATAAAAGACCAGGGTCAAATGGATACCATAGAGATAAATGTCACAAAATGCATGTGAATAGGCTAACCAAAAATATCACGAAGGGATGAAAATGGTAGGAAGACTTACAAAATTAAGAGTAAGAAAGGGAAGAAATAACATCCATGTGTACGCAATACCTGATTGCAATGTCTGACCTTTGTACCTTTGATTTTTCTTGTGTTTTCTCAATGTTTTTGTATTTTTGAATTGTTTTTTATTTTTAGATTTTTGATAGTTTTAAGAGGTTGGGACTAACAAAGTCACTCTATGTGTGGTAAGATCCAACAACAATGTTTGTGACTTCCTTGATAAGGGAGACTAGGTGCGTTTGTTTATCGAGAGTGATATTATCCCCGATCTCGATGATCGAGGTGAGTTCACACTCAATAAATGACTATGATTTGTTCTGAAACATGGATTTCGTATGTGGGATATTTAATTCCCCATCCAGAGGTTTACGCACTTTACGCCATACTTGATGGTTACATTGGTGTGCATTCTTGAATCGTGCTTGATTTAGAATTTTGAGATTGTTTGATTTGTTGGGAGCTATAGAGCTCTTTGCAATTTTGATCTGAGCTTGATTAAGAAACTATTTGGGTTTCTTATAAGCTAACATGTGACTTGTTTGATCCCGAGAAGGAGAAGAAAGTGAACGTGGACGTTTAGAACTAATGTAAGAAATGACCATGGGCTTGCCACCGTCTTTGGTAGAAGAATAATGTGATGGATGAAAAGGATACGGTCCAAGGATTGAAGAATATGGGCTACTAGGGGGTGAGCCATAGATAGAAGACGAAGGGCTGCTAGGATATGGCCCAAGAATATAAGAAGAATGGCTACTAGGACGTAACCCATAGATAGAAGATGAAGGGCTACTAGGATGTGGCCCGAGAATAGAAGAAGAAGGGATACTCTTAGGACGTGACCCATAGATGTAGGGTGATGGGCTACTAGGATGTGGCCCAAGAATAGAAGATGATGGACTACCCAGGTGTTCCATACCTAAAAGACAAGAGGCTAGTTGGGTATGCCCCAAGAATAGAAGATAGTGGACTACTTGAAAATGTCCCACAAATAGCAGAGGGAGGGCTACTAGAAGGTGACCCACACCTAGATGAAGATGAAGGGCTACTTGGCATTGACCCCATAAGAGATTGTGATTGAGGAATTATGATAGACAAAGAGTTATTGGGTGATGAGAAGATAGGCCATGGATCAATGCAAGACCAAGGAGTTTCATCACATAATGAAGAATGGGAAGATGGAAGATTAAGAGGAGGATCAAGTTGCATGATCTGAGGCTCTTCCTCCATTTCTTGATAAAAGGAATCAACCTTTTCCTCACAATATGCAGACGTATCAAATTCTAAAGAGAATCCTTTTTCGTAATCTGCTAAAGGAATATCTTCATATGCCCCTATAAATGCTTTGTGATTGTTTCTTCATTTTGAAAGAGATCAATTGGTATGAGTTGTTGATTGACCACTTTAGGGCTTGATTGGAAGAAAGAGGTTCACTTGGTGTGGAAGAATTAGAATATGTTTGATGATGATTGATAGAAGAAGATGATGGGGGAGACAAAGAAGATGTGTAGCTAGATGTCTCAGGAGTAGAAGAAGGTGGTGTGGACCTACCTATATGATGGTATATCATCTGTAAACTAGTAGGATTAAGTCTAAAGTCTGTAGATTGTGACGCATGGGTCAATTTAGACGTTTGAATCGAAGGACTTTGAGTCATACAAATCTTCAAAGAAGGAATATTTATTGGGGGTAATTGATGAGGAAGGTCCTGCGAAGAAGGGGAGGACCGTGATTCAATAATCACATCGGATGAATAATAACAAGGGTCCTGCAAAGAAAGAGGACCATGATTCAAGAATTGTATTAGATGTTTGATTGGAGGGATTTGGAGTTGCACGTATCTTCAAAGGAAGAAGACGTCTATTGAGGCAAAGCTGATAAAAGGGGTCCCGCATAGAAAGGGAGGACCGCGACATAGAGTCATATTAAATGTATGATTAGAAGGTTCCTGCGAAGATAGGGAGGACCATAACATAGGAGTTGTATTAGATGACTTAGGAGTTGAATTAGATGATTCCGAATAGTAGTTTGGATATGAATCATCAGAAGAGTTAGAGGAAATATTTTGATTGGAATCCTCGAAGAAGAGGAAATGTTTGTGTTATCACTCGAATCACAAGGCCCTGGAGATATACTTGAACTCACGGTGTGATTGGATAACATGGGTAATATCTCCAAGTTGTGGACTTGCTACTTGAGATAGACCTCCGAGAAAGTTGGTTCTTGCTCCTAAACTACCCTCGCCACAATCTACTCTAATGCAGGATAAGCTAACTGCTCTAATCTAAATTTCCAAGGGACCAGTGGGAGAGAGAATACATAAAATGAAAGCCTACACTAAAGCGGTGATACACCGTAAAAGGAGGATGTGAGAGTAGTCTCCAAATGTGTGAAATACAGAGGCAAAGTGCACACTAGAAGAGGTGATGACAAGTTCACCATAATCTAGCAAAATGCATTCACAAAAATAATCCAAGCATACACAATAATAATGAATCCCCCGCAAGAACATAATAATGAGACACAATATCCTTATAGAAAGATCAAAGGGGCAAGAAGAATGCAAGAAAACACAAAGGCGAGGGAGATACATCCACAAACCGGTATTTTATTGCTTCATGATATGCACGCTTTAATCTATTACAAGATGAGGGCCCTGGATCACCATGCAAGGAGTTCACTACAAGGGCCTCGCAACACACTAGCTTCACAAAGCAATTTAGGCAGAGCTTTGCTACCCAAAAACTCTCCCTTTTCAATGAGCCCAACACTCCAATTTATAGAAAAATGAGAAGGAAAAGAAAAGGGAAAATGGAAATCCCGAAATCTGTCCTTCAACCACCTGTAGAGGCATTAAATTGAGCGAAATGATTGTATATTACTTGCAAAATGCTCCCCATACTGTCCCATGTGCTTTGCAGAGAAAGAATGATGACCATGCCTCTTAATTGCACTCCCAACTACCAATTAAAACATTGTTCAACCCGGCCACGTTTTCTTAAAAACTCAATCAATTTATGATCAAATCTGGAATTTCTTGATTTATGTGCATTGGGTTCGGAACCATGATTCCAACGGTACCAATTTTGTGCAATTTCGTTGAGAAATACAAAAGTTATGGCCTTCTGAGTGCGGCAGCTATTTTGGGTCCAGTTTTTCTATCATTTGTGACGGGAATGAGCATTGACCGGATGGAGCCGAATATGTTTCTTTTATTTAAATATATATCTACCCTCATTAAAAAGGTTTTTTTGGTGTAGAGGACGTACGTGTTTGTTCTAGAAAGTCCAATTTTATGAAAATCGAGCTCTGAGTCAAAAGTTATGGCCGCTTGAAGTTCCACGGGCCAAACGGACTTTTCTTCTCCGCCTTCAACCGCTTTTCGTCCCACACGTCCGTTTTGTCCCACTTGGCACAAAGTGTTAAAATGACCCATTTTGCCGGTTCGGCGGTTCACATTTCTTATCCCGCAAGGTCCCCGATGCTTCGAGCCGCTTGACCCATTTCGGCCGGTTCGCTGCTCGCACGTATTTTTGTCCCTCTCATCCCAGATGCTTTGGGCTGCCTTGACCCATTTCAGCCGGTTCGGCCAGATTGCGTCTTTTGTCCCGCAATGCCCTAGAAACAAGCTTTCCAGTGCTTGACCCATTTCAGGCTTGCGTTGGCTTCAGCTTCAAGATTTCTTTGTCCTGGCACAAATTTATGAGTGCCTTGACCCATTTCGGCCGGTTCATAGTTCGCGTACTTTTTGTCCCGCGTCCCAAATCAAGCTTTTGGGCTGCTTGACCCATTTCGGCCGGTTCACGGTTTCGCTTACTTTTATCCCGCGCGTCCCAGATGGCTTGGCTGCCTTGACCCATTTCGGCCGGTTCGTACGGTTCGCAGATTTTTTTCTAGCGCATCCCGCATCGCTTGGGTCACTGCCTTGACCCATTTCGGCCGGTTCGCGCCCTTTGTCCCGCAGCGTCCCCAAACTATTTCTTGGCCGCTTGACCCATTTCGCCGGTTCGCGATTTTTGTCCTGCGTTACGGCCCTGTCATCGCTTTCAGTCGCTTTCGATTCTTTTTGGTACGGCGGTTACGGCCGGTTCAAGGCCCAGATGTCCCAAAATGTCCCGACTATTGCAAGGACTAGGACTTAGCCATTTTTCATGATTTTTTCTGGCCCGAGCTTGTTTTTGCAATTTTTTCACATTTTCTCATAACTTTCTCTCTTCTTGGGGGACAGGGGAGTTAGAAAAATATGAGGGGACCTTAGAAACATGACTTTTCACCCTTTATCAATATAATTGCTTGGGACTAAAGAATTTGATGCATGTTATCAAAATTACCTTGAGGGTGAATTTTGGATAATGATTTGGATTAGAATTAGAAGAAGAGTGGGGAACTCGAATAATAATTTGGATCGAAGCATCCAAATCATACCACCGACTATGAGATGAAGGTGGGAACGAGTTATCTATAGGGGCTCTCTGAATGAAGAACCAAATGAGGTTTAGTTGTAATGGGAATATTTGATTTGAATTGTTAAACCTAGGTTCCGTATTGTTGTAAATGTGAGAAACCGCATGATAGTTAGTCATTTTTGGCATCTTTTTAAGTACAAATTTATAGATCTATACAAGTGTGATGGAATTCCTTCAAAGGGAGTCACATATCGATTTTGGTAGCATAAGGACAACCAACTAGACATTTCGTAAGTATTGAGATGCATGCGTGATTTTCCAAAGAAGGTCTAAGGAAAATAGACATCGTGATGACACAATATCGATGAGATAAAAAGGGATTGTCCTAGAAAATAAGTTTTCTGAATGAATAATCACAAGGAACAATCATGCAAGTGTGAAACACAAAGCCAATCAATAAGGAAATACACCATATAAAAATGCATGTGCAAAGTGATCAACACAATGTCAATATTTACGTCAAGCTCGAAATGAAAAAGGCGTAAATATTAACAAAGGGTAGATGTGAATCCCAATCAAAGGATACAATGAAAAGTTCAACAACCAACAAGACCTAAATGTTAAAGGGTGAGGTTTACAAATGTAAGCCACATAACCACACCAATTGGACACATCTATCAAACTTCGCAGAGAAGTGAGATATTAGTGTCAAAGTGGTATCAAAACGATGCCAACAAAGTAAGTGGAGCCTTTCAAGATTTGGGATAATGTTTGAAATCAAACTAAGTCAAAGTATACTAAGGATGTGTTAAAACGTGGGCAACGTAATGCCACAATGCAGACACTTAGATCATGTTTACGAAACATGACATAAGTATCTTAATTATGCCGAGACAATGCAAATGAGGTAACATGTCAAAGGGAGATAAAATGATGAATCAATCCTAACTATGATGATGATCCTAACATGGGTATCAAGATCACAAAGGCTACCAATGATATAAATATGCCTCCGCACACTTTAGATGTTTAACTTACCCAACCGCAAACATGGATGGGCGTAAAGACAAAAAAGTGGTAGAAGCAATCAATTGGTAACACAAAGGTAGTCACCCTTCTTTTGATCAACAAAGTGTCAAAAGAATGTGAAGGAAGTAGATCAAAATGGGGATGAAAAATGTTGGCTTCACTTTGGCGAGTTTTACCTTGCCTTAAGGCAAGTGAAAAACTAAGCTAAAGTAACGTGTCACACATTTCATGATGAAAAGATGGCTCAAAACTCAACACTTGTTTTTAGAATGGTCAAAGTGGGCTCCTAGCCAAAGAATATTCTCCTAGGTGGTTCTCTCATCCTAGGTGTTACAAAGTGTCCACGAGTAGGGTGATTTACCCAAATAGTCCCTTGCCTATCTTGGGAGTATCTCAACTTTTCCCCCTTCAAGCACAATGGGCAGTAAATGCATCCATCATGTACTTTTAATAGGGTCGCGATAGGGACAACTTGTAATGCTATCTCACAAAGGAATCACTAGTCAAGTAGGTAAGAAAAGCGCTTCCCATTTCATCCACAAGGTTCCCTCTTGTGTGGACTACTTTAGGGTTCTGGTACCACCCCCATTGTTGTAGCTTAAGGCATTATGCAAAGGGGTTATGTTCTAGTTGAGCGAGAGAGGACGGACCCTTTTAGAAACCCGTAATATAGTGTTTTGAATATGTTGTTCTTTTTATCTTGTTTAATTAGGTGTGGTTTGCTTGAACACCTTTTGGCAACCTGTATGACAACTGTATTAGTAGTTTTGACTTCATTTTGATTCCTTCTTTCTTTGACAAGTGATTTTGGTCCTACATACCAAGGTTAGTAATTTTCCAAAACGTCATATAAAGGAGATAAGATGTTGTTTTTGATTTCCCAAATCGTCCTAAGATGCAAGGAAAGAGCATACACAACAAGGTATCTCACTCAAATTTGTAATAAATGGAAAATTCCTAAGTACAATGTGAAAATAAGTTCCTTTTAACCAACTTTGAAAGCTAATTAAACCATTTTGCAAGTATGAAGAAAGTGGTGAAACGTTTTTGATTCCCAAGATCACCTAGAAAGGTGTGAGGGAAGAGCATACGCGTTTCAAACCTTCACAAATAAAGATGCAAATGTTTTTATTAAGTTAGTATAAAAGAAACCTAATGCAAAGGAAACCTGTAAACCACTTGTTAGAACCCTGCAAGAGTTAGAAAACCAAGAAAATAAAAAAATTCTAGAAATCCAATTTTTGCACTTTTTAAAAAAGTTTTTAGTAATTTGCATTTTTAGAGGTCTCCGAGGCATTTTGGGAGTTTTGTGATAGAAGTTGGTATACCAAAGGTATATAAATTTTGCAAGTCCCTTGTAAATTACACTTCATTATCTTTTGATGCCTATTCAAACCCAAAACGGGTTAACGAGTCAAAAGTTATGATCAAAACAAGGAGCACTAAAAATTTGTAACCAAAACCGGATTAAACAGATATACTGCGCCCTCTTTTATGCATGTGCCCCCTCGATAGAGACACACCGCGCCAAAAAAAAGGTGTATGTGCCACCAAAAAGGCGTGTGTTCTATTCTATGTGTTTATGGCTTTTCATGTATTTATGCCACCCGAGAGGTGTGTTTGCCACCAGAAGGACATATGCACTAGCTTTGATAAAATGGGCTTAAATTCACACAGAGCGCTTGCGCCACCAGAAAAGCATGTGCGCCACCGAAAAATTGTGTGCACTACCAAATAATTATGTGTGCCACCACTTTGTAAAACAGTCTCAGATTCCGATAGAATGCTTGCGCCACCAGAAATGTGTCTGTGCCACCAAAACAATGTGTGTGCCTAGGTTAGGGTGTATGTTTGCTGTGTTTTGAGTTAGTAGAAGTATAAGCGAAATGGTGTCTGCGCCGAGGTTAGTGTGTCGCTGGTTAGGGTATGTGTGCCAGGATTAGTGCGTATGTGCCAGGGATCGACAAATAGAAATTCAAACTTTGACAAAGTGTACTGCACCACCCGAGAGGTGCCTGTGCCACCATAAATGTGCTTGCGCACTCCTATTAGCGCTCCCCGCGCCACCCCTGCAACAAAAAAACACGGAAAAAACACAAAAAATCTCACAATACTTCAAATTTTAGCAAGTTAGTTTAAAAATGGCAACAACCCATTAAAATGATGGCTATGAACAAGAACTTACACATATAAAATTAGCAAAAATTCTAAAAAAATGGACATTAATTACTACATGTGCATATCAAAAGTTAGCCAAAACAATGAAATTTAAACTAAAATGCCAAGGGACTAGGTCCCACCGGGCATGCCAAATGTGTGCATGTATACTTTGCTTAAGCTAAATTAGATGAAACAAGAACTACCACCTAAATAGTTCTATAACCTAGCTAAGACAAAGCCTAAGCACCATCAAGATAAAGAGCTAAACAAGATCTATACTAAACATCATAACTTTGAAACATAAGATCAAAACTAGCATGCTATTCAAAATCTCTACTCTCCTAGATTACCAACAAAAATGAATGGACCTATGTAGCTCCAATGGCAATCAAAAATTGCTTGTTTGATCCTTAAAGAATGCAAGAATAGGAAGCTTAGCTCTTAAAATGGTGAACTCTCAAGAAAACAAAGGAAATCTTTTAGTCTATTTTGCTATATGCTTTGCTTTTGTCTTCTCAAGAAGTTTAGGTGTAGGTATAAAGGTAGAAGGAGGGCTCCTTATATAGCCCAATGGATAAAGGAAACACTTCATCCCTTTGCATGTGGGATAAAAGGTAAAACAAGATTAGGAATGGATAAGGTTGCTTTATAAAAGGTAACCTTACTTTAGAAGGGTTTAATTTATACTTAGCAAGTCATGGGAGTTGGGGGTGTTTTAATTAATCAAAGGTGATTAATTAATAGGTAGATGTAAGCTTATAGAAGCTAATTAGAGGAATATTAGTATGATTTAGGCTATTAGAAGGGGATTAAATCAATTAAATATTGATTTATTGGTTAAATGAAAGGGAAAGCTAATTAATTGATAATAATTAATTAGTCTAGATAGAAGGGGTGATTAATTAATGGAAGGTCGTTAATTAGGGTGTTTGTTGGATAGGCAACTTAACTAATTAGCGTATTGTAATTAATTAATGACAATAAGAGAGAATATGAGTGATTTTTGATGATATGTCACCAATTTGTGAGAAGGGAGATAATTAGCACAATTTAAGTATTTAAATTGCTCAGGCGTAATTATGGGTGTCTACACCCCAAACGAGCGCCAACCCGCCATGTAGTCAGGGACCGAGAAAAGAAGCAGACCCAAATCGGCTAAGTGCAACAAGGTCGGTGGAAGCCTCCACGTGCCTCATCCATGTAAATTCAAAGGCAAAATATGAAGGCAAGTCCTATAGGTTTGCTGAGCCTCCGCATGTCTCAAGTCGGGCATAGTGTCTCCACTAACAAGAGGCACTTAGGAAGAATACAAACGAAACAAAGAAAGCTAACCCACGACGACACCACATGTCAATTTGGCATAACTTCAGGAGTAAAAAGAGGGGGTGAAATCTTAAGACGTGCGGGGGCGGCCACGTGGATCTTGCACAAATAGACCCTAAACCCAAAGTGCCTTCTACTCACCTGCCACCATTAAGGAAAAATGGTAAATTCGGTCTATCATTTCCAAGAATGAGCCTCCTTTCTTGCTCAGCAAGGAACAATGCATGGGGGCATGGGTTTTGCAGTGAAGCCCATCATTTTTGTAGGTAAATTTCAATGCTTTCTGGGGTGGTTGGAGTAGGTGAATTCAATGTAATCTTGGGGTGGTTGAAGTAGGATTCAAATTTTCCCTCTCTCCTTCTCTCATTCTTCTATATATTGTAAAGGAGGGGCATTTTTCTAAAGGTTGGTCATCTTTTCTCTCCTGCCCCCTCTCTCTTTCTTCCCTAGGGTCGAATGTGGAGCTTAAGCCTCCTCTCATTGCTTTGTAATGGTGTTTTCTTGCCTCTTTCCCACTGATGATGTACTGTGTGAACTCATGGAGCAATAAAATATGTTTTGTGATGCATTTTGTCCATCCTTCCTTATTTTATTGTCTCTTCTTGCCTCTCATCATTGCGGGTATATACTGTGCATATTTCTGATGTCTATTGTAGTTTTGAGAGCATGTTTAATGGGTTTTGAAGTGGTGTTTTGTGTGAACTTTATCTTTGGTTTGTGATGCATCTTGTCCATCCTCTCCATTTCTCACCTCTCTCCATTTCAGGTAGTTAGATTTGTGATCAACAACCCCCTTTTCTTGGTGCTATCACTTTGTAGTGTAGGATTTCTTTATTTTCATGCTCTCTCTCCCCTGTCTCCTTGGCATTGTTAGATTAGGAGTAGATAGTCACATTTCCTTCCTTAGAAGTAGTTTAACATTAGGATTAGGAAGAAGAATTTGGCTTTCTCCGGAGGACCATCTCAAGTTCACAAGTCCCACAGCTTGAGAGATGGTCCCATGTTATGCAGATTACACACCGAATGCCCCACTCAAATATGAGGCCATTCGGGGGTGTTGTGATTTCACATCAATATTTTTGGCATGCCCGGTGGGATAGGTTTGAAGTACCTTACCACTTCATTTCATCAAGTTGATGTGTTCTTGGTGAGATTCACCTTTGAGGCACTTGAATAGTGCAACAATCGGTGACTCTCTTTGGTCAACAACCCATTCTCTAAGTTGCATACCTTCTCCCCATCCATTTCCATTCATTTTTCTTTCCACATCTTTCATCTTCTTCCATCCCATGAAGTTGTGCAATCATGACTTCATTCCCATCTTGGAATTCACACTTGCAGCAACAACAATGCAATCCACCTCCAATGTATTTCTCAACTCCTCCAGATCAACATTATGATCAAATCCAGAACCATTATGCTTACCCATATGAGCAGTGTCAAAACCAGTTTGGCTATGGAGCTTATCAAGAACAAGGGGATGCATATGAATGATAATAACTATATGGAGAATGTTGGTTTGCTAGAGAAGATTCAAAGAATGGAGGCTAGTATGGTGTAGTCAAGGGATACAACACAAATGATGAAAGATTTTAGGGTTGGTTGTAGGGCACATTTTCCATGGGAGGCCCTTTTCCAAGACATTACAGCCCACAGGAGAAGCTTGACTTCATGGTTGAGATGCTGCCCCAACTTGCACAGTGGACTGAGGAGATAGAGGCCTATGAGCTTGGTGCTAGACAACCTTGTCAATGGGTAAGTCCTACACCATCATCTAGTGATTTTCTCTCCATTCCCAATCAGCATCATCTCAACACAGAGCTTGAGTTTCTAAGCTTCCCATCTTGAAAGTCTGCCCCCAGTGTTGATTTCCTTCTCCATCTCCCATAGTCTTCCATCTCATCTCATTTCCTCTTCCCTTTTCCCTTCCAAATTCAAGTCCCCTCCAAAGAGCCAAAGGAAATTCCCTTCCCTCACCACCAAAAAAATTGCAAAAACTAGTTTGAGACCCCACCCACTTCTCCTCTACCTCCCAAGTCCATGTCAGGAGAGACTCCAAAAACCAATCAAGGAGAGATAGTAAGAAGGAGAGCCAAATAGAGAAGAAATGATCAAAATCTTGGTAAGCTTGGCTCTCAGATTTGGGATTACAAAAATCCCCTTGATGGTTAAACCTTCAGAGGAGGCCGGGTCAGACCACAAGTGGTGGAAGCTAAGTTTGTAGTAGAAGAAGAAGAACAAGAACAAGAGGAAGAAGATCAAGAATCTGTATGCTCTAAATGTAGTTTCCATAATGGCACTTTTCTGAAGAGGATGTTGATCTAATCCAAGTTCACAACCAGTCAAGAGAGAGGAAGAACAACCAGCTCCAAGTCCCATTGAAGAGGAGCAGCTGGAAGAGATCAAATTAGAGTTGAGGTCACTTGATGAAGAAATCATTATCGAAATATTTTTTGCTTTCATTTGAAGGGCCTGATTTGATTGATGAATCCATGATGGAGGAGAGCTATCAAGAAGACCTTGCTGCCCCAAATAGTCCTCTAGAGCAAGCAAATTGAAGATTTCAATTTGAAAATTTCATACTAGAGGAAGAGGCTATCCAAGAGCAAGTCAGTCTTTAGAAACAATGGAGGAGGAGGAAAAGAGTACGAGGATCCCATCTCTCCCACACATTCATCCAGGAAGGTCCACAAGAAGACTCCATTCTTGGAGTTGAATTTTAGAACAATGGGCACATCCATCGGATCATACCATGCCCAATTAGGTACTTGGCTTCATTGAGCCAAGGGAGAAGCCAAAACCAATCATGCTTACTCCTGAGCATGAGGATGAGTTCAAAGTACCAAGGATCACCATACCCTCTTCAAGGAGTAAATGCATAATCAACTAAAAGAGGCATTTGTCTTGTTTCTAGTTGATACCTTGATGATTTGGGTGGAGGATCGACCTCTTGTCAATTTTTCACTCATAATAAAAGCCATGTTTAGCTCCAAATCAGATACATGGCTGCCTATTTTGAGAAAGGGAAGCTATTTCTCCTTCCTATAGTAGGATTTGTTTAGCTTTTCTTTGTTAGGGTTAGTGTAGGAGTAGGAGTAGATTTTCTTTCAGTAGAAGTAAGTGCTTGTGCACACTTTGCATGTTCCACTTGGGGCATGTATGATTTACTATTTTGTACATTGCGTCTGGTGATTTTGCTCTAGGGTCAGTATCACCATGTGTTTTAGTGTACCTCCAAATGAATGTTCTAACATTCCATTTTTAGGGATGAAGCCCCAGGTCAATAAATTTTCTACTCTCAGAAATATCATGTTCAAGATTTTCTTATGAAAATTGAGAGTGTGGACAATGGGGCAGGTTCAGGGTCAGCATGATGCAAGCAATCGGGGAGAAGTTTCAATGCAAGATCAATATCAGGATATCATTCATGACTCCATGCCCAATGGATGCAACAAGGCAATTGGTCTCTTCATCTAGCAGGAGATGTCCCTTAGTTGCCAAATTGTTATCCAATTTTTTCCCTCAGGAAAAATTGATCAAACACAACCTTGCACAGGAGAAAATCGGAAAAGGGGAAGACTCAAAGTTTTTAGACTTCACATATGAGTCAACTCGAGGCAAAGCAAGGGACTTACAAAAGGTGCCACATGTCACTGGACTTGGTGTAATTCCAAAAGTTGCAAGAGAAGTAGGTCCCCAAAATGAGCATTAAGCTTCCACATGTCTAGGATAAACCATAGTCACTCCTAAATAGGCAGAAGGGACCTAGCCAAAAATGAAGAAAGAGGAGGATTCCTAAATCGGCTAAGTGCAACAAGATCGACTCAGGAAGTCCTCCACATGCCTCATCAAAAAGACAACTTCAAAGGCACGATCCAAAGAAAGACTCTCAAGCAAGCACAAAGCACCTCCACATGTATAAAGTGGTTAGAAAGTTGAAAAGGGGCATAGTTTATCGATTGAAAATTCTAAGGACCAACGGGAGCTTCCATGTGTCAGTTTGGCATAACTTAAGAGTTAAAATCTAGGAGGTAGTCCCCAAATGCAAGCACATGCCCACCACATGGTAGAGTCCAAATAGTTTCACTAGCCATTGAAAATTCCAAACTCAAGATAGGCTAGGGATGCCTGCCACGTGTCTCATCGGTGCACCTTCAAGGGTCAAATCCAAAGGCACTCCCCAAACAAGCACCAAATTCCTCCACGTGTTGGGGACCGAGAAAGGCGAAGACTTGAAAAGCTAAGTGCAACAAGTTCTTCAGCTGGAATCATCCACGTGCCTCGTCCACACAACTTTAAAGGAAAATCCAAGGTAGGTCCCAAATGTGCACTAAGCCTCCACGTGTCTCTGGGTCAGGCATAGTGTCTCTCACCAACAAGAGGGGCTTAGGTAGAAAACAAAGGAAACAGAGTAGGCCTACGTGGAACGTCGCATGTGTCGGTTAACGTAACTTTAGGAGTAAAAAGAGGGGGTAAAATCTTAAGATGCGCGAGGCTCCCATGTGGATCTTACACGAATAGACCCCAAACCAAAAGCACCTTCATATGGCCATATATTTAGACTGGAAGCTCGATTCGAGCGAGAGAGGATTTTTGGAAATCTCTTGACACCTACTACTCACTTACCACCATTAATGAAAATTGGTAAATTTGCTCACCATTTTTTTGAGGTTGTCAAGTCTCCCACCTACCACCATGATGAAGAATGAGCCTCCTTTCTTTCCCAACAAGGAACAACATGGGGGCATGGGTTTTGTAGTGAAGCCCATCATTGTTGTAGGAAAATTTCAATGCTTTCTAGGGTGGTTGGAGTAGGTGAATTCAATGTAATCTTGGGGTGGTCCCTCTTCAAATTTTCCTCTCTCTCTCATTCTTCTATATATTGTAAAGGAGGGGAATATTTCTAAAGGTTGGTCATATTTTCTCTCTGCCCCCTCTCTCTCTTTCCCTAAGGTCAAAATGTGGAGTTTAAGCCTCCTCTCATTGCTTTGTAATGGCATTTTCTTTCCTCTTTCCCACTGATGATGTACTGTGTGAACTCATGGAGCAATAGAATATGTTTTGTGATGCATTTTGTCCATCCTTCCTTATTTTATTGTCTCTTCTTTCCTCTCATCATTACAAGGTATACTATGCATATTTCTGATGTCTATTGTAGGTTTTGAGAGCCGTGTTTAATGGGTTTGAAGTGGTGTTATGTGTGAACTTTATCTTTAGTCTATGATGCATCTTGTCCATCCTCTCCATTGCTCACCTCTCTCCACTTCAGGAAGTTGAGATTGTGATCAGCAACCCCCTTTCTTGGTGCTATCACCTTTGTAGTGTAGGATTTATTTATTTTCATGCTCTCTCTCTCTCTCCCTATCTCCTTGGCATTGTTAGATTAGGAGTAGATAGTCACATTTCCTTCCTTAGAAGTAGTTTAGCATTAGGATTAGGAATAAGAAGACGAATTTCTCCATAGAACCATCTCAAGTTTGCAATTCCCACAACTTGAGAGATGGTCCCATGTTATACTGATTACACTGGATGCCCTAAATAAAATCAGGCCATTCGGGGGTGTTGTAATTTTACACTAATAATACCTATTCTAGTATTACTTATCTCCCTCTTGATGTGATCACTATAATGAACTACATGCACAAATTGTGCAATAAAATCAAGGAAATGTTTGAAGGGTCTCAAAATGCATGCAATAAGCTAACTTAGAACAACAATATACTCTTACCATCAGGCATATGTTGTACTTTCTTACACGTTTCCATCAAATGTTAATGCTCCAAAATTAAAGCTATATATAATAGGAACATCCAAATCTATCTCACCACTAATTAGGTATTTTATAGGTCTTATTTGTACTTTTCACATGTGATGATCGGTTATTGACAAAGTTATTTCTTAGGATATTGAAATACTATGCTCATGATATTTTCTATATATTACCTCAAGCACTAGTTGATGATTTTCTTACACATTCTTTTGTCAACATTAGGATTCATACTATGTCACTTTGATACGTGATTTATCAACAAAGTTGAGGTTTTAACGATCATTTTAGTGAGTAAGTAATTAGATTCAAGATAAATATGACCACAAAGATGAAACATAAGTTTCATGAACTTGAACTTATAAGCTTATTTTATAATATATTTTATGCACATATGAAGGACAAAGTAATTTATTTAAAACACACAACTCTATAGATTCCTCTTGTCGAATCGATGTTCTTCCTTTTCTAACCTTGTTTTCTTCTCCTTCTCCCTATTTTCTTTATCCCATAGTTTTTCTCTCCTCCCATGTTTCCCTACTTTTATAGTCATTTTTCCATAACTACGGTAGTACAATTTTACTATGCAACTAGAACCATACCACTTTGACTTTGGATCCTTTTTCCGAACCCTTTTGACCTTTGATTTTGGTGCCTTGAGAAGGTTTGTGGCCCTTATTTGTCATTATTTTTCAAGTGTTTTGTATTGACGTGTGTGCCATTAGTCTCCTAAACTAAATTCAAAAGTCTATAAATATACACTCACATTAGTGTATTTAGGAAAATGAGCACAAAAAATCTGAATGGCCACAAGTAAATTTATTAAAGGTTTTAAAATAATGCAATCAATTTATTTTTAAAGCATTTCTAATCCAAAAGAAAAAAATACAAACATTTAGAGAGGAGAATATAACATTTATGCTTGTTACATCCATTGTAAAAGTGTGTTTGAGACATGTGTATTACACTAGATTGCTTGTTTAATTGACTATGTTTGTTTATTGTTTTATAGCTCGGTAGTTATTTAATACTTAACATATATTTTTCAAATTATTTAAAACCTAATTATTATAAAAATTCAACTTTATTTATCTATATATAATTTGTATGCTTATTTATAGAATCATAAATTGAATTTGACTTGCAAGTGTACATCTTTCAAGGCTTTAGCCATTTGTTTTTAGTAACAAACAGCTTTAGTAGCACAACTCTTTAAGTTTACCAAGGTCGATGATATTTAGTTTTCACATCTTCAAGGACTACAACTTACATACAACATATTACACTGTGAATTTCATATAATTTTAACAATTAAATATGATATTATTATTTGAATTGTGTTGAGAACAAATTAAATATTTAATTAGTTTTGCGCACGCTCGCGCGCACACACACAAAGTTTTAACTATTTGATATATTATACATTTTAACTTGGAAAAAATATGTCATGTGTTTAATGGAAGAATATAGGCCAGCTAGGTGCTTTCAAACTCATTCTCAAAGTTATGGTCAAGGTTTTCAAAGGTACCATTCTAAAAGTAGTTGAATTTATTCTTGTCACTATTATCGATCTTTCCCTAGATTTTTCCCCATCCCAATTCCATCGGAGCAAAGGTGTGTTTTTGTCCGCATCAAAAATGGTGGTGGTGGTAGTTGGGATTCTCCCCCATAGAAATTTGTAATCACTGGCCTTGGATGTTTTTCCTATTCACCAAAATGAGGAAGAAGAGTAATAATAGAATGTAGGGAAAATTTTAGACCACTTATTGAATTCCAACTTGGATTTTTTAACGAAATTCTAAAAACGGGTTTTGTATTGAAGGCGAATAAGATCAAAATCCATATAGTGATGCAGGAAAATAAAAATATGAGGGAAAGGTGTGCTAGGAGAAACTAAAATTTTGATACATATGCATTTCTACATATGCAAATGAACTTCTATATGGTATACGAATGAAGTACGACTACTTATGCATGTGGTGTGATGGGAGTCTTATATGGTAAATATGTTGGCGATTGTGTCTCAATTTAAGTTTCAAGGTAGTGGTGATATACATTCATAACTATGGAATTTATTTTAAAGTGTAGGTGAGTGGACCCAAAAATGTAGCTTGGATCTTTATAATTTATGCGAAAAGGTGCTCGGTACTACTTTTTAAAATCGCCAAATACCAATTTGTAAAACTAGAATATTCGTGAATTAACGAAAATTCGCCACTAAAATTTTCCTTTATAGAATGACGAATGGGACCCCATCTCGAATATGACATGTCGACACTAAAATTTTCCTCCATAATTTCTATTTCATTAATGTATGTATTAGGAATAGGATGTTGTTAAGTATAATTAGTAGTAGCGTCTGATAGAAGATAACGACGCTGCCAGTATGACACCGCCAATAATGTATAGTACGGTAATAGTCAAAAGTACAATAGGAATGTTGTGGTAAAAAGTAAATATTTGTCGTAAGTGGTCCGGTAATGTTAAAATGTCAAAGTTGGGGTAAGTAGAGAAGTAGGGTCTACATGATTAGGAATTAGAAATATTATATTGGTAATAAGGACAAGGAGTGAGGTCATAAATATTTTGTGTATTTTATTTGTAAAAAGTCTAAAAATGTGGAACCCATGTGAAATGATAAGGTTTATCTTATCTTAAAAGATAAGCTTACATGTACATATAAGAGTTAAGGTATGGAATATGATTCGTCGAGTGGATTTCTTATCCTATCTTAGAGATAAGATGGATAAGCCCGAAGTTCTATAAATAAAGAGGCCACCCCCTCATTTAGCATAGAAGGAAGTAGTGAGAAATATTGTATGAAGTGTGTGTAAAGGAAGCCATCAGCTTAAAGGTGTGTTTAAGAAGCCATTAAGAGGTGTAATTGTAAAGTTTCTCCCATAGTCTTGGTGAAGGCAAGTGAAGTCAATAACACTTGAAGTACCTCATGGGTGAGATTGTAACAATTTCATGTTAATATTATAATTTACTCTGATATTTCAGATTTATCATCATTCCTTCTTATCATAGTCTATGGTATTCTTGTGTTATGTTTGTTGTTGTGTTTCCAGATTACATCCACCAAACTAAAGGTTATGCATTAGTAAATAATCATAGCACGAGGAGTTCCCAGTGAAGAATTATCATAGTGCCGGATTGGTGATGACATTTTGGTTCCATTGCGACCATTCCTCGTTGGTGGATTTTCTAGAGAGATATTCCCACTTAGTCAAAAATCAATTGGAGGGTAACCTTGTTTTTACTATGCATAGTAGTTACCATGGTAAAGTCATTTTTGCCGTGAATAGTAGTTACCATGGTAAAGTCATTTTTGTTGTGAATAGTATTTACCATAGTAAAGTCACTTTTTACCGTGAATAGTATTTACCGCAGTAATTTCACTTTTTACCGTGAATAGTGTTTACCACAGTAAAGTCAGTTTTTACCGCAGTAAGTCAAGTTTTACCATAGTTTACCGTGGTCATTTCTATTTTCTATTATAGTGATTTCAATTATTTGTGCACATAAGTCTTGTTGATTGTACTTGTGGGTTGGTATTTCACTGTGGTTACTTTTGAAAATGGGGAAGATTCTTGTTTTTTCAGCCCAATCTAATGAAGATGCTTCCTCTTTCATTCAAGAGTTTAAACGATCTTGTATTTGTAATGGCCTTATAAGAAGGGAACAATGGACTGAATTTTTTCCTACCTTTTTGGATGGTTCAGCCTTAGGTGGTTTGAAACACTAGGTGATAATGTGAAAAACTCATGGGATTTATTAACTGAAAGTTTTCTTGAAGAATTTGGTGAACAACAGAGATATGCAGATCTCATGATCGATATCACAAAGCTATCCCAAGGAGAGAAGGAGAAGATAAGGGATTATCATGCTCATGTTCTAGAGCTAAGGAGGAAGCTCGATGCCCAGATCCAGAAGGAAGGATTAGCGGATGGGTTGATGAATGGCATGGATAATCTCCTATGTAAGCACTTCATTCTTGGGATGAAGCCGAGATCGACAACGAGTGAAGTATGACCGCCTACTACCATCAACAAGCAAAGGAGATTGCAAGAAGGCAAGAAGAAAGCATGGAAGAGGAGCCCAAAGAAATTGTTGCTAAAGTAGAGCCTACACCAGCACCTTTGGTCCAGAATCCACAACCACTCTCGGTGAGCACAAATCTTTCTCCTAGTACATCTACTGAGTATGAAGATCTCGCTCAAAAGATGGGTCCGCTTAACTATTAATCTTCTTCAAGGAAAAGAATTTAGTTCTCAGGGAGGAGATAGAGGTCCAAAAAGAAATATTTCTGAAGTTGTATGTTATGGTTGTTATAAAAAGGGTCATTATAAGTATAATTGTCCAGATAGAGCTTCTACATCTGGTAAAGGAGATAATGATAAAGGAAAAGCACCTGTGAATTCTTTTAATGTAGTAGATAAGAGCATAAATAATGAAGTAGATGTGTTTGTAACAAAAAGAAAGAAAGAAAAAGATAATCAAGATGGAAATGATCCTAAGAAGATGAAAGGAGAAACTAGTAAGAAACATAGAGAAGAAAGTCATGTGCAGATTTTCTGATTTCACAGGGGCAAGGACCATACTCCATCTTGGAAGATCTGTCCAAAAGGCCTGCAAATATTACATATGGTCAACTCTTGGCTATGTCTTCTGAGAAGAGGCAGGAGCTGCGAAGTGGACTCAATGCTCGACGAAGGAAGGAGGTTGAGGTCCCTGCTTTTGGAGGCAGGCGGATCCCTATGCTCCACAAGCCGAGGTATTATGTAATGGTATTTCAATTCATGATGTCTTAGTTGATGGAGGTGCTGCAGCTTAATGTAATGACCGAGTCTCGTAATGAATATGTTGGGTTTAAAATTGATCGCCCTTCAACACTTATGTTAAGGTCATTAAATAAGGGAAAACTAAACCAAGGTGTAGTTTCAAATGTGGCAATATCTCATTATGGGTGTCAGATGTGTGGTAGACTTTCGTGATGAAAATGGTACATCGTTGCACCCAATGTTGTTGGGAAGACCATGGCTAAGGAGAGTTCATGCAAGAAACTACCGGAATGAAGGTTTCATGACACTTGGACGTGGTAGAGAGAGGGTGAAGATAAACGTGATCCTCGACATCATAAGGTAGAACCCGTGGATTCAAGTGATGAAACCGATGATTGACATCCTCTTATTACTCTAGTACCAAAGAAGTGGACATCAAGATGAAGAAAGTGAGGTTGATGTTTCAAATATGGATATCCTTCCAAATACACCAACTCATGACCCCATAAAATTATCTCAAGAAGAAGTTGATGATCGTCTCCAACAAATAAAGATTGGTGATGTCATGATGGAGAGTGAGAAGGAATCCTACCTCCAGCTCTTCAAGGTACATACACATATTCACTTTTGATTACAAGGAACTCCGTCAAGTAAGTTGGGTAGAACATTCTATTGAGATGGTAGATGGTGCTAAGCCTATAAAGCAAATGCCATATAGAATGAATCCTAATTTTTCCAAGACTGTAAAAGAAGAAATAGATAAGTTGCTTGATGCAGATTCATATTTGTTGTGGAGAATTCAAATGGGTTTCTCCCATTGTGATCTCAATAAAAAAGAATGGGAAGCTACGCATTTGTGTTGATTACAAGAAGCTCAATAAGGCAACAAAGAAGGATCATTACCCTCTTCCATTCTCAGATCAGATCTTGGACGAAGTAGCTGGCCAGGAGTGTTATAGTTTTGCTGATGGATATATCGGATACAACCAAGTCCGTATAGCGGAGAAAGATCACCAAGACCACGTTCACCACTCCTTGGGAACGCTTTTGCTTATAGAGTTATGCCTTTGGGTCAGTGTAATGCTCCAAAGAACATTCCAACATTTTGATGAATAGGTGTTCAACCCTACATCGGGAACTTCATCGAGTATTTCTGGATGATTTTTGCATCTATGGGAGAAAGATGGACCACTTGCACTAGATGGAGACAACATTTCAAAGGTTAGATGAAGCACAAGCCTCACTAAACCCTACAAAGTGTGTCTTTGGATGTTCTAAAGGCATTTTGTTAGGGGCATGTCAGATCCAGAGATGGTATTGGTATTGATCCCGATAAAGTTTCAAAATCAAAGAGTTACCATTTCCTATGAATAGAAGTAAGTTGAGATCATTTTTAGGCCATGTGGGTTACTATAGAAGGTTCATCAAGAATTTCTCAAAGATTGCATAGCCACTAACCCAGTTCTTGAAGAAGGATGTTACTTATGAACTAGAAATAAGGCGCATGAAGCTTTTGACAACCAAGGAAGCCCCGGTGTCTTCACCTATTTTAAAGAATCCAGATTGAGCAAGCCATTCATTGTGTACACCGATGCCTCGATGCAACACTAGGAAGTACTTTGAGCCAAAAGGATGAAAATGGGAATGAACATCCAATTTACTTTGGGAGCGCATAAATGAGCAAAGGCTTGAGGTAAATTATATCAGAATCAAAAAGAGGCTCTAGCTATCATTTTTGCTATAAAGAAGTTTAGAAATTACTTGCTAGGGCAGAAATTTATAGTTGTAATGATCATCGTGCTCTAAAATATATTGTCAATAAGCCTAACCCATCGTGAGGATAGCAAGATGGATAATTTTGCTACAAGAATTTGAATTTGATATTATGATAGGCCAGAAAGAAGCATGTCAATGCAGATGCACTCTCTCGAGCCTATGATGGTTTAGGATCATCTTGTGATGATGATGATTTCCCGATGCAAAGATTGTTATCCTCGACACAATCCCTAGTGAATACATAGATATTTGGAATTATCCGAATGAATTCAAGTTTCCCGATGGTGCCAATGCAAAGACTAAGAGAAAGATTACTCAAGCCAACCATCCATATTCTATTCTCGCATGGAGTATTATTTCGAATAGGACCTCGATGGACAAGACAAGAGGGCAGTTGACGTGATCAAGGGAAGGAATTGCTAGAAGAATTCCACAATGGTACATGTGGAGGGCACTTCTCCTGACAACTTACAAAGAAAGAAGGATCTTGATGCAGTTATCACCGCCCACTCTTTTTAAAGATTGTTATAATTATTGTAAGACATGTGATATTTGTCAAACACATGGTAACCGTAAGACTTCATCAGCCCATTATGCCCTATTCTTCCACTTGGTCCCTTTGAAAAGTGGGGAATAGACATCAGGTCCACTTCCAACTACCTCACGCCAAAATAAGTATATCAGAAGTTACCACAGATTATTTAACCAAGTGGGTCAAGCTAGGCCATTGAAAAACAACTTCCATGGATGAAGTGGCAAGGTTCATATATGAACGCATTGTCACCAGATTTGGTTGTCCATTAGAAATTGTAATGATCAAGGAAGCCACTTCATTAATGAGGTGGTAGAAGCCCTAGTCAATAAGTTTTCTATTAAGCACAGAAGGCAACAACATACAAGCCAAGCACAAATGGACAGTGGAACGAACAAATTTTGTGTTGTGTCAAATTCTAGCAAAAGATGCAGCTTACAGTAGTACATAAATGGGATAAGAGGATTCATGCAAAGATTGTGGGCATATAGGGCAACATCAAAGTCAGCAACAGGATACTCCCCATTTCAGTTGGCTTATGGCATTGATCCAGTTCTTCCTATTGAGTTTGATATTCCCACTGGTAAGAGTTATGAAAATGAAAGGATGGATGAAAGTGATTCAGTAAAAGAAAGGTTGGTACATCTTCATTTGCTAGAGGAAATGAGGGAAATAGCTAAGGATACAAGCTATAAGAAGAAAATGAAGCAGAAGGAATACTTTGATCAAAAGATCCATTGGTCTCCATTTCATGTGAATGACTTGGTTCTAGTATATGATTCCAGATACAAAAAAGAAGACAGAGAAAATTTCTTCCAAAATGGATGGGGCCCTACAAAATAAAGAAATTGTGCATGAAAATGGTACGCACTGACTGAGGAATTAGATGGCACTCCCATTACGAAATGGGTCAACCACGACAAGTTAAGATTTTCCAAGCACCGGAATAGTCTACTCCGAGGATGGAGTAGAAGCTAGGAAGGGGGAAGATGTCGACACTAAAATTTTCCTCCGTAATTTCTATTTCATTAATGTATGTATTAGGAATAGGATGTTGTTAAGTATAATTAGTAGTAGTGTCCGATAGAAGATAACGGCGCCAAAGACGACGCCACCAATAATGTATAGTACGGTAATAGTCAAAAGTACAATAGGAATGTTGTGGTAAAAAGTAAATATTTGTCGTAAGTGGTCCGGTAATGTTAAAATGTCAAAGTTTGGGTAAGTAGAGAAGTAGGGTCTACATGATTAGGAATTAGAAATATTATATTGGTAATAAGGACAAGGAGTGAGGTCATAAATATTTTGTGTATTTTATTTGTAAAAAGTCTAAAAATGTGGAACCCATGTGAAATGATAAGGTTTATCTTATCTTAAAAGATAAGCTTACATGTACATATAAGAGTTAAGGTATGGAATATGATTCGTCAGAGTGGATTTCTTATCCTATCTTAGAGATAAGATGGATAAGCCCGAAGTTCTATAAATAAAGAGGCCACCCCTCATTTAGAATAGAAGGAAGTAGTGAGAAATATTGTATGAAGTGTGTAAAGGAAGCCATCGCTTTAAAGGTGTGTTGAAGAAGCCATTAAGAGGTGTAATTGTAAAGTTTCTCCCATAGTCTTGGTGAAAGGCAAGTGAAGTCAATAACACTTGAAGTACCTCATGGGTGAGATTGTAACAATTTCATGTTAATATTATAATTTACTCGATATTTCAGATTTGTCATCATTCCTTCTTATCATAGTCTATGGTATTCTTGTGTTATGTTTGTTGTTGTGTTTCCGCATTACATCCACCAAACTAAAGGTCAGGCATTAGTAAATAATCATAAGACGAGGAGTTCTCGTGAAGAATTATCATAGTGCCGGATTGGTGATGACAGACACACCCCTCCACTATTAATGGCTAGGGAGAAACTAGATAATCTACCTTTGACTTCATCAACCACCATGTCTACTATAGTTTTCTTATATTTTGTAGTCCCATACTTTGGTTTTATCATCTTTTTTTATTAAAAAGGCATTTTATTATTAATGTGATTATACAACTTTATTTTTCTTTGAGGTGAATTGACCTCCTTCTCAAGGCATTTTTAATTTTATCCTGTCCTAACATTCCAAGTTGAAGCGACTCTTTCCACCCATCATTTTTGTATGATCACTAGTGTACTAAATATGTCTATATTTATGTTAAAAAAGTGAAATTTTTAATTAAAAATTGATGAATGGATAAAACAAACAATAAAATTTAAATTTAACTATTAGGTAGCTTCCCACCTTTTAAAAAAGAAAAAGAAAAAGTGATGCCATTTTATAATTCACTATGTCGTGCAACTTAATATCGATTTACAAACACCCTATAATGTTATATGAAACTATCCCAATATAGACACTAAAAGTATAGAATTTCACCAAAAATGGCTCCTCCCCGCGCTTTCCTCGATCCGGTATAAACCCTAAGCGATTTTCTACTTCTCACCCTTTGTCTCGGGATTTTTGTTAGTGCTCGGGTCATGGTTGCGGATGTTGTGGATGGTAGTGGTAATTTTGGTGGTAGCGAGCCTACCCCTTTACTCTTCCTTCCCCTATTGGTGGTAATGGTAGCGGTGAGACTATTTCATCCTCTACTTGGAATAAGACCTACGTTGCAGCTTCCATTTCTTATCCTCTCTCTATGCCAAAACCGCTCCCGGTCACATTTAGGGATTCGTGTTAAAGGATGAGGAATTTTTTTCCTCTAATGGACTGATCTACCATTTTAATGGACTTTGGCCTGGTCTTCCACTCCTACACTCGTGGATCACTACGATCTAGCATCCTCTTATTTCAAGTAGGATCAATATTTACCCCTATGCAAGGGGTTTCTTTATTGTGGCTTTCAGCTTTGATGATGCTAGGAATATTGTGCTCTCAAAGCTCTGGGAAATGCAAAATCAACATTTGTTAATAAAACCTTGGTTCACGTATTCTAATCCTCTCACCGCCTCTTTCAGCTTTAAGCCGCTTTGGATTCATTAACCCCATTCATCATTGCAATTATGGGGAGATGATAGTTTAGTTGCGATTGAAAATTCTTTAGGTGCTTTTTTTGTTCATCAAATTGACTCCAATACTAATACCTTCACTCATACCACTTATGCTCGGATTTTGGTGGATCTAGATACTTTGATTGATCTACCAACTTCTATTGATTTCAAAGTGCATGATAGGGTTTGGTCCACAACCCCAACAGACTACGAATGTTTACTCATCGGATGTATAAAATGCTTTAACATTAGGCATCTCGTGGCAACTTATCGATGGTCAAGAAAAAGTCTAAAATAGAAAAGGTCTCTCGGTGGAAGAATGCTCACCAAAACCATTTAGTTATTGATGAGGAACTTGAATCTGCTATTGATTCGCATGTTAGGGAGGATAAGGTCTCCATTCCAATACCACCGGATTTAGTGGCTAGTGATGGAGCTATCAAGATGAATCAGGAGATGACATTGATTCCAGGTGCTGATTGATTACACTGATACTAGTTTCACCACTCAAAACCCTCAAATGAAGCTTGGATTTCTCAAAGATTCGACTTCCAAATCACTTAGACAAAATTGTAGATCCTAATAGGAGTGTCGAATGGACAATTGTTAAAGGTACCATTCTAAAAGTAGATGAAGTTTCTCTTGCACTTGTACATGTTGTATTATTCGGTGGTCCTCCAAAGTTGATGCTCCAAGGCCCGACCTATCGAAACTCTTCTAGGTTATGACTTTGGTGGAAGTCAAATGCCTTTTCCTCGTTGAACCCAAACCACCACCAATAAAACCCAACTTTTCAACAATAACTACTCCTGTAGAATATCTTTGTTTCAAGCCTTCATCAAAACTAGATAATCTACCTTTGACTCCATCAACCACCATGTTTACTATTGTTGTATAGTTGTATTATATTTTGTAGTCCCATACTTTGGTTTTATCATCTTTTTTTTTTAAAAATGTATTGTTATTATTGATGTGATTGTACAACTTTATTGTTGCTTCTTTGACATGAATTGAACTCCGTCTCAAGGACCTTTTAATTTGATTTGTCTAACATTGTGAGTTGTGACTCTTTCCACCCATCTTTTTTTATTATCAATATTATACTAAAGATTTTTATATTTATGTTAATAAAAGTGCACTTTTAATTAAAAAAATGATTAATGGATAAAACAAATCATAAAATATAAATTTAACTATTAGGTAAATTCCCACAAACTTATACATCTTTTTTTTAAAAATGTAATTCACTATGGCAGCATGTGCAACTTAATTTAGATTTACAAACACCCTATAGTGCAATATGGAAATATCTCTTTCTCTCAATATATCAGAGACAAACTATCTCATTCTCATAATATACTATACAAATATGATCTTTAAGCATTTATAAATACTTGTTCAGTTTGTGTATTTTGAGGCGAGGAAAACTAAGAAATAGGAAAATGGAAGTGGAGATTATCTAGCATTTTAATATACACCTCTTCAAGGCTTTCTTATAATGATAGAAACAAATCATTTTCATTTACTTCACAACCAAAAGGAATATGGTTTAAAACCCACAACATTTATGAAATGACGAGCTCTGAGGACATGTCTTCAAAAAGAATAGGCACATCTGTATCATGTGTCTCTATTGATTGATTTTAATTGTATCATGTTTCCATATTACATCTGTATCATGGAAATTATTCTGGTGCAAACTTAGTTTGAGTTAGTGACATCGACAAAAATGGAGAAAGCAAAATATGTGATTTTAGAATGTAAAGAGAATTGGGATTCTTGGCATTTGTAAGTGTGGATTCATGGCTTTCAACTGTAATAGATAAAAGCAATTAAGGATGAGAATGAGAAAGTTTGTGTATTTGGAGTCTATAGGAATGATGGGTTTCTATTGATTGAAGTTGTAAGGATGCTTTTCTATTTCAATTTTTTTATCTCTAATTTTCAAACAATTTTCTATGATAAGAATAGTAGATTTTTCAAATTACATGGTTGGAGTGCACTTTATATTCTTTAAACATCATTTAACTTACTTTACGAACATCTATTTGTTTCACCGATATCAGAGATGCCAAATGTGCACATAGTCTCATAGGCACCTTTTTCCAAACCATTTTATGATAGTCTTTAGCACTTGGAAGGAAATTTGTTAGGGTGTTAAAGGGTTTAAAACAAATTATTACGTCTTTCTTTCTTAAAAGGGTCTTAAATGGTTTATAAAAACTGTGTCTTTTCTTTCTTAAAATTATAACTAATTTTCTTGTAGTTTTTTCATGTAAGGATTTTTATTTTTCATAAATTCACATTTTCTTCTTTGCTCCTTAGGATTCTTTTTCTTTTTTTGGGCTTAATTGGTCACTTTTATGAGTTGGTAGTCTATCTAACCATTCTTACTTAAGGTTATTAATATCTTTTCATCAAAACGTATGTGTTTTTGGGTTACAAATCCTCGTGATCTTTAGAACACATTGTGTGAACATAACTCTAAATTTTTGTGAAGGAGGTTGGTTTGAATAAGTTTTAATGTGCACATTCATGTGCCTTTTCTTTTAAAGACATGTATGTAGAGAGAGCCTTCATTAATTTTAGTAAGGAGAATATCTTTAAAAAGTGATGGATAAGTCTTCTTACGTTTTAATTGTGAATTAAGGTATTGATTGTGAATTAAGGTATGCTAAGAATGCAACAAGGACTTTCATACCATGTGGTAATACTGCATTAGTTTCTTCTACGATGTGGTACAACCATTTAGGTTTTAATGGGGAAGATTAAGAAATGTTCTAAAAAATCATACATATAGTTTGCCACTATCAAATATACAGAGAGGAAATAGCTATTCCATTTGTTTTCTCATGGATAATTTTTGAGAAGCTGAAAATGTAGATATTATGGAAAATTATACAAGATTGGTTGCCTCCTCATCTATTATCTCTTTGTTCACTTTTACGGCTTTATTTATAGATATTTTAGTGAGAAAAGAAAGCATGTCATATTGTGATTTTCATCGATTTTATTTTTGTAAGGGTGTTGAAAAAACTTGTAATTTATATTTGATGCAATCGAGGTTTTTCCTCTAATGAATTGAACCTACCCACTAGGTACCTAGCTAGAGTTTAGGTAAGTAGGTTTATGGTGTCCACAATAGGTCCCTATTTTTCCCTTAATCCTGGAAGTGGCCATTTCCATATGGTATGAAATTGGTCAACCATTTTTGTATCCATTAAATGGAACTTGTCACTACCTTTTAGGTCCCTCTTCGGCCCTTAAATTTTAAATTACATTCGGTTTATAGATTTTTTTCATCTTTTGAGCCCATTATGTCTTGAATTTTATAGTAATATGGTCCTAGTTTGAATTTAAAAAGTATACAAATAAACAAGTGAACTAATGCATTTAAGAACATCGAACACAATATTAATATATTAAAGAACTTGTCAAAGAGCTATATTGAATTTATAATAGAAAATTGATTTTCATTAAAGAACATCTTGTGCCAAAATGATAAATTGAAGCATTTATATACAATTTGTAGACACAAAATCACACACTTTGGGTATCTATCTAGTCGTTATCACATACTACTATTTGTATGATTCCTAAGTAAGAAAAGTACTAATTAACCCATGTCTTTTGGCCATATTTTCTTACATTCTTTTTCCACTTTTTGTCTTTCACATCTTCTTTCCCAATCTAAACTTCGACCCTTCAGTTTCTCTGAGTCTAGACACCAGCGCCTAGCCAGATGCCATCACCGGCGCCCTCATCCCCTCTGGCACCCCGACCTCTTTTTACTTTGCTCACATCTTTTGGGTCCTTTCTAGTGATTTGAGCATCTTATCTTTTGTAGTTATCCTTTTTGGGGTTAATTATGAAATTCAAGCAAAGGAATTCATATAAATATAAATTTATGTGACAATAATAATGGATCAAACACTAAATATTAGCTATCATTACATAAAGTTGCATCCAAAGGCTATTCTAGAGTAAGGGACTCGAATTCTTCTGCATACACTTCACATTAAGGGAATTTCTTTGTTTCATGTACACATCTATCTACATCTTCTACATCTAGTTATTGCTCGCTATCAAGTTCGACACACACAAGAACCACCTAGGTTACAAACTCTTCACACACACACACACACACAAACTACATTGGGTCACACAAATACAGGGTGCCAAATGTAGTGTAGTGCTCAATCGTAAGATCACTTGTTTGACAAATCGGGAAAGTCCCACCCTTATTTGCATTATTTTATTTTTTGGATTTTATGTGCTTTTGAGGGTTTTGGTAAGTCACTTATTTATTACAAGTTATCAATGACATCGTAGATCATTGTGAAAATACTAGCGACAAGAAGTGATTGACAAAGAAACATCTCGTGACCCTACAGAGGAGGTTTTCTAATGATTTTACGTTGTCACAAGAACCTATCGAAGGTCCTGTAGCAGCCACAAGTGCTCATGATCCATTCCGGTGCCCCCAATCCAACATATTCCAACATCTATGATTTTTATGGGTCTTATTGCGACATTTTCGCACTTCATATTTTCTAGTTCGTCAATTCTATTCACCTTTAGGATCATATCGAATCAACCAAGTCATTTTATCTCCTCGTTTGCACTTAGGGTTTTAAATATTGATTGCTTATTTTCTTGTGTCTATTTTATACTTAAATTTTTATTCATTTACTACTACATTGCAATAAAATTTACGCATTTATAAATTCTATATTTTCTTACTCATTTGGTGAATCGACATGTTTCAACCATTCTTAGGATCCTCAAACTTTGATTCTTCCAATCTTTCTTAGCATCATAGTTGGGCCAAAGACCATTCCAGTTCCATTTTTTGTTGTTGATCTCCCACTTTCATATAATTTCTTACTTGGTAGACTATGGCTTTAATGAATGAAAGCAGTGTCTTCTACGGTCCATCGATGTGTCAAATTCTTACATGAGGGCTTTAATATGAGATTACTAATGATAGTACACCAAATTTCAATATTGCAACATTGATTGTAATACTTTGCATTACCTATCCATACTTCTACTATTATGCATCTTGTTGTGAATTCACAAATTTGGAAACATTATCCAAATAATTTACCTCCACTCAAAGGAACTGTTTGCACATTAGAAATTGTTTCATCCACCTTTGAGCCTCCCATGCTTCTACTAATGTTGTGGTACTTTATCGGGGTTTCTCAAACATTTGACATCGTTTCATCTACTTAAATTTCTCATGTGCAAGATCCATTAGTGTACGTCCTCCATTTACATAAATGATTTTCATGACAAATTTTATTAGGAGCACATTCCATTTGATCCTACTTGCTTTGATACTATATGCACACATGATGGATTGACTCGGCTAGGATTTATAATAGACGACATCTTACTTCCACCTCATGATCCTCATCTTTACCATGGATTTATTTGCATTACTCATGCTTATGGTATTCCTATCCTTTATCTCACAATATTTCTTACATGCACCTCTCCATTTACACTCAAAATTTTTGGCTTGATTATATTGGCAATACATTAGATCTAATCATATCTACATTTCATTCCCATTCCCTTTGATGTGTTTTCATTTGCAATGACTCATTTCTCAAATATTCACAAAAACTAATTCATTAGTATGCACATGGATGTCCATTAACACCTTTCATTAATTAGGAATATGCAATGGGCATATACAATTTACACATCAATGGCTCTTTTCTTGATCAACCTGATATAATTGCTTACCAAGTCTCAAGATTCTTCACCATTCAATTTTGACCATGACAATGATGACCTCTTAGATGACGTTACTTGATCACTCCCACCATTACACACTTGGGGGCATCGTACTTATTCTCACCCCACTTGCACTATTAATTGTATTGCATTTATACTCATATAGTCTTTCACACACATCATGCATGTCTTGATACACTCTTCTACCTTCATTAGTTGATGATGCACTTTCGTGCTTTGGTTCACACTTGTTTGTTGAGGGCATACTAAATACATGAACCTCACATAATGCACACTACACTACACCTTACATACTACACTATGTACCTTACATACTACAAATTACACACTACACACTTCACATTTCATGCATTCATCTCTCTTTATGCAAAATCTACTCTATACATTCACATCATATATTTCTAGCATCTACTTATACATATTGTCCTCATCATCCTATGGCACACTCTAGTTGCATGGTCCATACTTGACTCTTGAGGTTCTATAGCTAATATGGACCTCACCCGCTCACTCACTCACATTCTCTCTTTACGCTATATGCTTTATTGATCATATCTTTTTAGTGCAAGACTCAAACCATTTCTTGATGATGCACTCTTGTTCTATGGTTCCTTATCAACTACTTGGGGGTAATATACAAATGAACCTCATCACATCCATACTCATTCAAACTCACTTGGGGCATGCTACTCCTATCATTCAATATACATTCCATTCAATCTCATCCATAACATATAGCATATCTTGGTTACATTCACTCTTTCTTTCTTATGCTTACATATTCACTTTTTACACGTGTTAGAAAAATACTTTGTATGTCATTATCTTATCATATACACATGCATGTTCACTTTCTTTCTAGTTGTGATCGTATATTTTATAGATCGATACACACAACATGGATGATTACATATAGTACCTCCATACTTGTCCCATGGTGGCTCATGGGGGAATTCACTTTCGTACACTTTAGGTGTTATTGTTTCATTTTTCATATCACATTACTTTATCATATTATACACAATTTGACATAATTTTTATCTTTCTAACATGCTAATGGGTGCTTCATGTACAACATTTGCATTGCAGGTATATTTTCTTCCATGGTTGTCTATTACATTAGTTGAAAATATTTTCTCTTGTCTTCCATTGTATGCCATCATTTGCAGATTTACCCCATGTCTTTCTTGTTCTCTGATTTTTTGTATGCTTGCATGCCATTTGTGGCCTTGATTGTCTTGTGACACCGTGAGTGATGTCCCATGTTTGAAACCTGATTTTCACAATCTACTTTTTTTTCTCTCATGTTTACATTTTCTTCTTACGTATTAGCTTACACATTGTCTTCCTAGCTTACATATTGTCTTCTACATGCATGTTTGTCTTTTCTTGCACTAACACTTGTTTCCCATCCACTTTGTTTATGTGTTCCTTGGTTTCTACAAAACACACTCTCTTCCTGCAGGGCATTAGTTTCAAAGACAATGGTTGGTCCTCCTTTGGGATGCATACTCCTTAGTGACGTTGCATGCACCCCAAATGAGGGGGAATCATTTGGGTGAATCAGTCACCCCATACAATCCAAAATACATTTAACATAATCGGTTCCATATTGATACAACATATCTTCAATCTTAAATAGGGATCAAAATTTGACTTGGTCCTTAAAAAAAAAAAAGTAGACACTATCATCCAAACCAAGACAGTAGCACCTGGCAACCTCTAACCCTTCTTGGATTCCTGTGACTAGGGGTAGTTACACAACATTTTTTACTTCAACACAATTTTCAGCACTTCACACAATGGATTTTACAGGCACACATTCCTTAGCATTCGACATGCATGCACTACACAATATTTTCTACTTTTGCATTAGATCGAACTATTTGAACCAAATCATATTTTTACACATTGTTTGCAGTGGTGTTATACATCTTAGGAAGTAGTTAAATGTTGGAGGATGACACCATACTTTTCTCCCTACACTTCTTTTGTTCTCATCGTGATATCTCCAAAAACTCACAATCAACATAGCGCGGCATGAGATCGACAAAAAATCATTCTTCTACATCATCTTCAGATACTTTCTACTTTTAAGTCATCATGGATCAGGTGCACATGTTCCTTTTTCACATTTATGCATTTTACATATTTTCTTACATACTTTTACACATTTTGATCATATACATGTGTATTTGACTACTTGTTCATTCTTCTCTTTTGTAATTTCGTCCTTATGAGAAGCAATACTCACATCATCACATCAACAATATCAATCACAATAAACAATTGACATCAAGAACATGTAAAAAAAACATCAACACATACACTCTCCCCCTCAGGGCCATCATCATCATCACATTTTGTACTTCCTCTTCTTTAGTTTCCACGCTTCACATTTTTATCACTCCACATATTTCCTTGTCTCTCGGCATGCTTTTCACCATCGATCTACATGGTTATCAGGTACACATCTCTTATCTACTTTATGGTATCGATCAATTTCTCAACAAAATTATGTGGGGGTAAATGTAGACAAAACATCATGCACTTTGGGTATCTATCTAGTCACATCACATACTACTATTCGTATGATTCATAAGTAATAATATTACTAATTAACCCATGTCTTTGGCCATCATTTCTTGCTTTATGTTGCCATTTTTGTCTTTCACTTCTTCTTTCCTACTTTGACCTTTTCATACGACCCTTGATTTTCTCTAATTCTCGACACCAACACCTAGCCAAGACACCAACGTCAATGTCGTGCCCCTGTCCCCTCTAGGCGCGACTAACATATTTGTACTTTGCTCACATCTTTTGGGTCCTTTCTATCCATTTGAGCATCTTATTTTTTGTAGTCAGCCTTTTCACGGGTTAATTACAAAATTAAAAAAGGAATCATATAAATATAAAGTTATGTGACCATAATAAGGACCAAGCACTAAGTATTAGCTATCACCACCTAAGGTTGCATCAAAGGCCATTCTAGAGCATTCAAGCATCCATTTTAACATCCACACAAGGGAAAGGGACTACATTATTCTAGCATACACTTCATAGGAGGGGAAGTTCATTCTTTCATGCACACATCTATCTACATCTTCTACATCTAGTTATTTCTCGCTATCAAGTGCGACACACACAAGAGCCACCTAGGGTACAATCTCTTCACACACACACAAAACTACATTGGGTCTAAAATGTAGTGCAACACTCAGTCATAAGATCACTTGTTTGATAGCTGAGGATAGTATGACCCCTCATTTGCATTATTTTTTTTTGGGATTTGATGTGATTTTGAGGGTTTTTTAGGTCACTTCTTAATTACAGGTTATCAGCGACATCAAAGATCATTGTGTGACATAATAGTGACAAGAAGTGAAGGATAGGGAACATATTGTTACCCTCCATAAGAGGTTTTCTAAGGGTTTAAGTAGTCATAAGAACCTAGAGCAAGTCTATAACACCCACAGTGGTCTTGACCCATTCTAGTGCCCCAATCCGACATATTCCAACATCTTTACCTTTTCTAGGTCTTATTGCAATAGTTTTCACTTATATTATCTATTTCATCAGTTATGTTCACCTTCAAGATCATAGCAAATCAACTAAGTCATTTTATATCCTCATTTGCACTTAGGGTTTTAAATCTTAATTTCTTATTTTCTTGGGTCTATTTTGTACTTAATTTCTTATTCATTTACTGCTACATTACAATCAGATTTAGGAATTTATAAATTCTATATTTTCTTAATCAAAATTATAGCTTCTATTAGCTATTGTTGTATGCAATGATAGATAAGTTCTAGTGCACCCGCATACACCAACTTTCTTGTTGATTTGCATTGAGTGATGAGTGTAACTTTTGTTCTAAACATGAGTGGCCTAACAATAATGTAGGGATAACACATGCCCTTATTAACATACCCCATTTTATGGTTTTACAAGGATTTAAGGTGATTTTAGGGTTTGACCACAAAAATGAGTTTATTCTATTGTTATGATAAAACATGATAAAGTGATTAAGGTTTTCAACAACATAGACCAGATGATAGAATTTAATGAATCAATTTAAAATCTCGTTGTAGAAATATATTCTTGTTGTTATTACAATTATGTTTGACATGGTTTGTAGCTATTTTAGTTCCATTAATAATGTTTTTTTATTCATTTTTTTGGTGGTCAATCTCTTATTTTATTGATTTTTTTGCCACATTGTCATTGATGATCAATTCCATTTTTTTCTTGTAATCCAAAACCTATTTCTCTAGTATTTTCTTTCATTTGATCATTTTATATTACCCTACCATCTAGATTAGACCCTCCTTTATAAAATTATGTTTGAATTATTGTGTATTTTAGTTTTAAAAAATTATATCCCTTGATAAGGTTATTTAGTATAATTTTTATGCAAAACTACTTTCCATATCTACATTTGGTGATAGCGCACTTTATATGTAATGTATTATTTCCTTTTTGAATGAATCCACATGTATTGAGCACTCAACTCGCTTAGGGTTTCACCATTGGTAAAATTGAATTGATGTACTTTGCCTAGTGTTTCACTTTGTGTACAACCAACATTACATGTAACATTTTAAGGGATTCTTTATCCTTTTGTTGATTGTCACAAGATTTTTTTATTTGTTTCAATATTCGAGACCTAGATTTTGTGTCTATAATATTGGTTTTGAAATTTATCTTCTCATGCACTATATAGTTGATAGGATCCATAATTTATTACATCTTATGCTCAAACTAGTCAACGTGGTAGGTTAAATTATGATCAAGTATTGATATTATATAAATTCCCTCGATTCCTTATAGGGTTTTCATGAAAATGAAAATAGTTATTCTTGATAAGACCCAATATAACATGAAAATCATTCCAAATCCTATTGAGAACCCTAGGGATGGAAATTGTTTGCATGATCCTTTTGTATCTATCAAAATTAAAATTTCAATAATAAGAAAGGGGTTGAAATAGTGGATGAAACTCATACTTCTGTATGAATTCATGATTTATCTAATATTAAATGACATATTTGAAAATCCTAAGGAAATGTTTTCTGTTGAATGTAATAGTTGATATTAAATGTGAAACTAAAGGACACCAACATGTTGATGGACCAATTATTCAAGATCACACCTTTAAGGTGAACCATGGATACTTAAAAGTTGGTGATGATAAAAAACCTAATGAGACACATTCCATTCCTTCTAATGTGGTCATCTCTTAGATTTATTCCATCGCCATTCTATTGAGCATGCTTCCTCTAACGTACATGTTTTACTTGCTTCCATGTTCATTATTGTTGAATCCCATATTTGTTGTCAATGTTTTTAAGCTCGTTCTCTTACTTATCATATTTATTCCATTATTCCCAATTCTTCAAGCTAGCTTCTATGTCTATAATGCATCCATAATTACTAATTCCACTACCACTTCTCTCCCTTCATTAGGTGACCACCATAATGAACTATGTGTTCGGTTTGCACAATAAAATCAAGAAGATGTTTAAAGGGTCTCAAAATGCATGCAATATGACCACTTTAAACAAAAATTTACTCATCCTTTTAGATAATTATGTTCTTTCTTAGACATTCATGTTGGGTTTCATTGCTCCAAAATTAAAATATCATAGGAAGTTCCAAATCTATATCATCATTAACTTAGGTCATTTATAGCTCTTGTATAGAGCTTGCATGTATGATGATTAGTTATTGACCAAGTTATTTCCTAAGATCCTAAATGACTATTCTCTTTATTTTTCCTCTGTTACCTCAAGGGGAATCCATACATGATAACTTTATCTCACTATTTAAATTATTTTTTACATTGTTTTGGTCAACATTATGATGAACTAGGTCATTTTTACATAGATTTCTCAACTAAGATAAAGTTCTAATGAACCTATTAGTGACTAAGTAATTAGATTCAAGATAAATATAGTCACAAAGATGACACATAATTTCCATGAAATTGAACTAATAAGCCTATTTTCTCATAGCTATCCTCCACCTATGAAGGACAAATAAATTTCTTCGAAAATTACAACTTTTTATCGCATTTATTGAGTTTATGTTCTTCCATTTATAACCTTGATTTCTTCTCCTTCTCCCTATTTTCTTTATCTAGGCTAGTTTTTATCTACTTCGGGAATGTTTACCTACTTATATAGTCATTTTTCCATACCTTTAGCAAGCATACATTCTAGTATACTAGAACTATATTGCTTTGATATTGGTTCCTTTTATGAGCCTTTTTGACCTATGATTTTGGTGTCATAGATTTTGTGACCCTTTCACATTAGTTCATTTAGAAATGGGAGAATAGACTCGACCTAATGACCACAAGTAAATATATTGAATTTGTAAAAGAAGGGAATCAATTTATTTTTAAAGCATAATTTCTAATCCAAAAGAAAAATACCTGCATTTAAAGAAGAGCATATAACATTTATACTTGTTGTATCCATTGTAAGAATAAGGTTTGGGACATTCGCATGGCATTATATTGCTTGTTGAATTAGATTATGCATGTTTGTTGTTTTATGACTTTTGCCTAAAAGATATTGATCCTGGATAGACCCCCAAATCTAAACCCTCCCATATTTTTACTATTATGAAATTTATTATGAATTTTTAGGGTTTCACGGAAGGAGAGTTGTTTCTGCTAGTGACTTTCCATAAGTGGACATCATATTGCAAAAACAATGAAATCTCAACTTGTAGGGATTATTAGCAATATGCACACTCAAAATTAGAAAATTTATATAAATATGAATTGTATCATCAAGGAATCTAGTTTCATAACTACTAATTTATTTTTAAAATGGACAATTTTAGATATATTAAACACTCAAAATTATATGACTTGGTTTTAAAAAAATCCTACAAGATTGTAGTCCATTTGCCCATGATTTGGATTACCAAATCTTGTTATTTTTTTTCCTTTCATGAAAATTTAGATGTCGATGTCTATCTTGGGATGGGTTTTATTTTGTAATTTTTGAGCTATATTTTTTTAATGATTTTTTAGTTAAAGTGGTCTAAAAATTTTTAGAAAATGGGGCACTTTCCATTTTCCCATCATAACTACATAAAAAAATCAAAGCAAATAATTTTTTTGAACATGTATAGAATTTTACCACACTTTGGATGGTATAGGTTTTAACACATCCTATTAAGCGAAAAAAAAAGTTGTAGTCTTAAACGTAGACATGAACATTCATTGGAAAATATGTCTTAAAGACCTAGTGTTAGTAAAAAATTATAAAATGATATTTATCATATTATATTCACTTTAAAATCAATATTTATATGAAGCTAACCATCTCCCCTACATGATGGTATCATATTTGTGACATGTTTTCGATTTTTTGGCATGGTTCAAGTCCGTAGAAGAGAAAATTTGAATTTTTTGGCCTTTCACACACCATAATGACCTTGCATAGCTTTGGTTGGGAAAAAAAAATTCCCGAGCCTTGATGGTTGGATTTGTTGATACAGAAAGAACTGCGATTGCGGTTTATATAATAGAACCGTAATCACACTTGAAAAACCAAGAATGTGGTTTATAAACCATGATTGTAGTTATTAAATCATATTTACATAGATCCTAATGTTTGATTTACCATGTGATTTTTACTGTCTAACCTTACTATACGAATTACTATGAAATTTTGTCACTTTCTGCACATTTTTCTTATCATCGAAGCAAAACATCATGGGAGACAAGAAACGAAGTCAAAAAGGAAATCAATAAGTAAAAAAACACCAGATGAATTAAACACACAAAGATTTCAAGATGTTGAGCGAATGCGAAACTTCGTGAATCAAGAAGAGGTTCATCTTCAACCCCTACTATTGTAAGCAATGAGGAACCATGTAATGTTTCTACTATCAATGTTGAAGATGAATTAAATACTCGTGATGAAGATGTTTTTACTATCAATGTTGAAGATGAATTAAATACTCGTGATGTAGTTGATGTTGAAATTGAAGGAGACAATGAAAATGTGAATCAGGAAATTCAAGTTGAAACCATAGAAAATAAAAATTGACAAAAACCTCCTAGGATTTTACGTAAGAGACCTAATTATTTTATTGAAATTGATGAGAACATTTTGAAACCAATGTCTAACAAAAATTTTGAACGGAAAATTAGAAGAAAATCCATTGAAATTTGGGATAATCATTTTAAAATTTTAAATGATTCTCAAAGATGTCAGTTGTTGGTTAGTTTGATGAAATTGAATAAAATGAGACCTACATTAAACACCTTAGGATTGACAACATCTAATATACGTGGTCAAACCTCTACAATTTTGAAAACCTTTATGATGCATATCACACTATTGGTGTCAAGATATGCACAAGTGATAGTAATGTTGTGTGTGATGTACTTTCTACTAGTGTTTTAAGTGAATCAACAAAAAAACAATGTTTGATTAGGTAAACAAGTCGAATGTTGAAATTTAATTAAAAAACTCTATTGAAAGAAATTGAAAGGTGTAATATCCTTTAATCACTCAATAACACCGATTTTTGGGCATTTTCTCTACTAGAGCACCGTAAAAGAAAAATATATATGATGCTATAATAGAAGTTGTTATTCAATTTTGGCATGGTAACACTAAAGTTTCAACTAATACAAGAGATGTTGTAAAATAGAGAGTTGGTTCAACTAATCGTGAACCACATCCAAAACATTTCTTAGATATGACTCAAACTCAATTTTTTCGTAAGTTTGAATGAGAGCATCCTGAAAATAAAATTATTGAACATTTTTTTGAAATGTTGAAACCATTCTTTGTGAAAATCAGCCATGCTCGCACCACTTGTTATTGCAGGCAACATGTTGAATTTGTGATGCATTATGCTAATTTTTTATGTATTCATTCTAATTTTACTTATGAAACTATGTTACAAAATGTGGTGTTCAAGCTCTACCAATATCTTCTAGGATTTAATTCCTATGATATTTTGTGAAAAAGAAGTTGGACAATTTTTTTATAGTCAGGATTGTTTAGATGGAAGTTGTGGTACATGTGGCGGATTACCTAAATTAGAAAGTTGCATCCATGAGAAAATTGAAGGTGTAATAGGACATAATTTAGTTTATTTTGATAAATATAAATCAGTTGCATACTAGTTGAAAGATGGAAAAGAGTCTAAATGGTGTGAGCTAGTTACATAACATATACCTATTTTTCAATTTATGAGAAAATTTAAGGATGAAATTATTTATGAGTATGTTAGGCATACACACAGAGCTAGATGGTTGGATAAATAGTTCAAGATATGAAAGGAAAATTTTCATATTGGTACTATTGTTTTAGTGGTTGATTTTGTAGATAATTACACATTGCAAACACAAATGGAGGTTTAATCGCAATATTACAACTCAATACAAGTTGCCATTTTTGTGCATATAGCATTTATACATTCTCTTGACAGTATAAAGAATGATAAATTTTTTTTAAGAGAGTACCACTTTTATATCAATGATGATCGTACTCATTCTATTGAATTTGTGCAAGGGTGTTTCTAATTATTTTATGGAAACTTGTCTGATAGGGACATCCGCTTCAATCAACATTATATATGGTCAGAAAATTGCACGTCTCAGCTTAAGAATGCAAATTTTTTTATTGGATGAGAAAGATGCATGTTAAGATGGGTGTGTAACATATTTGAAGTTTCACTAAGGTTGGACATGGAAAAGGCGAGCATGACGGTGCAGAGGCATGTGTTAAAAGAGATCTTGCAAGAGAAGAATTGAAGTAAAAGATGATGTTAAATTAAAAGATGCAAAGAGAATAGTGGAATGGTGTATTAACAACTTGGCCTGAGGTTCTCCACAAAAATTCCACAGTTCATAGATATTTTTGGTTGATAGAGGAACAACAAATTGTTAACTACAAGGATTGTATGACACCCATAGGGTCCAGTGATCCCACTCATTTTATATCTTAGATGCTACTTCATGGGCCACATGGAAAAGAAATTTGGCATGTTTTTTGCATCTTGTATTGAATTTTTCATTGTTGAGTGTGATTCACAAGAATGGGTGGATAGATGGATTTGTAGGCCTCTAACTTTGCTTCCCACTTATCAACCTCCATAAACATTATGACTTGTTTCTCCGGATGAAGTTAAAACATCCATGGAATTTAACAACATTTTAATTTTAGTGCGACAAGGTAAAATATTATTTAAATTTTTGTATTAAGTTATGTCGATTGAAATTAATATGTAATTTAAATTTGAGTTAAAACCTTTGTTTTTTAGGACATGTGTTTACAAGCTATTGCGATAAAGATAATGAAGAAGGAACAACCTATTTCTTATGTCATTACATTGAGGAAAGAAATAAGTTGACTTTTCTTGTTATAGATGGTGAAGATATTGAGTACCCTATAGGGTCATTGGTAGTTCTTTGGAACTTGGCTTCGACGACCTATCCATAAAAAAATTCCTTTGTTTGGATGTTTGAAGAATTTGAGACACACTGGAAAATAATCTTATATTCACATCTAGTTATAGCAACAACTATTCAGATGTATAGATATCGATGAAGACCTAATAATAATATTCTTTGGAAGGTTTGAGAGTCATATCATGAAACAATCTTGTCTGCTATTCAGAGTAGATCCAATCCTCATGGTTCATTGGAATGAATTTACATGCTTGTCTAGTATATATAATTTCTTTGAAGTGTTTAAATTTTTCAACTAGAGTCAAGTTCATATCTTTTATTAAATTTATGTATTTTGTATATATCTAGTATGGTTTTGATTCGACTTAAATTTCTTTGACTAACACTATTATGCGATTCAGTGGTGCTAGAAAAGCTTCCACCTTCATGTCCTGATGGTTCATTGGAATGAATTTACATGCTCATCTGGTATATATAATTTCTTTTAAGTGTTTAAATTTTTCAACTAGATCATTCAAGTTCATATATTTTATTAAATTTGTGTATTTTGTATATATCTAGTATGGTTTTAATTCAACTTAAATTTCTTTAACTAACACTTTTATGCAGGTTTGTGGTGCAAGAAAAGCTTCCACTTTCACATCTTGATGATTCATTGGAATGAATTTACATGCTCATCTAGTATATATAATTTCTTTGAATTGTTTAAATTTTTCAACTAGATTCAAGTTCATATATTTTATTAAATTTGTGTATTTTGTATATATCTAGTATGGTTTTGATTCAACTTAAATTTCTATAACTAACACTTTTATGCAGGTTAGTGGTGCCATAAAATCTTCCACCTTCACATGGTTGCACTGTTAGTATATAATTTTATATTCTCGAAGCTAAGATAAGCTTTCGTTGTTTTATAAGAAAAGAGAAGTAACTAACAAAAAGTTTATGTATTGTGGATGGGGTTCTTGTCTCTGCAGAGGAGGTAGCCCATAAGAACTTGGAGCATAGGGAATTGAAATGATTCCTCCCAAGAATTTACTAGGCCATCCCTACCCATGTGCAAAGTCATTTGGTCCCACGAGTGTCCATTTGTAAAATATAGCGTTTGACAACCTTACACTAACTCAAACTACACTATTTGACATGTTTAAAATCATAGGACAATGAGAGTACCGATTAGAGAAATAAAAAAACTGATAGATACTATTGTATAGGGTCCCTACACAAGAGGTATAGGATATGAAGAGACGTCTCTAGGTGCCACGGAGACTAAGTAATCACTCGTCAATGTTATATGGTTTTTGGGGCTCTTAGGGAAGTAGCTTGAAAGCAATGACATTAAACCACATTTGAAAAAATGCCACCTCTAGTGTTTTCCTAAACACCAAACATTTTGGCTCAATTTTTTTAGTCCCACAAGATTCCTTTTGCAAAATATAGCATTTGACATCCTTACTACTTTACTCAAATGGCACTATTTGGAGCATTTGCAAATAATAGGGCAACGAGAGCACCAATTAGATACTTAAAAACTAAGAGAGAGGATATTGTAGAGGCTCCCTACTATGAGGAGTAGGATCTAATGAGACATCTCTAAGTGTGAAAATAGACCGAGTAATCATCCATCAAAGTTATATAGTTTTTGGACTTAGGGATCTTAAGGGACTACACCCAAAGAAGTATCCTTGAAGCAAAGACATTTTATCGCATTGAAATGACACATCCCGTAGCCTTTACCTAGCCACTTTGAATGTGTTGGCATGTTCCATTTGGTGCCATGACTTACTATTTACAAAAATAGTGTTTCACAACCTTAGATCGACTCAAACCGCACTATTTAACGTTTGTTTGCAAAACAATAGGAAAACGAGAGCACCTATTGAGACAAAAAAATGATACATGGCTATTTTAAGGGGTCCCTATTCAAATTTATAGGATCCAACAAGACATATCTAGGTGCCATAGAGATGGAGTAATCACTTGTCAAGTTATATGGTTTTTTGTCCCAAGGCTCTTAAGGGACTACGTTGAACGCAAGTAGATCCCTAAGAAACAACATTGTCCCACAAAAAAAAATTCCTCCTCTAGTTTTACCTAAAACCACACATGTTGGCACAATCGGTTTGGTCCCACGAAGCTTCCATTTACAAAATATAGCATTTGACAGCCTTACACTGGCTCAAACTACATTATTTGGCATGGTTGCAAACAATAGGGAAGCGAGAGCACCGATTAGAGACTGAAAAAAAGATATAGTCTATTGTAGAGCGTCCCTACACTAAGGCTTAGGATCCAACAATAAATCTATAGGTGCCATGAAGACTAAGTAATCACTTGTCAAAGTTGTACTTTTTTTTGTCTCAGGGATCTTAATGGACTACACCGGAACGAAGTATCCTGGAAGCAATGAGATTGTCCCACACCAAAATGAAACATCTCTAGTGTTTACCTAGCCACCTAGAAGTTTTGGTGTGGTCCATTTGGTGCCACGACCCACCATTTGTAAAATATAACATTTGATAGCCTTACACTGGCTCAAACTGCACTATTTGGCACATTTGTAAACAATAGGGCAGCGAGAGCACCGATTGGAGAAAAAAATAAGATAGTCTATTGTAGAGGTCCCTACACCGAGGTTAAGGATCAAAATAGACATCTATAGGTGCACATGAGACCGAGTAATCACCTATCAAAGTTGTACTTTTTTTTTCTCGGGCTCTTAATGGACTACACTTAAACGAAGTAGCCTGAAAGTAATGAGATTGTCCCACACCAAAATGAAACATCATCTAGTGTTTACCTAGCCAACTAGAATTTTTGGTGTGGTTCGTTCGGTTCCATGACCCACCATTTGTAAAATATAGTGTTTGACAACATTACATTGGCTCAAACTACACTATTTGGCACATTTGCAAACAATAGGGCAGTAAGAGCACCGATTGGAGACATAAAAAAATGAGAGAGGATATTGTATAGGGTCTATACGCTAAGGTGTATGATTAGATGAGACATCTCTCGGTAACACAGAGACTGAGTAATCACTCGTCAAAGTTTTACAGTTTTTTGGTCTTAGTGCTCGTAAGGGACTATGCCGAGATGAAGTAGCTCACTAAAGCAATGACATTTACCTATAGTAAAACAACACCTCCTCTAGTGTTTTCTTGACCACCCGATTGTTATGTTGGCATAGTCAATTTGGTCCCATGATATTCCATTTGCAAAATATAGCATTTGATAGCCTTACACGGCTTAAACTGCATTATTTGGTGCGTTTACAAACAATAGCACAACGAGAGCACCGATTGGAGATGGAAAAACCAAGACAATATATTGTAGAGGGTCCCTATAGAGGTGTAGGATTAAACAAGACATATCTAGGTGCCACGGAGACCAAGTAATAACTCGTTAAAGTTGTACGTTTTTTGGTCTCAGGGATCTTAAGGGACTACTCCCAAACAAAGTAACCTGGAAGCAAAAAAATTTTCCCACATAGAAATGAAACCTCCCTTAGCATTTACCTAGCCACCTGGACATGTTGGCATTATTTTTTGGTGCCACAACCCACCATTTGTAAACTATAGCGTTCAATGACATTGACCTTACATAAGGCTTAAATTGCACTATTTGGTTTGTTTACAAACAATAGGGCAAATGAGAGCACCGAATGTAGATGGAAAAAATTGAGACACACTATCGTAGAGGGTCCCTATGCCAAGGTGTAGGATCTTTTGAGATATATTTATGTGTCATGGAGAGTGAGTAATCACCCGTCAAAGTTGTACGATTTTTTGGTCTCGGGGTTCTTAAGGGACTACGCCCGAACAAAGTAGCCTAGAAGCAATGACATTGTCCCACTTAAATGAAACCCCCTAGCATTTACCTAGCCACACGATGTGTTGGCATGGTCCATTTTGTGCCCACTGACAACCCACCATTTACAAAATATAGTGTTTGAAAACCTTACACTAGCTCAAACCGCACTATTTGGTGTGTTTCAAACAATAGGGCAATGAGAGCACCGATTAGGCTAAAAAAAAATGAGCCATGATATTGTAGGGGTCCCTACACTCGAGGATTAGTATGTATCTAACGATATTTCTCTAGGTACCATGAAGACGAGTAATCACCCATCAAAGTTGTATGGTTTTTGGTCTCGGGGCGCTTAAGGGACTATGCCGAATGAGGTAGCTCGGAAGCAACAACATTGTCCTACTCAAAATGACACCTCCTCTAGTGTTTACATGGTGACCCAGACATGTTAGCACATTCGTTTTTTAGGTGCCACGATGTCGTGAGGCATGAATTCTCACTACTCGCTCCATTCATTTCCTAGGACTACCTAGAAAATCAATTTGCAAACAATTATGCCATGAAGGCTCAAGGAATGCCATGACCCTAAATTCTTGGGTGTGATTAGAGGCCTCCTTCACTCAATTTTTGTCTTAGATGGTTCTTGGTTTGGATGACCAAGCACCAAGTTGTGATCTTCATAAGTTTCCGCTGAAAATGTGAATTGGGATGAATAGGGAAGGGGTTCTTGGCTCCGGATCGGGTGGTTTGATTCCAAACCGGGCCTCCCTGGAGTCCACCATAGCACTCTAAGGCATATAAACCCCAAATATATGTGTTGGCGGTGGCAGTTTTCTCCCACAATGTCTTGGGGCATGAATTCTCACTACTCTTGCATCAATGAGATTACAACAAGGTAAACACATTACCATGTAACTAATCTAATGATTGTTTGATCTCTTTTTAAAGCATGTAAATACACAATAGAGTTAATAATATTGTTTGCATATCTTGTGCCAAATAAATAAATGTTTACGTATTTTTTTAAACAAGTGAATTCAAATTAGGACCATATTGTTACACACATCAATAACACTTAATTTGGAATAATACTTAACAAATAAATTAGAAGTACACTAAAGACATATAAAATGACTTGTAATAAATCCCTCAAGACCATTTTTAATTGTGTACATTGTGTCCCACTTTGGAGTGTGTTAACCATGTGTTTAAAATAAGAAAATTGATATAACTCCACACTTGAATCTCTTGAACAAAAAATGATATTTCACCCAAGAACCTTCAAAACCATTATATAACATAACATCATATATCATATATATATATATCATATATCATATGGATAATGGTCACATAATCGAGGCCATCAAATCAAATCAAACATAGAAGTAATATGGTTATGAAAACCAACATGGATATAATGTATGTGTGCCACGTGTCTCTAAAAATATAAGAATAATGTATCAAACTAAGTGTGTCATACATATAGGACCACATGCGGTCACATAAGGTTGTATACATGGACTATGAAGAATCATGAACTAGGACTAGATGGCATATATATCTATACATGGGTCCTATGAATCTAATCATGAAACATCTTCCCTCTCTTCACCCTACTAGAAGAAGCATGTCCACGACCTATGGATGTAGTGGAGGGAGATGTCACTATGATTTCATCTGTGTGGTCCTAGGTGTCTCTAAGCTGACCTGTAACTTAGCCTGCACATTCATAAACATCAATTTTTTAACAACCAAATTTTAAAATACATTAAAAATTAGAAACTTAGAAATTTTAATACATGTGAAATCTTACTACAATCTCATAATCCCTATCAATTTTTCATCGACGCATACGCAGGGTCAATAATAGACTCACGAGGGTAGGATACATACAAATAAATAGTTCAAATTAAATATTTCATGTACAATTTGATATTGTAGATAAGTAGTAAGAAAACATTCCTCCAAAATTTAACAAATTTGAAAAATTGTACCTAAGTTAGTGGATCTACAAACGCTATGGCAACATCTACAACAACCTCCACAATCTGCATATAGGGAGGAGTCTCTCTGGCAGTCATAAGCTATACAAAAACATGTAGATCAACATTAATTGAAAATTATAGCAATGAGTATTAGCATGAGAAGAGGACTAGTAGCAATAAGGCCTAAAACAAAGAGTTATGTAAGATTGCAAGTGTATGACCAAACCAATAGTCTAAACACCTTATGATAAAGTAGAGAAGGATAATTAGTCCTATTTATTTGCATAATCTCTCTTGAATGTTAATATGGAAAGGTCATACGGTGATGTAGATCATAGTCATAATTTTTATGTGTCTTGAAATTACATAATTTGGTTTTTAGAGCAAATTGTAGGCTCTCGGGCTCTATCTAGGGATTTGTGTAACTTTTGATTGTACCAACTGAATCTTGCTAGAAATTTAAAATTATCTCTATTTTTACATGAATTAGAAGACCCCAATATTTCGTTGTGATTGATACAATGTAGTGAAAGTTATCTCTAACAGTTATTTCGAGTAACCTAGTAAAAGTACAATGTACATAAATGATGGAAAAATTCAGTATTCTCACTATAATTTGATAAATCATGATCTTAGACTAGGTATGAAAGTGATATCAAGGTATGAATGAGATGTTTGAATGATCTTATGGGTATAGGAATAAATAAAATTCCATCAATTGAATGAAATCTGACTATATAAGACAATATTAAGTCACAAAAAGGGTTATTAGAAAGTTGAGTTGGAAAATTTAGCTATAGAACAATACATGAAGGATCATGGACACTTGAATCATGATGAGAAAGGTCTGTTGAAAATTTGGTATGCCCTGGAAACCTTCTAATTCCATTGAAGACCTTGAATTGGGCATTTAAGAACCTTGAGATACCTAGGGGCAGAATTACAAGAATACATAATTGAAGTTCATTGCTTGAGTATTCATCAAGGAGTCTAAAGGTTTAAATTTTATGTCTTGAACACCTTAACCAAGTGGAGGAGGTCTTGTGATTGCATATGAAGAAGGACTCCATTGTGAAGAGAGGTATGTTTTCTAAGAACCTCATAAGTGGACTTTATAGCTGGAAACAGTCCTTCATGTGAATGTAGGAGACTTGTACATCTATTAGACATTGAATCAATGATCAAAAATCGATCATCCCTAATCATTTGATATTAAAAATGCCTTCTAGTTGTTATGAGCATGTATTAGGTCTCAATGGATGCAAGGTGTTTGGAGAATACAAATGGTGTTATTGAACCTCAAAAGGGAGATCCTCTAGTTAGGGGTAGGTATAGGTTGGTCATTTGAGCAAGCTTAAGATCTTTGATATTGTAAAACAACCATTGTGAATAGTAAAACTTTAAATAAAAATAGTTATAGCCCAAGTTCAAGTATAGCCACTACATTAATATTCAATAATTAATTCATTAAAGATGTGGAATGTATTTGGCATGTAGAACTTGGTTCTAGGCAGGTCACCAAGCTATATCCATTTTACATGAGAATGCAAATATAGAGAAACTTCATGAATAATAGATATAATATGTGATTGGGTGTATAAAATTTCATAGGGAGTATTGGTGATAAACATGAACCAAGGGACCCATGATATATTTAGAAGTGTAGGTAACTTATCTCATATTGTCATCTCTTTGTTGTTTAGAGAGAAGAGGGTTAATAAAGAATGCATAGAACTAACAATGTTGGCAAGGTCAGTTATGCATACATCCTAAGAAGATAAAAGAGATCCTCAGAGGAAAGGGATGATGGAGAAATCATTAGAGATGGAGTGCTCTAGAAACATGTCTAGCATAGAGGTAAGTGTCTATGATTATGATGAAAGGAGATTTTGTATATCTAGGAGAGTGTTTACTTAACCCTTTCATCATAAGAGCTTAATGTTATGATCAAATTATACTGGATAGAGTTATGGGAATGCAAACTACTAGAGAATTACACAATCATAAAATTCCATAATTAGAAACAATGTGTAAAGAGAAACTAACCTGTGTAAAAGTCATGTGAGGCGTGCTTTAGTAGCCTCAATGCCCGTGAGTAGATGATGACCCATCGAGTCCTGCATATAAAACAAAAAATATTAATATGTACATGTACACGTGAAACACTATACATGAACATTGATGTGTATTTAAAAATAAAGTGCAATCAAATGAACTTTGAAATGTAAGTAACTCGAAACTTATGTATGTAACATGCCCAAATTGTAGTAGCTATCATGTTGATGTTGGATGTGTCCTTCACCAACTCTTGTTGTTTAAAATAAAAAAAATTCTATTTACATGTATGTATGATGTAATCAAATACATATATATTAAAATATAAAATGAAATAAACTATTGTATATATATTATATTTATTTGACATTTACCTATGAAAGACCAAGATCATTTGCACTAGTTCCAAAAGCATAAACCATCATCTCATCTAGAGAAAAGAAATAATGTGATCCAAAAATTATGTCTCTCCCATAGTGCATACTTGAACCACGTGATCCATAGTCATGTGGTGCGCTAGAACTGCACTCCACCAACATCACCAGATGAAATATGGATATTATGATGGGTTAGAGTGTTAGTGAGCTTCCTCAATGCATGTAGTTTTCAATCTCCACAACCTCCTTCACTATATGAGGGGTAACTCAAGGCATGGGGGTTTTGGGCATGGGGCATCCTAGGTTGACCAATGCGTGTACCTGATATACTATATGTAGAGACACTTCCTCACCCACAAAACTCAAAAATTCAAAATAATTTGGGACCTCATTAAGCACAAACTCACAATACAATTTCTTCAAAAATAAAGAGGAAGCTCATTGTTGTTTCATGGCGGATAATAAAAAACCACTCACCATCGGTCCCAAAAATTGTTCTTGATTCGGTCATCATGGCACCAATGAATTGGGAACCATTTGCAAGTAGTTGTGGGGGGGAAATCGTTCTTGGGTCAGTAAATAATGCACAAATGTGGTTTTTATTTTTTTGTCTTTTACGGTTGCATGGGATAATTTATCTGCATACCACCACCTATGATTATCTCTAAAGGTATTCCATCTATTTATTTGGTTGGTTATGGAGTCAACTTCACCAATCAATGTTTGCAATGTGTTTCCTAAAGTCACATGGGATGGATTTGTGACATGATTTTGTCTTATTTTCTGAATAAGGTTCTCAATGGAAATTTTATTTTGTCAGATTCTTCCAATGATATCATCTTGTGTTTCTTGCTAGTTTTATGGGGATAGAAGGAGCCACAGGAGGTGGATCTACATCCAAAGGAGGGTTTTGAGGATTTTTAGAGGGTTGTGGAATATTTGGATGGTTTGGAGGATTACGAGATTTTGAATAATTAACAAAACAAAGAAATTGTATGTATAAACAAAAAATTGAAAAACCCATGAAAATCACAAAAAAACCTAAAATGTAAGAAATTTGATCAAAATCAAGGTCTTACCTCTTCCTCTTAACGACATCATTGAAAATGTCGCAATCTAAAAGTCCGAAAGAAATTTGTAGGGGGTATTTAAAGCGTGAATGCCAATAGTGGGGGAGAAATCATGGTTCACTAGGGAAAATGGGGGAAAATGAGGGGTCGCGGGTCTATTTTTTTTGTCTCAGAGGACCGTGATTGCAATTTATAAATCGTGATCGCATTCTATAAATTGTAATCACAATTTATAAACCGTGATCATGGTTTTAGGTTCGGAAATTCCCAAACCTATAAAAAACAACCCACGACCATGGGTTTAAAAACTATGATCGTGGTACATGAATTTCGTGTTCTCATGTCAACTTTTTCCCCCTAACTTGCTTGCACTTACCTCATAGGAACATAGGATTATGGTAATTAAATTAATTACTTAGTATATAAAATTTGCAAGAAGCATATTTCTATAATTTTAATTGTGCGACTAGATGAGTACTACGATTTTGGTCAAGATGCTTGGTTTTCCACATTTTTGAGGTTTGAGTTGCCTTACTATTTGGACATATTTTTATAATAAATATTATTTAATTTATATAAATATAACTAAATCTTATTTATTTTTATTATATATAAATTAAATATGATCTGCAATAAAATATGGTTAGTTTAGTATATTATTACTAGAAAACATAAATAATCGACTCAACACCAAAATCTAAAAATATGCTTTAAATTACTTGTAATCGAATCTCAAACTTAACCTCATCCTCTTTTTTATTTTTATTTTTGTTGGGGTATCTTTCGATTTTACCTATCACCCCGGTCATTACATCCCTTTCATATATTAAAAGTTTTAAATGTATTCAAGATAGTAATCGGTCATCGTCTACATACATTGAATTATAAACAACTTTAGCATTTTATGATAAAATGATTTTCTAGACTTGAATGGGTGTATATTACATATAATTGTAATGTCCCTAATTTATATGACATAAAATACACCTCAAGATACTAAAGTTCGGTATAAATGTTTTTGAAGGTATTTAAACAATGTCTATCTAACCTCTCGCAAGTATTGCAGTGGCCTCGATTCACCCTTAGGTTATAATTAATATATTTAATTTAAAAGCCAATTGAGCCTTATTTTAAAAATTGAACACCTCATTAAAAATTTTACCCAAATTTTACCTATGCTAATTAATTATTTATTAATGTCCCAATCATTTCAAAAGTGATTAAAGCTAAATCCTAACAAGGGTCCCTAGTAATTTTGAAGTATCTCTTAAATTTATTCACCCCCAATTAAGTTAATTCACCCCTCAAAATTAATAAATTTTACCCCCAAAGCCATTTTAAAACTCGTATCTAAAATGGTAAGAGGACACAATTTCAACCATATGGATTCTTTCAATCCTATCCTAGATTTTAGGTATTTTCTTGCGACCCTAAAACCTCTTTGTCTTTTCTTTTTATTATTTTTGCATTCTCATTTTGCCTCCATTTTCAAATGTGCATGACCATGGAGGCCAAGGAGAGATGATGATTTCTCCTCCTTTATCTTGTGTGTGCGGGTTTATCAATGGCGAAAATCTCTTTCTCACCACTTAAAAACTTATTTTTAAATTTGATTTTATCTCTTTAGCTAGGTTTTCGATAATTTTTTGTTTGTCAAAAAGATTTATTTGGTTTTAGGTGAAGAAATTAAACCTTATTTTATTTGAAATCAGTTTGATCTAGTTTATATACGTATTCATGTAAGGAAAATCATGTTATATATAGATACGACCCCCAAATGGAAATACCGGTTCATTGTGTCAATTGGAGAGTCATGTGAACAAGCTCTCTAAGATTAATAATGGTGGGGGTTTGGGAGGAATAGAGGGTTTTTTTTTCTTTGGGAGAAGGGCAGCTGTGTGGAGTGGAAGTAGGTGCCCCATTATGTGGGCGACAAGGTAGTGGGGAGGGTGTAGGTCGCATCCAGCCATGACTTGCCCCTCAAAGAATTATTTTTATCCAAACATTTAACCAATTTTGGCTTATGCTCACCAGCTTTGTATACACACACACACACATTACATACATACATACATACATACATACATACATATATATATATATATATATATATATATATATATATATATATATGTATATATATATATGTATATATATATATACTATATACATATTTAATTACACACATAGATAAATCTATATATATTATTATTTCAAATTATTTCTATAATATAAATTCATATAATATATATATATATATATATATATATTTATATATATATATAATATATATATATATATATATATATATATATACTATATTTAATTACACACACGTGAAATCTATATATCATTATTTCAAATTATTTCTATATTTTTTTTGCATAAACTCTTTAAATAAGGGAATATAAAAGAGTTTAGAACCATGAAGATAAGTAAATGTTCATCTCATTTTGAAATGCAATGGAGTGAAGAAAACTAGAAATGGGTACAAGATAAAAGCTGTTTATTTATGAAAACTACCACAAAATTTCAAACCATTTATTCACAAGAATTATTATTTTAGAAAAAAAAGGAAAACAATTTAATCACATAATTTCATATTTAACTACAATAGTCATATGCAAGACCCCCTTTTCCTTTCAAGCAAGATAAGTGCAAATTTGAGCTAAAATTTTCTTCTTGTTTTTATCCTATTCTCAAAACCATGATTTGTAATGGAACCTAAACAAAATAAGATTTCACCACTCCACTACAACTCCTTGTTACATTTCTATTTTTCATCACACAAGATCTTACATATAAAACAAGAAGAACATTTCCAATCCATTCCATAATAAGAAAAAATAATTCAAATGTTTATAAAAATATGGCTCTATAAAAAGGTAAGAATAAGAGGCTCCCACAAAATGTAGAGTCACATTTATAAGAGGAAAAATATTCTTTACCAATGAAGGGGATGTCAAATACTTTATAACTCTAAAATGAATAGTAAAAAAGATTTATCAAGCTTCCATATTACAAGAATAAGTGGCTATCCCACCCCATAAGGGATTTATGAGGGATTACAACTAATATTAATAAGAACAAACTCTAAGAATGCAATTTTTCTTCACTCCACAAGGTCTTCATGCACAAGAGAAAGGTCTGGTTTACCACCCAACCAAACGACATCAATACATGCCACTCCAAGGTTTGGATGACATGCTAGCCTCCCTTCAAGCCCATGAGAGAGAGCAAGAAATCCTCAAGAATTCACAAGAAGGGGTAGGGGAAGCAAAAAACACCACAAAAATACATCCATAAGCACATAAAACACCCAAAAGAAGCTATAATACAAGGTGAGAAAACTCCATTTTTACCACAAATGGGGAAGAGTGGATGAGAAATCCAAATGAGCCAAAAGGTGTGATCCAACCATAGGAAACACACATACCAAAAATCTCCAAAAATCCTCCTTATTCCTCCATAACAAGCACCCTCCTTATTTCTCCTCCCATTCACCAAAATTCCTCCTTGGGAGGATTTTCAAACCTCTTGGGTTTCCTTTCCAAGGATGGGGAAGGGGGTTCAAACCATATGAACCACCTTCCCCACCTCAAACCATATGAGGGGATAAAAACATGAGAAACCAACATGGCTTGTCCATCAAGCCATGAGGTTTAAGAGGGAAATTCCCTCCCTCTTCCCCCACACAACTCCAAAATCCATCAAGCCATATGATGGATGGAGAAAAGAAAAGAAATAATAAATAGACATACAAGCATATAACCACACCACACATCCATTCATTTATCAATTTCAAAACATAAAATCAAAGAAGGAATAAGGATCCTACCTTAAAAATCTCTCCAAGTCTCTAAGCAATCTAATCCACTCCAAGCCAAGCTCCAAGCCCAACCTCCCAAAAACAAAAATGCAAAAATGACAAGGTGAAAATTGTTTCCTCCTACATGAGGATGTATATAAATAAAAACAAGGGAAAATCCTCTCCAATGAGAAGGTGACATGTGTCACCCTCTCTTCCTTGCCCAAGATTTTAAAAATTTAAAAGAGAATAAAACAAACACACTTTAAGATCATTTCCCCAAATTCCTTAAAAGGATAATAAGCTAATAACATTCAAATTTTAAGAAAACACATCACCCAACCATTCTTACAAGAATGGTGACTTATGAGAGGTCAAATGGGAGGTAAAACGTCCATCTGACCAAGAAATGAATCCCTCCTACGTATAGGTAAGTTCCAAGGGCTCTTTTCCATGAAAAGAGATACCCAAAGATGAAATGGGTCCCTAAACTTTCCCATTTTAGCCAAATTTAGCGTTTGGCAAGATGGCACAATTATGGAGGTTATGGGGCCCACCTAAGGGGTGTTTAATTTACCCTAACCTCCTAAACACAAACTTAATTAATCAAACACACCTCTGATGTAGGTGGAGACCACTAGGTCCCCTAAACTAGGTTATTCAAGAATAATAAAACACAAATAAATAAATTACAAACTTGGAGTCACCCATGGTGCCCCTATCAACATGAAAACTCAAACAAGGCCTCATACAACAATCATGGTTAGGACTTGGCCCAATAAACCACTTGTGCATCTTGAGTTGCCACCATGAAACCCATGTCCTTTTGTGCCTTGTCATCTGCACACTCATTTCACACATTAAAACATATCTCATCCAAAATATACCTATAAATCCAATAAAACTATAATCATGCTTAAAATTCTAACCATGAAATAATAAATATCAACCAAAGATGATGACATACTATTGTAAGCTAGGAAAAATACGATGATAAATAAGAAAGTAAAACACTAACAATAATACCTCCTCCTTCGCGATTCCATAGCAAACCTCAAATGGGCAAGGAAACATGGATGAACCCTGATTACATAATATGTAGGTGTTTTTCTCAAAACAAAGCAAGGACTTCCTGAAAAAGATCTACTTACTTTACACCAAATGGAGAAAAGGATTATTGATTTGGGGTGCTTCAAGATGAGAATTTTTGGGCATTAGGATGAGGTGGAGGGATGTTCTTTGCTCAAAGGATGCAAGAACTCAGATGGGGAATTCAAGCTTATTCTCTATGTCTTAGAGGGGAGGGTAAGGTTGTATTTATAGTATGGGGAAGTGATTAACTTATAGTAACTTAAGTAATCATGGTTTGAAAATGTGGGCAAGATTAGGTGATTGCGGACCACGAAGAATGGGTGCGGATTTGAATTGGATTTTTACTTCATAAGTGGAGGATTTTAGGTGAGTGGGGACCACAAAGAGTGGGTGAGGGTTTGATTTTAAATTTTTAATTCAATAGTATAAAAACATGGAGAATAATGACATGTGGTAAGGATTAGGTTATTTTTAGATTTGAAAAGGGATAATTAATCAAATTATATTTGATTAATTTGAAGTGCATTTTTGGGAAATGAGGTAGGGAACTAATTGATTTAAGACAGATGTGAAATTAGTGTGTCTACATTTTCCCTTTTTGGAAGAGTATTATAAAGTAGTGTCCTTTCAAAGAAAGTAGACAAGATGGAGTGAATATGCCCCAAGTGGTAGGATTGAATATTTTGAAGAGATTCTTCTTGAAGAAGAGAAAGAAAGGTAAAGGGTTATGGAGATAGGGGATGGGGAAGAAAGGAATGAAAGAGGTAGAAGAGAATACGAGAGAGGGATGATAGGGGAAGAAGGGAATGATGAAGGAAAAATAAGAAGAAGACATGAAAATAATATACCGAGGGTGAAATTATGAAATAAAGAGAGGTGCAATATGAAGGAAGCAATAGAGATAATAAAGAGAAATTCGGAAAAGCTAAAGAAATGGGAGTTTCAGAGAAAAGCAAGAAATAGTAGAAGTAGAAGATGGAGAAGACAAGGGTATGAGGAATGGGGAAATATAAATTAAAAGGAAAAGACAAGGTGGGAGTATGGGGTAAACTTGATGAAAAATTGAAAGAAGACAAAAGAAGAGGTAGAACGGAGAAAAAAGAAACTATAAAGGGGCCAGAAAGTGTGAAAAAGATTAGATAAAATAAGATAAGAATGTATGGAATAAATGAAAAGGTAGGGGTGGTAGAGAAAAGGAGGGGTGGTCAGAAGAAATGTGAAAATTATGGGGGAGGAAAGGAGGACAAAGTGAATATAGGGAGAAGATTGAAGGAACTAGGTCCTTGTGAGGAAGACCAAGGAAAATAATATGGAATAGACCGCATGGAGATGCATGTGGAGGGTGAGATGATAAAAAAATACGGGACAATGTTGAAGAGCTAGGTTATCGATGGGGAAGTAAGAAGGAAACATGAGGTAAAAAGGGGAAGAAGATGATACAGAGGAAGTAAAATAAGATGAGGGGTGGGAGAGAGAAGAGGATAACAAAGAAAATGATGTAGAAGGAAGGGAATACATAATGAGGATAATAAGTATAGAGTGAGCAATATAAGAAATGTAAAGAGAAGAAAGAGGGGAGGAATGAAATAGATTATAAAAGATACATAGATGCATAAAATGAGGATAAAGAATTACGAGACAATAGAAAAAGGATGTACGATGAAGACAATAAAGATATTGAAGAGGGCGAAGGGAAGATGGAGAGTTGGGGAAGAAGCAACAAGAAAGGGTGGGAATGGGGGAAAAGGATGGGAGAGAGAAATAGAGAATGGGGGGGACATTAGGGAAAGTCCACTAACAATGAGTGGTGGGGAAGGATGAGAGAAAAAATGAAGAAAGGGAGAAAGTAAACGAGGAATGGAAAGGATAACGCCAACAAATGGACGTTAGGGAAAGCCTACTAACAATAAGTGGTGGGCCCAAAGGAATGAAGGAATGAAGGGAAAATGGAGAAGGTTCAAGGAGTGAACGAGACCACATGAATGAGGATTGATGATTTTTAGGGAAATTCCACTAATAGTTATTTACATGGGACTAGAAGATGATGATGAAAGAATGTTAGAGGAATGCTAACAACAATGATGAGTAAGTGTGGGGGTAGATATGTGGGAGAATTCAAGAAGATGAAGTGAAAATAGTAAAGAAATAGTGAGGATGAGTTGTGACAAGGTGAAAGCGGGGAGAGGATAAGGATGAATGAGGTGGGAAGAAGAAACAAGACATGAAAAGAATGGAAAGAAATGGTATGAAGGATGATGGATAAGGAAGGAAAAAATGGGAGAAAGGAAAATGGTTATAGGTGGAAGATAGTAGACATACGTTGTGAGATGATAGGTGGAGAAAGGATAATGGTAGGAGGAAAATGTGGTTGGTAGGAGAGACCAGGTGGAAGAAGTGATCAACAAAGTGAAAAAATAATTAGGTGAGGGAGAAGTTTAGAATGACAATTTTAGCGTAGGGAAGACCATAAAATAAGACTGTCATGCGACGGAAGTGGTTAAGTAAGATTACCAAGCGAGGGATGGTGGAGATGAAAATTGGGAAAGTAAGATGTGGTATTTGCAAGAATGTAAGAGGAGGTGAGAGGATGTGATAATGGGAAATTATGAGAAAAAGTGAAGGGTGAGGATGTGTAGTGATGGGGAAAGGAAAGAAGATAGATCATTCTTAAAAGGGACTCTTAAGTGAGATCGCCATTCCGCGTGAGTGGTTAACTAAGATCGCAAAACCAATAAGGATGATATGCAAGGAGAAAGGAAAAATTATATTGGGTAGTACGGGGGTGAAATGGTTGGTTGAAGAAGATGATTGCGATGAGAGGTGGTAGAAATAAGATGGGGAAATATGATGGGATGGGGGAAGGCCATAGGGAAAATCAACCTTAAGAGGGACTCTTAAGTAAGATTTCCATGCGGTAAGGAATGGTTAAGTAGGATCACCAAGCTGAAGAAGAAGAAGAATGATGATAGAGTTGGTGGGAATAGGGTATGACAAAATGGACTAAAGGGGAACCCTCAAGTGAATTTTCCATACTATGAGAGCATGTAAGTAGGATGACTAGGCAAAAGATGGATTTGGGGAAGGATGAGAAAAGAGTGAGTGATGTATGCTAGAGTGGAAGAGGAGGTGAGATGAGGTGATAACAAGGAAGAAAGGAAACAAAGGAGTGTAACATGAATGGATGGAGGAATATATGCGGTGGAGGGTAGAGAGTGTGAGGGGAATCCTTAATTGGGATTCCCATGTGGTGAGAGTGATGATGCAATAATAAGAATCAGAAGAGGAAGAGTGGAAATATGTGTGTGGTCGTGATTGTTTTTTGATGAGAGGGGGATAACGGAGAAGCTTCTACAATGGGAAGATCTTAGGGAAAGGGTATACCTCCACCGAGGGTCCCACATAGAAAGGGGCTATTAAGTAAGTGTTGATGGTGAATCACAACACCCCTGAATGTCTCTGCAACTTGATGGGTTGAGACTCTCGTGTGGTGCATAACATGGAGCTTTTCCCAAGTGTGGGACCTTGTGAATCGGAAAGCTCTCGATGAAGGCCGGTTCTATTCCTCTATCCGATGCACATATAAAAATGCAGAGGGTTTACTCAAAAACCTAATCTAACTTTCCAAGGATACAGGGTAAGAAGATGCATAAAAATAAACCTAAACTAACAAAGGTGATGCACCAAGGAATGAAGAACACCTGTCTTGCCAATAAACACAAACCATTAAAATGCAATGCAAGATCATGCACAGATAACAAAATTTGTAGTGAAAGATCAAGAGGATGCAAATGAACACAGAGAGGGTTGAGAATCATCCACAAACATGCATTATTTTCTCCAAATATTGATACAATACACTATAAAATGCCAAGAGGCAAAGTTGCATTACAGTTTTAGATGGGAGGTTTGAACTCCACAAATTCTCCTGCCAAAGAGAAGAAGGGAGGGGCAAAACAAGAATGTCCAACATTTAGAAAGAAGCCCCTCCTTACAATTTATAGGAAGAATGAGAGAGGGAAGAGAGAGGAATTCCAAATCTACCCCAACCACCTCCAGATTGTATTTAATTCATCTCATTATGGTGGTAGGTGAGAACCCTAGCAAACCCAAAAAAATGGTGAACTATATTTTTATTTTTGAAGAACTTTTATCACCTTGTAAGCTTTCCAAAAAGTCCAACCTTGTGTGAATCCGAGCTCCCTGTGAAAAGTTATGGCCATTTGAATATCTGAGTTAGGGTTTTCTTCTTTCGGGTTTGGGGTGTCAATGCTCAAAATGTTGTGCCTCTGAAGGTGCGCCTTGCGCATCTATCCTCACATTAACATACTTTTAAGTGCACCATAGGTGCTGAAAATGTGATGTCGGTGCCTTCTAATCAGCGCCAGAACAAATTTGTCCATGTCAGTGCCTTCTAATCTACGCCAGGGGCGCAACTTTTTCCATGTTGGCACCTTCTAATCTGCGCCTGTGGTACAACTTTTCTATGTCGAGCCTTCTAATCTACGCCAAAGCATGACCTGGTGGTGTAAATAAATGTCCGGTTTTGAGTTTCTTTGATTTCCATATTCTTTTGTTTGTCTATATTTACCTGGGGAGGAGATATATACAACAAAGAAGAGTCAAGTGGGAAGTAGAAGAGTGAAAGGAAATAATACAAACGGGTGAGAAGGGAAAGGAATGGTGAGAAGGGTAATGTGGGGATAATTGGTTGATGAGTAAAAATGAGGAGCGAGGATGAATGGATCAAATACAAGGTGATCATGGTGGGGGATAAATAGTGAATGCTACTTGAGAAAGATCCTCAAGTAGGATTCACAAACCGTAATGGTGATCAAGCAAGATTCCCAAAACTGGAGAATGTATTAGTACAGTGAATGGATGGGGTGCAAAGTAATATTTTGAACATGTAGGATGATACCCACGTGATGAATACGACATGGGCCATTAAAAAGTTTGATGCCCATGATATATGCAATTAGATAACATAAGTATATTAGAGAGAACACTAGGATACATAAAATCAAGATGCCCCTTGTAATATATCAAGATACAAGAAAGAAATTAATAACTTGTAACTAATAATGCAACACAAGAACCAATAAACATGTCCCTAACGTGTTCCACAGTGAGGATTAATCGGATGTGCCCCTAAGTAGGGTACAAGGACATAAAAAGGATTGGGTCATTTTCCTCAAACAAGGAAACAATGAGAGCTGAATTTTCCCCAAGCAGGATTCATGTGAGGAGAAGTGGTTTGAATTTGATAGTCATAAGGTGATTGGATCATTCGTTGGGGATAATAGTTCAAAGGATGAATTGTGTTGATTATTTTAGAGTTTTTGCGATTTTGTGGAGTTTACAATTTTTTAGATTTTTTACGATTTTGTTGATGTTTTTGGAATTTTGAAAAAAAAATCAAATGTTTTTGTATTTTGGATAATTTCTAATATTTTTGGGATTTTGTTTTGGAAATTTATGGACCAAAATGCAAAATTCTTTTGATAGGTGATAAACTAGGATATTGTCTCGTATATGTACTTGCATTCTTCGTGGTAACTCATGCTTTGAATAATAAAAAATTATCACTCTATTGGCGGGATATGTCGGTGATGATATGATGAAAATATGTCCCGTTGATTCTTGACTCCACACAACTAGTAAGCTGCAAGGGCTCATCACTAAGAGACAAGTGCTAACAACAATCCCTCTGGGAAATTGTGATTCAATTCTTCTTAAGGTTATTGAACCATTTTCAAAATGACTTTCACTTTATGGGTCACATGCTAGACTTAGACAATTATGTGGCATGCTGATTGGTAAGATATGAGGTGAAGGGATAGTTCTCTCTTCACTTAGACATCTAAATTACTTCTTTAGGGATTGTATAATTGTAAGCATTTTCAGATTGATAAGATTTTGTATTCTTGAAATGAATCCCTATGCCTTGCCCTATCTTTTTACAGAAGAAGCAAGGCCTCATCATGAAGGAAAACATAGGGTAGTAAATTCCTTTTTGTTTTTTTGTGTTTTTGTTTGGAATTTTTTAATGTTTTTTATTTTTGGAAATTTTAAATGTTTTCCAATATTTTTATGCTTTTGTGAATGATCCTCTACACTTTGCCCCATGCCACCAAGAGAGGTAAGGGTTTATCACCGAATACAAGACATAGATTCGCGAGTAAGGGCACCTTCCTCCATTCCCAGTACACTACCAAGGTGAAGTGTGGTCTCAACACCAAAGACTATGAAGGATGAAAGGTGTGACAATGAGTTATTTATAATTTATTGAATTGACGGAATTTTACAATAGTGCTTTGTATTTGGGAAGGAATATTTTCCCCAATCCCAAATTTCACACGACTAGTAGGACATGGGGGTTCAACAACGAAGACTAAGATGGATGATCAAACGAATCGGGGGATATTTTAGAGCTTTGTTATGAAAGAGAGAATTTCTATGAAGGGAATATATTACCATCAGTAAGCTTCTAGGTATGACCATAGGTGAAAGTGACTGAAAATGGGAGATATTATAGGAAGTATGATGATCACAAACTTAATAGGATCTATATTAGCTTTGTCTCATGATGATAGATATGAAGATGTGATTTTGATAATGAAAATATCTCCATATGGAAATGAATAACTTTAAATTATTTAGAGATAAGTTAGACATAAGGAACAATGTACAAGTCATTGTCTCCTAGACTAGTGAGTGCCTCAAAGATAAAAATTCTATAAATGTACTACATCCATTGGTTCATCAAGTTCTTGACCATCTTCAGTGGCCAACTTATAGGCTCCAGAGCCAAATTTAGCTGTAATTACATAGGGTCCTAACCAATTAGGTTCAATTCTTCCTTGTTTTTATCATTGTTTAGTGGTATTATTTTGATTTTGATTTTAAAACGAGGTCGAAAATATTGAACTCTATGGGTCTTACCTTTTATGATAATTGTGTCATGCATCGGTTTTGATAGAATTGAAGATGATTGAGGGAATTCAGTTGTTTTTCATCAAGAAGCTCAAGCTCTTGAAGCCGTGATTGTCGATATTACTCCTCATTAATTACATCTTAAAGGGATATTCTCAAGGATGGGAGTTCTATCTCAATAGGTAAAATGGTTTCACAACCTTAAATGAGGGAAAATTGGATGGCTCCAGTAGTGTGTAGTAATATGTATGGTAAGCCCAAAGAGAGGGTTAAATTTGAGTGTGTCATTCATCCATGATTGATTTTAGGGTCTTACCATGGTTTCTTCGCTTGATCCTTACCCCGAGGGTATTATGGAGTGGACCACTTAAGTTTGATGTGGAAACATTTGGTGAGGTGTTTTACATCCTAGTTTTTAAATGATTTGTCATTATCTCGTGAGAAGAGCGGATGGAATAAAAAATTGATGTTGAGATTATTAAAAATGACCTTTGATATTTGGATACCCATAACATAGGTGAGAGGCATAGCTTCCACCCATTTAGTGAAGTAATCGGTAGTGGTACTGATGAACTTATGTCCATTGAACTATGTTGGTCTAATTTTACCAATGAGGTTAAGTTCCCATTGAGAAAAGGGCCATGGTGTGGTTATTGATTGTAATTCTTGGGAAGGTGTGTGGATAATATTACCATGGTTTTGACATACTTGACATCGTTTAACAAAATTACATGCGTCACTTTCCATGGTGGTCCAATAATATCCAACGCGCATTATTTTCTTGGCTAAGGCTATACCGCTTTGTGTGCGCTTGACATGATACCACAATGGACTTCAATTAGACACTTCGAGGCTTCTTCTTGATTAAGACATTGGATCAGGGGTTCTCAATAGATAAACTAGGTATCGTCTCATAACCTCGTTTATAAAGAGTTTCTACTAAAATGGTGTAACGAGAGGCATGTTGTGCTAAAGCACGTTTATGCATTGGTTTCATGTTGGTAGGAAATGTTTTATCATGGATGAAGGTGTAAAGATCATGGTACCAAGGGTTATTTAGACCCATGATTTCACATACCATAGTGTTTTTAGGAAGATCATAGGTAGGAATTAAGAGATGTTCTATGAGAAAATGTGCTTGGGGTTGATTAGATGTGATTTCTAATAGGGATCCAATAGTTGCCATAGCATCGACAAATTTATTACGAATTTTGGGGTTTGATTAAAGCTAATTAATCGAAAATAGCTTCTGAAGGCTATCCACCATGCACTTATATGGAATAATTTTTTCATCCTTGACCTGGTATTCATCAATAACTTGTTTGATGATAAGTAAAGAATCACCAAATATAGCTAAATCTTTAAGATTCCAAGATATAGCTAGTTTTAATCCTGTGATTAGAGCTTCATATGTCAATTACGCGCTCTCAGATATTATTAGTACATGGGAATGTTAATCAAAATGATTTAGGGATGACATGTATACTAGGTGTGATAAGAAAAATACCAACTCTACAAGATCCATCAAAAATAGAGTCCAAGTTGGTGCGATGTCTATATACGAAGATTTTCATTAGGAAATGCAAAATGAAGTGGGTCTATGCCAGGAAGGGGTGCCTTGGCAAGTTGGTCTACAAGGGCATGTCCTTTAATTACTCTCTGTGGAATAAACTTGATGTCAAATTCACTAAGTAGTATGACCCAACTAGACATTCTTCTTGTGAGAATGGGTCGGAGACAAGAGATACTTGAGGGGATCAATCTTGGCGATCAACTTAGTTGTGTGATTGAGCAAGTAATGACGTAACTTATGGAATGCAAAGGTGACTGCCAAGCATAATTTTTTGATTTGGGAATATCATACTTCATGCTCAATAAGTGTTCAACTAAGGTAGTATACAACATGTTCTTTTGCTTGATCGTTGTGTTGCGCTAACAGAGCTCCTATGGCATGTTCAATGGCAGATGTATAAAGAAACATGGGTTTATCTGTGACTGGTGACATAAGAATAGGTGGGCTAGAGAGGTATTCTTTTAACTTAGCAAAAGAGTCTTGACAATCATGGTTCTAGTGGAATTGTGCATCTTTCTTGAGTAATTGGTTGAAGTGATGGCACTTATTGGCCAACTTGTGATATGAAACGTCAAATAGATTGGATTTTTCCCTAAAGACTGCGTAATTGTTTTAGGTTTTGAGGAGGAGGCATTTCCATAATGGCTTTGAATTTTGTAGGATCCACTTCTATACCTCTCGTGAGACAATAAACCCTAACAATTTACTAGAGGTCACCTTGAATACACATTTCTTTGGGTTAAGAAGAACATTATACTAATGTAATCTATTAAAAATGTTTCTCAACACACCGGATATACTATTCATGTTTTTGATTTTGCTAATATATCATCAACATAATATTGCATGATATCATGCAACATATCATGAAAGATGACTATCATTTCTCATTGATAGGTGGCACTAGAATTTTTCAAGCCGAAAGGCATCACCTTATAACAGAAGGTGCCCCATGGTGTAGTAAATTTTGTTTTATATTGATCCCCTTCAACAATATGTATTTGATTATAACCGGAAAATTCATCCATTAAGGAGAGCATTTCATGGCATGTCATAGAGTCGACAATCATGTCTATGTTTGGCAAGGGAAAGTCATCCTTGGGAAAATCCTTGTTAATGTCTCGAATTATGTGCATATCCTTGATGCCGAGGGTTTTCTTGGCTATGGGAACTATGTTGGATATCCATGTTGAATAATCAATAGGTCAGATAAAGTCGGCTTCCAAGAGTTTCTCGAGTTCGGATTTGACAAGCAATGTTACTTGGGGATGCATTTTGCATAGTTTTTGTTTCACAGGCTTTGCATCTAGATGCACCACAAGGTGGTGTACTACAAGAGATGGATCTAGGCCTGACATGTCCTTATAGGTCCATGCGAAGATATCTTGGAATTTAATAAGGAGTGTTGTGAATTCTATGCATTCTTGGTCAAACAGACTAATGCCAAGTTGTAAAATTTTTGGCTATTCGATGGTTCCAATGTTTATGTCTTTAGTTTCTTCTACAAACATTTTAGATGTATCCTTTTTAAAAATGATGCTAATGGTTGATGTAAGTCATGAGTGTCGGGTGATTCGAGTGAGTTGGCACAAGATTTTTGTGTTTATGTTGAGAATTTTTATTAACATGTTTGTTTGGTAGGGTGGCGATGATATTTTAATCATGGGAATTCTTTTTGTGCTTCTAATCCAAATTTTCCAAAGGTAAAGGATCCGAATATTCTATTTCTTCACCAAAATAGACCGATTCATCTAGATTGATTTCAAATCCTTTTATATGGTCAGAAGTATGGATTTGATTGTGAGTTCCAAGGAAGTCTTCGATGACTTCAGAATTTTGGAACATGTCCATGGCCACATGATGTGATTGGCCATGGTCTATGAGAGTCAGACGTGTAAGCTTAAAAATCGATGACATTAACAGATAAATGTTCAAAGTAAAGATGTGTTTTAGCGAGGTCTTCGAAAAGGTTATGTGTAGACCTGGTGTCACTATCAGAGTTGGTGTCGTCATTATCACTTGAAATTAATATAGGAGCAACATCGAATACCTTGAAACCCAGACCATGTTTATCATGATATTCTGTGTAATTGATTGGGTCTAAACGACCTTGTTCATTTGGACCGAGTCCTTTACCCTTCCATCACATGTTTTTCATTATTCGATGAGCTTTGGTAAATTGAGGGGACTCATAACAGGGAGAAAATTCATCATTATATAACCAAGATCTTGAAGAACTTGGAATATGTTCATTGTCGAGATAACTGAATTTTTTCCAAACTGATTGTCCCAATTGGTAAGTGGGATGGATTCTAAGATGCAGAGTGTTGGGTTTTTCATAGTTGTGTGGGGATTTTTTGATGTAAAAAGAGTCTTCCACCTTTTGAAATTGATATTCACCACATCCTTTGTCAATAATTTTGAATGTGTGGGATAGGGGACCAATAGGTACCTCACGTGGTGGGGAAGTCAGTTTGGTAGTTCTGAAAGATGAAGAAAATGGGTTATAAGAAGAGGGGGTGGATTAGAGGATGAATTTTGGTTAATCGAAGGAGAAGGTATCTTAATAGAAGGTATGGTTGGATGAAGAAGGTTGACTAGGTGAGGAAGAAGATGGTGTGGTGGAAGAGTGATTGTTGTTGGAAGAAGAAGCTTGATTAGTGGAAGAAGATGATTGATTAGTGGGAGGAGGACTGGTTGAAGATTGTTGATTAGCGGAAGAGAATGGATTGAAAAATGTGGTTTGGATAGAAGGTGATGGTTTTAGATCATATTTAGGGAGTGTATCCAGATCGACATGTTTCGTTAGGGATTATGCGAGGTGGAGCGTACTTATCTGTTGATGGACAATAGTGATCATGTATATATCGTCCTTCGAGGAATCTACAATACTCGAAGGGTTGGGGATCCGCATGTAACGTAAATTCTTTGTCCAAATGAGAAAATTTAATACATTGGTGGAACGTTGATGGGATGGCTTTCATGGCATGAATCCATGGTCAGCCGATGAGAATGTTATATGCAACTTCTACATCCACCACATGACATATCATTTCTAAGGTGATGATAATGTGATTGTTCCTTTAGACTTTTTTCACTATTATCATACCCACGAATGGTTATGATTTTTTTTTGTAAATTGATTTTGGTGTAACCTAGGTAGTGTTAAGAGTTTCATGGAACAAATATTCAATGTAGGATCCATTGTCGATTAATATGCGCTTGATCTTACGATGAGTTATATAACCCTCGACGTATAAAGAATGATTATTAGCGATGTTGGGATTAAGAAGGTCAGTGGGACCAAAGGATAAAATAGGATTGGGTACCGTAAGATGTGCGATTAAATCCTGGAATTGTTGTGAATTGATGTCCTCGGGGACACGAGCATTATTCAATGTTTGCATAAGGATGCGTTGTAGTGTGGGAGAAGAATTAAGTAATTCCATGATGGAAATATATGTTGTAGTCTTCTCTAATTGTTTGACAATATTGAATGATGGTGCAGGTTGTGGAGTGGAATTGGTGGTGGAGTTAGATGGTGGATTAGGAGGTGGTGTGGGAGAAAAGTAGTAGATTTTTTTGTGGTAGGGACCCACATTTTTTTGTCTGGTGGTGATCACACAATCAGTTATGATCTTTATAGTTGTCACTAAGTCTTGGTCATAGTCTATGGTTGAGATGAATGAGTCATACTCGACATTTCTTGATGATTGGCCCTTATCCTTTGAATTATCATCATGGTTAGGGAAGGATTTTTTTGAACATGTTAAGTTTTTCATTGGGTGTTTTTGTCTCAAAAGTATTTTCAACTTTTATGTCTCCGCATTCGATCAGGTCTTGGATGTAATGGTGGAGTTGCATGCATTAATCTATAGAGTTCCCTTTTATGCGATGGTAATCACAATATTCATTGTCCTTATACCAATTTGGTTTGGGTTGTCCTTCTTCGAAGGGTTTGACGATGGGATACGTAATCATGTTGGCATTTTCCAAGTGACGAAAGATGCTAGATAGGATTTCTCCGAGTGGAGTGAACTATCTTCACCTGTCCCGAGAAGGAGCTTCCTTTCTAGGGATTATGATTGGTTGTTTGGATTTGAATGTGTTGATTGATTGCTTTGAACATTTCGGACATGGTGAGAATCAGTAATGCCATTGTTGACTATATTTTGGTTTTGGTTAAAGAATTTGGATTTGTCTTGGTTCTGAGGGGCATCTCTATGAGGTTGGTCCCTAAAGGGTGTTTTAAGTAAGCCCTTAGAAATGAGGGATTTTTCGATCTATGTTCCCTTTTCAATGACTTCTTCAAAATTACTTAGACAATGCATTTTCATGTGGAATGATAATTCGACATTGAGATTTGGAACAAAAATGCTAACCAATTATCTTTCGAGTATTGAGTAGGGAAATATGCTTGCAATTCCTCTCCATCATTGTAAAAGGAGGTGAAGTTTTTGTTGGGACTTTGTCTAGTGTTACAAGGATCGAGCATTTTATTTCTTGAGTCTATGTTGAAGGAAAAATGTTTGACGAAATTTTTCGATAAGTCTACGAATGTCGTGATTGACGGTTTGGGAAGATGGAGACATCAATCTAAAGCTTGTCCTCCTAAAATTTGAGGGAATAATCGTAAAAGATATGTATCACAATAAACAACTTCCTAACATTGCATGTAAAATTCCTTGACATGTTCACGGGGGTCACCTTTGCTTTTGTATTTATCAAATTTTGGGATTTCGAAGCATGATGAAAATGGTAAGCGTAATATTTTTGTATCAAATGGGTAAGGACATAGTTCTTCAAAGTTGAATTGTTTCAATTGTTTTTGTAGTCCTTGGATGGTGTATTTCATATATTTCCATTCTTGTGTGAATGGAGAGGTAGGGATGGGTTATCAAGAATTTTGTGAGTATTGGGGCCTAGATTGAAGTCTTTTATCCTATCAGCTCTAGTAGTTGCTTCCTCAATTTTTTTTTAAGTATTAGATTTTGGTGAATAACTCATTGTCTAAGAGCTATTTTGGTTGTTTGGTATTTCGTTGTGGTAACTTGATTCACCATTTTCAATAAGTTTGTTTAAATTTTCAGTCCCGAAGTCAGGGGGTAGTTTTTCCCCCATGGCTAGATGCGCAATAGATATTCATTCTTGTTTTGTTCTATCACCCTATTTACTTGTTCTTGTTCTTCATTGGTGAGTTCTAGTTGCGTGACTTATTCATCATCATTTTCATGATTGTGACTATGTGTGAATACCATGATGAGATAGGTGTGTTCCTGATTAAGCTGTAAAAGTGGTTATGAATTTTGAGCAGACGTGATTAAATGAGAACTTAATTGCTTTGGATTTGGCTTGAATAAGCTCATGATTATTGATAAGGAGAGTAACTCAAACAAGTTATCTCAATATGATTGTGATATAACTTGAGATGAGATATTAGGGAATTTGTGTCACATTGTGTAGATTTGGCTTGAACAAGCTCTATTGTTGACGAGGAGAGTAACTCAAACAAGTTAATCTCAATATGATTATGATATAACTCAAAACAAGTTATGAAGGGATTTGTGTCGGATGTAATTTTGATAAACTCGATAGTTGAAAAATAAGGAGTGAACTCAAATAAGTATCCTAATGTCAGTTTGATATAGCTTGAAAACATGCTATGGAGGATTGGTTGAATCAAGCTAATGAAATCGGTGTGATGTTTTGGTCTTTGTTGTTAGATTGCTTCAATGTTTTTCTTGGTATTGAATCTGTTGAGAAATGGTTTTGTGGAACACGACTAGGATTTGAACTTTTACAATGAACATATTGATACCAAACAAGTTTTATTATAAGAATAATGCTAAACTATTTTGTTGAAAAACAACAAGTAGTCATGCGTATCAATTTTTTTGGCTCAAGAGGTAAATTCTTTGGGAATGATCATTGTTTCATGTAATCATACAAGTATGTTGTGGAATGATGGATGCAGGCTCTTATCACTCCAAAAAGATGTGTCCTCCGATATACCCTAGTCCTGATATACCTAATTTTGTACGGGGACATAATTGGTATGGGGAACCCTTAGAGCACTAGAGGAGACTCACCAATTCTTACTTGTCTACTTTGGAGTGAATCACCATGTCCAAGGCAGGTTTTGTGAAAAGGTGGAAGGTTATGGGGGATGAATGTGTATGGTGTCCTTATAACTCCCTGAATATTTATAGGAGAATGCCCAAGCTTCGTTATTTACAACTATTTAGGTGCGACTCGCATGTTCTGCATGACAACATTACCTATAAGTGAAGAGCAAGGTCAAGGTAGATATTGAATGTGATGAGATGATTTCTCAAAGTGCAATGCAATGCATATGAAAATGTTGTTGGTGCGTGATAGTCAAGTCCACGTCACCGGTGTAGTGTCGTTGGTGATGAAATTCACCTCGACTACATGTAAAAATAATAATGAAGTGATTAAACACAAGGTTCTTTCCAACTTGAAATAAATCACTAGCAAAATATGGCAACGTACTTCGAGTGTGCTAAAAAAATTGGTTTCAAATTTTATTTAAATGGTGGTACTTTTGCAGGATTTTTTGTTGTGTTTTTGATAATATTCTAGTGATGTGGTCTTGCAAATAATAGATTAGTAGTTATCCTGCAGACAACGTGTTAGAAAATTGATCATGGTTGTTTTTTATTTTCCAGATCGCTCGAAGGCGTAGGAAAAGAGCATACGTAACCAACGACCAAAAAATATTAATAATACGAAGAAGTAAAATAATGATAGAAATGACAGTTAGAAAACAAAGCTAGAGGATCCTGTAATGTTAGAACAAGAAACTAAACAATTGCGGTGATTTTTTATTTTCAAGATCACTCGAAGGCATGAGAAAAGAGCATACAATCGAACAATTGGAGCAGTTGTGTTAAAAATATTAATAATTATTGCACTTAATCATGATTACGAAATAACGATAATGATTATCTTCACAAAAAAGAAAAAATGACAAAAGAAGAGTTTTAAAATGTTACCAGAAGTGTCATTGTGGAAAGTTGGAATGTAAGGAAAAAAATATTTAACAGAGTCAGGTGGGGCCTCTAGTGTGCAAAAGATGACTGGGAATGTGAACTCGATAATTTTGGTGAGTTAGGTGCGAAAAGGTCCTATTTTTTCAAAAAGGTCCTACAAGAAAATTATTAGTAGTTTGTACTTGCACACAATGTTAAGTAGAATGATCATTAAAAATAATTAATTATATTCATGAAGTGTTAGAATCCAAAAATTAAGTTGATAAAAGAAAATGTGGAGATTGTGAATGATGATGCAAAAATCACAAAACATGATTACGAATGATCTGGAAAAATAATCATGAAAAAGAGATAAATATCACAAGATAAGTTGGAAAATGGAGCGTGAAAAAGTAATGTAAATTGTGAAAAATGGTTAACAAGTTGGCATAAAGTGATTAAAAGCAACCAAAATATTAGTAATGATAAAAGACCTAATTAAATTAAAATCCTAGTAAAGAGAAAATAATAAAATGACTCGAACATACAAGTTGACGAGAGTACAAACATGTTTGGTTTAAATAAGATCTTATATGACTTTTTAAGACAAAAATGTGGACTTATACGATGAACTTTAAGACAAAAATATGGACTTATATGACAATAATGTGGATCGATATGATGAAAAGGTGGACTTAGAAAAATACAAATGTGACATGTAATGTGAACGTATCAATGAAATTGGTAAGGTGAAAATTAGTTTGGAGAAATAAAAATAAGACTTTGGGTAGCAAATTGTAAATAATATTCAAATCTATATTCAATGTAACTATATGAATCAAGTCGAACTACAATTGGTGATTTGAGTATATTAATTAATGGTTTGTTGTTGTTGTTGTGGGTGCACGATCAAGTGGCCTACGTGAGGAGCGAGGGAGAGAGGATTCAACTCAACATTGGTATGAAGGGTATTAGAGTCGGGATGGGAGTTGTGCGGAGTCGATGTATGGGGATAACCAAGGGGTGGGTAGTAAATTAGGATAGGGGATGAGCTAAGGATGGGAATCAAGAAATGTGAGCAAGAGTCTATTGGGACGGGAAATAAGTCTATTGAGTGTATCGGGGATGGGAAGGGGTGTCCATGGGGATGTGGTTAGTTTGGTTAGGGGTTGCGAGATGAGAGTGATGTGGAGAATGGCGAGAGAGCTTGTTATAGGAGCTCGAGGTGGAGGGAGAAAAATGGGTGCATGGGATATGGGGATGTGCAATTTGGGGGCTCGTGTGGGGTGCTATAAGGTCGGTTGGAAGGAAAATGAGGGTGTGGTCTTTGAGGGAGATAAGTGGTAGAGTTAGGCTTGATGTGGAGAGAAGTGGGAAAGTTTGGGAAGTGGAGGAGATGAGTGTAGGGACGTGGAGAGAGAGGCTGGGCCGAGTGGCCTGAGGGACAGACTTCGGGTGTATGTAGTTAGGTGAGAGGAGAGGATTGTTAGCTTATTTGAGATGGTAGGGTGGAAAGGTGGGAGGATAGATAGGTTAGGATAGGGATTACAATTTTTATTTTTTTATTTAGATGTAATTTATTTTAAAAAAATGTGTTGTGTTTCGTAGGTGAATATAAAGAATAACAAACAAAATTAATATAAATCGGCAAATGAGAAAAAATCCAAAATCCAAACAACGGTATGACTCGAGTACAATTAGTATGTACTACGAACTCTTACTATTAAACCAAATTAAATAGAGACAATCTTGAAAATAATTTTACGACTGATTCCCATGATTAATAAATCAAGGTCTGATTTTTTTTTCAAAGCAAGATATTTATTGGTTAAAGAAATGACAAAAATGTGGTTTTTAAAGCTAAAAATTGGAGACCAAATGTAAAGTAACCTCTTTAAGGCATCAGGAGACTATGAATATTTTTGTTTCTTGCGATGATCCACAAGTATCTAGATCTGGTGTTGAGGCAATCAAAGATGTGACGACCATCATAGTGTCATTGTTACTTTAACTTTGCATACGCACCACAAGATACCACACAACAAAAGCACTTCCCATAGCATGAAGGTTAACCAAAGAAGGCCATAAGGCATAAAAAAGGAAATAATAGTGAACAATAATAAACAAAGAATGGATGAAAACACTAATTGGGAAATCAACGGTAACAGATCAAAAGTAACCGAGCGTGCCAGAATGTAAGCTATGAAAAATGGAATGATAAACAAGAAATTAAAACACTAACAATAATACCTCTACCTTCGTGATTCTGTAGCAAACCTTAGAATGGGAAAGGAAACATGGATGAGCCTTGATTGCGTAATATGTAGGTGCTTTTCTCAAAATAGAGCAAGGCCTTCTTGCAACAAGATCTACTTACTTTGCACCAAATGGAGAAAAGGATTATGGATTTGGGGTGCTTCATATGAGGATATTTGGGCATTAGGATGAGGTGGAGGGATGTTCTTTGCTCAAAGGATGCAAGAACTCAGACAAAGCATTCAAGCTTATTCTCCGTGTTTTAGAGGGGAGGGGTAAGGTTGTATTTATAGCCTAGGGAAGTGATTAACTTAGAGTAATTTAAGTAATCATGGTTTAAAAATGTGGGCAAGATTAGGTGAGTGGGGACCACGAAGAATGGGTGAGGATTTGAATTGAATTTTTAATTCATAAGTGGAGGATTTTAGGTGAGTGGGGACCACGAAGAGTGGGTGATGATTTGATTTTGAATTTTAATTCAATAGTAGAAAAACATGGAGAATAATCACATGTGGTAAGGATTAAGTTATTTTTAGATTTGAAAAGGGATAATTAATCAAATTATATTTGATTAATTTGAAGTGCATTTTTGTGGGAAATGAGGTAGGGGAATTAATTGATTTAAGACGTATGTGAAATTACGGTGTCTACAACTATCAACATGCATCCATAATTAAATCATATATAAGCTCGAATCGATAAACATGCTAATATGTCATAATCAAATACACCAATACTATAACAAAGTATGAAATGGTAATATACATCAATCCTAGATCAAATAGGATAACATCAAATAACCAAATAATTCACGATATCAAAATACACAACAACTATATGTCCATCATATATCTAGTAAGATCAACCACGTCGTAACATGTTAGTATTCAAAACATCTATTGAAATGAACTATCATGTACTAGTTAAAACTAATTTGGTGCTACTGCGCAAAATCATCACACATGTCCTCAAATGATCAAATATCATAACATAATATCAAAAATTTGCCATAATCCATGTCTAATCATCAAATATGAGTATAGAGTCAGCAGATAAAGTGAAGCTAGAAAGTGTGGGCACTACAATAATATGTCGAGGAGCCATCATATATGTCTAACCCAATTGTTTTGATTAAGATAGAGATGAGTATATACATCATCATATTCCACTCTGTAAATATGGTGCAGTATAATTTTGTCCTACATTAATGTGGTTTATTATGTCCACAATCAATAGATATTTTCATTTAAAATTTAATAATAAATAGGTGTACATTTAATTTATTGTATAAAAATTTACAATGCTAATTATAATAGATTAATCACTACATTTAATAAATTTAATTTGAATCTAACTTCAAATTTATAACAATAATAATATTGTTATGAATTGTTTATTTTCATTTGAAAATTAAAACTAGATAATGTGTATATTTAATTTAGTGCTTTGACATTATTATTTACAATATATTATATTTGAATTTAATTTAAAATTTTAAAGAAATAATAATATTGTCATGAAAATGTTTGTCACATCTCAAATAAAATCAAATTTGATGGTCCTTTATCAATATTTAAGATTTTTAAACTTGAAATATAAATTGTTACTAAAATTTAATTATTGTTTAGTACTTAAAGTTTATTTTTAAGTCTTAAAAAATTATTATAAAAATTCAACTCTATATATTATTTGTATGCTTATTCATTGTATGTCTTGCTAGCCTTCCAAAGCATTTGTTCTTAGTACCAAGGAGTTTAGGAGCACAATTTTTTAGGGACAATACTTAATTTTCACATCTTAAAAGACTTCATTTTTATATACAACATATTGTAGTGTGAATTACGTATAACCATACATACTAATTATAAAAATATATTTAAATTTTTTGAATTGTGTAGATTAAAAATTGTAATACGTGGTATGCTAATTTTTAGATACGTTTTAATTATGTCCAATCTATTATACATTTAATTGACATAGAAAAAATATATCATGTGTGTAATGATGAAAAATATAGGTAAGTTGAGTGTCTTGGACTATTCTAGTTGTCGTTTTCCTTGTTAGAGTCATGGTCGGGGTTTCACGAGATACCACTCTAGAAGTAAATGAAGTTTCTCTCTTCACCATAGTTATCTTTTTCCTAGATCTCTCGCCATTCACCTTCCCATAGTGGTGGTGTTTTTACCGCCTTGATAGTTGTGATGATAGTAGTTGGGATGTTGTCCTGATGGAAAATTTCCATGATTGATATTGATTGTTTTTCTTAATTGTCAAAATGAAGAAGAACAACAAAAAAAATTTATGATGGGATCCCCTTCAAAATATGATGCACCCTCCAACATCAATGGTTAGGGGAAAAACCAAATAGTCTACCTTTGCCTGAATCTTGTTGCGATGTTCATTGCTACATAGTTGTCTTATATTTTGTGGTCGCGTGGTTTAGTTTTTTCACCTTTTTAAATTAAAAACCACATGTTTATTATTGATATGATTGTACAAATTATAATAATTATTATAAAGTTAATTGGGTTCCTCCTCGAGGACTTTTTGACTTGATATGAATTGCATTTTAGGAGGTCCCTCTTTTCATCGATCTTTTTATATTCAACATTGTACTATAAATTTCTATATTTTTATTAATATAAGAGCACTTTTCCATTAAAAATTTGATTTATATATAAAATAGACTATTACATTTCACTAATAAGAAGTGTCCCGCAAATCCATACATTTTTAAAGAAAGAAAGAAAATATCATTTTATAATTCACCATACCAAACAACTTAATTTAATTCCATAAATGACTTATAATATAAGACTACCTCATATTCATAATATATAAGAGACAACTGACTATAATGACAAAATATACCTATTATACTTAGAAGTCTCAAAGTTTATCACTTAGCCTTAAAAAAACACAATTTAGAAAATAAAAATTACTTGGAAATTTTTTATAAAAAAAAATAAAACATATTTATTGGTACATGTTCACAATAACTCGTGCCTTTCCTATATATGTAAGCCTCCGAATGTAGACAAAATGGCATCATTGGCAATACTTTTTAATAAAAATTGTGTGTAATAAAAATAAAGATAACATAAGCATGTCGACATTGTGCCGAAAAACGATTCGCAAACCAAAATCAACATCGAGTCGCGGCAGTAATAAAGTGGATACCGAGTCGGGTTTGAAATTGACACGCAAATTTTAGAAAGATGTTGGAATTTGTGGGATGTAATAATGTTGGATTTATTAAATGCTAGTGAAGAAAGACATTTGGAATTGGTGTTGAAATTTTAGCACATAATTTATGTTTGTTATTTTATTGAGTGCGATTTATCTCATTTTCATGAAAAGGAAGAATATTCCGGTTTTTTTAATCTAAAGATTCCATAGAAAATTGTGACCACTTCACCACATTTAAATTTGAAATAAAATAACATTATTATACATTCATTAAAATCGATTTTATGTAATAGCAGTTAATAAAATGGAGTAAAATCGACTTATGTAATAGAAATTAGTAAAAAGAGTAAAATGAATGTTTTATATTTATAGCAACTCTTTTTAAAAGCAAGGGATAGTGATTTTCTTAAAAGTATACTAATGTTACATATATATTGAGTTTATAAACAATTTATTACTAGCAATTATACGTGAAATGTATGATGGAAATGCCAAACAGGGATCATTTGGAAAAGTCATGTTGGAGGGAGAGAAGCCATGGAAGAGGAAGAGGGACAAACAAGAAGGGTGTAGAGGCTAGAGAAGTGCACAAAGGCAAAAATGCAAAGGAGAAACAATGTGAAAGTGAACCATGCAAATACGACATGACATTTATGTCAATATTTCGAGAAACCTTGGTTGTTGGAAACAACGTAAAGAGATCTCTGTGAATGTAACGAGTGGTAAAAAACTTTTCTAGAAGTGAAAAAGTGTATTTTTAGCCCTTTTACATAAATTTAGATAGGAAGATGTGTAGTGGAAGCAAAATTCTAAGGTGGCGACCTCATGCATAGTTATACTCATCAACAATTGTGATGGCATCGTCATTCAAAAATCACCAAAAAAGGACGGGTGTGGTATGTTGAAGATTTTGATTGTACAGGGAAAATTAATCTCCAACATGGCCCACACCTTTTCCACAACTGGGATTATTTGTCCCCATGAAATATTTGGTATATGAGCTCAATTTTATAGTTGAGATACCGATCGAAATAGTTACGCGAGCTCGAAGGGTAAAAAAATGAGGGACTTCCAAAAGGTTGTTGGTTGAAAACCCAACCATGATGTTTGCTTCTTGTAGCACTTTGTAGCCCTTGTTTTTAGTTGTGAGCTCTAGTAATTGCAAGGAACAATTGATGTATAAAAAGTCATCAATAATTGAGATTGTACATCGAATGGTGATATGAGCGAGAAGTAGAAAATATTTTTCAATCGAGGTTGAAAATTCAAGGTTTTTTATTGGATGACATTAATTTTTTTTTAGATACTCGATGAGGACATGAATGGAAAGTTGGAAATTAACATGGGCAAGTAAATAATTGTGGATTCAACATGATAGAGAAATAAAAAAATAAATTAATTTAAAATAAAAATTTGAAACTTATATGTTCATTCATAACATGTAACAAAGAGATGGTGGTTAATATTTGCAGATGATATGACGGTGAAGATTTGATAAAGATTTGAGTGTATGCGATTTAACATTTATGTGAAACCGAGGTTCACAAATCTTTAGAATGTCATCAAACATTCGAGTGTAAGCAAGACTTAAAAATCTTAAGAATGTGTTCTAACCTAAAAAAATTTAGTTTTCAAATGGTCGATTGTTAAACATTCAAGGTTTTTCAATAATCTCGTTGTTGTTATTGTCAAAAAAGAGGTTAACATACAGGAAAATGAAGAATTTATTGAATTCCTTACTTTTACTATCTAAATAAATGTCGTGATAAGATTTGCATGCTTTAGTTTTATTACGATAGAGGATGAGAAGGAGATAAATAGTATTAACGATCAAAATAAAAAGCGAAAGAATATGGTAATGCACAATCATATGCATTTACATTTTATTAAAAAAATGAAAGAACATAAAGAATAGCTTTGTTAGATTAAAATTCACTAGGAAAAGCTAAGGATTTTATGAGAACTATGTTTTTTTTTTTAAATTAGGGTTTTAATGTATATTAATTTATTACACCGAAGGCGTCCCCCTATAGGAAAAGCCCTTCCAGACATTTCTACAACTGTACTGTGTTAAATTTGACATCCATTTGGACGTTTTTTCAATGCAAATAATTTTGACGGTCGTTTGGACATTTTGACTTTTCCCGCTATTTTTAACAGTTACTTTTCTTTTTTGCCGTGTTTAGATTTTCCTAGATCAAGGATTTCATTCAGGAAAAGGGCGCAACCGAGGTTTATGACGAGACCACCATGTCGGCTTATTGTTACGCTGGGCTTGTATGGATCGGCTATGACAATGAAGAGTCTGTTGCAGCCAAGGTCGATTATGCCAAACAGAAAGGCTTGCTCAGTTATTTCTTCTGGAATGTCGTGCAAGATAGCAATTGGATTCTCTCCACCGCAGGTAACACTTACAACCTGCTTAAGTACGCCCATCTTTCTTCCATTTGCCTCATTACTTAGATGGTTGAATAAGTTTTATGTGTGTGTATGCGATTGCAACCTCAAATGTGATGGATGCACCATCTTTGTCACGTCCTCGGCCTTATATCTCTCTGCGTCCTGCACCAGTTTCTCAATCTCCTCTTTACTCAGCCGCCCCTTATCGTTGGTGATGGTAATCTTATTCTTCACACCGTGGTGACCCTTACATTGCAAATATTCTAAGTTTAATGCATTTGGGCTTTTTCTTTTAATTATATTATCCACCGAGTGTTCATTCTTACGGGTGTAGTTGCATGCATGCAGAATTTGTGCTGCTTTGTGAAATCAGTTACTTGGCATATTATCCATTTAATCTGCAGGTATTTTCTTTTCATGGATAAGGGTTTTAACATAAATTAAGATTGGAGAATTACAGAATTTTTGGGACTGAAATTGCGTGTTGGGTTATGTATGTAACTAATATCAGTATAACCGTGATCACTTTAATTACAATTTGTTGGGTTTTTGTGGTTTTTCATTCTTCTGGGTAGATATATGTATTTTAGGAAGCGAGATCCGTGGCGATGGCTATTGCCTTGAAGGCATTATGAAATTTCATTATTTCTTTTGTGGATAGATTTATTCACTTATTTGTGAGGTAGGGGAAAATGGGTCTTGTGTGATGATTTGACATTTGACGACATGTGGACGTTTTTTCGTTTTGCCGACTATTTTTAACATTTTTTTGTGTTTTTAATCCTAAAATTCCCAAATCCTTATTAATCTTCTCTCCACTTTCACCCCTTTCGGCTTTTAGCACACTGCTGCAGAAAATAGCCCTACATTTCGAGTTGTCGATATACAATCATGGAAAATTAGAAGAATATGTTCTTGTAATGGATGAAATTTTCATTTATAATTCCTCGAAATCTTTCGTTACTCCAGAATCTTGTTGGAAGCAAAAGTCTAATGGCTCTAGCTCCTCCTCAAGCAGTACTTCTATTGGCGCCTCTACGAAATGCCTATACAAGACTCGAGATTTTCCGCTCCCGGGAGGACTCGGAACCTGTCACTACAACATTAAATGCTAGGTTATACAACAAAATTTTAACAATTATGTATTTTTTTCCGTAACTAAGCTCAGTCAAATTCTTGTGTTCATGATTTCAGTTTTGTCCCTATGATGTATTACATTGAGCTATCTATATGTATAGCTATAATATCTTGTTGATGAGTTTGTACTAGCATGAGTATTACCTTTGCAGGTATATTTCCACATGGTTCATATTTGATATCTCTTCTACAATTCCATTTGAGGCCTATAGCTACCTCTTTACAGGGAAGATTGGTTTTGGCCTTGCATATAGCTTGCTTAACATGCTCCACCTGTGGCGTTTGAGGAGAGTGAAAGCTCTTTTCACAAGGTAAATTTCCACTATACACATAATATATTGTGGGTATGTACACATTCACATGAAGAAGTTAGTTTTTCTGTTGGGTATGTGTATATAATATGTAAATGTTTCTTGCAGGCTTGAGAAAGATATAAGGTTCAACTATTTTTGGGTTAGATGTGCAAGGCTAATCTTTGTAAGTACCATCTTAATCAATCATTGAACAGATAGACTTCTCTCAATTCACTTATTATCCCGTGTTTGAATGTGTGTTGGTTGAATGGTGTGTATAGATTTGTCTACATTTTAAACACTAAGGGTGCCTAGAAAAATGTTCAAAAAACTTGTGATTTTGGCCTCATAAATATTCCTTATCATAGGATTCTCCATTACACTAATTCCCCGATTTTATAGATGAAGAAATTGCGATTAACTACTACCCGCAATACTATTGCATTTGGTTTTTAGTTTTTAGTACTAACCATGTATTGAGACTAAACTAAATTCAAGGAAAGTAGAGCATGGGTCACTGATTGCAATTATAGACAATGGACATTAGATGCATTCCAATAGATTACATCAGCTCTTTCAATACACTACTTTATTGCACCATCTGTTACACTTACTGGCACTGCAAATCGTCTCCTCCAAATTATATAAGTTACTCCTCTTCACACTTTAATTGAAAATTTTCAACCCTTCAAAGGAATCAAAACCTTCCTCACATTTTTTATTAAAAAAATATGATCTCATTACCTTAGAAAATAACAGCTGCTCGAGGCCAATCACATTGCCCTCCATTCACTTTGGTTATTGTGATGAAAATTATTATGTAATCTCTTTTGTAGAATGTCTTTGTGATTAGGTGCCTCAGAGTAATATTAAATGATGTTTTCTTTGGGGACATTCAAGATTTATTGTGTTCTCTGGTGTGTGCTTTTCCTTGCAACTTACTAAAAATTTGGAATTTGAACAAGCACACTGGAGTTTTTGGCATCTTTAATTGTCAAGGTGTTGGATGGTGTCAGGTTGATAAGAAGAATTTGATTCATGACTTCCAATCCAAAACTAATACTGCTACCATTCGCCCAAAGGATGTGGATTATTTGCCAAAGATTGCAAATGAAAATTGGAATGGTGATTATGTCCTATACTCTCATAAAGGAAGTAAGATATCCATTTGAAATAAATAAATAAATAAATAATAAAAACTAATACTACCTTACCTGCCCTTACCTTAACCCACCCCATACCAATAGTCAAACGCAAAATGAAAGTTAAAAACCTAATCAAAGCAAAAAAACATTTTTAACATTGTAAATTTTTTCAACACACTACAACAATTTGTTATTTTGAATATTTTATATTTCAGCCTCTTTGAACTCTATAAAACATGATATGTCACATAGATAAATGAAATTTTAAGTATGTTGAATATTTTGAACTTTTGTGATAACTATATTTTTCAAGTGTTTTAAAACTTTATCAACTAAAATGATTATTATGTATGCATTTTTAAATGTATATTTATATTTTATAATTTATTGCATGGATGTTTATGTGTCATTCCATTTCCAAGAGTTTTTGGCAAATCAATATTTCTGCATTTTGGACATGTTTCTATTTTGATGTTTACTGACCTACAAGAATGCCAATCGAATGTGGTATACCAAAACACAGTTGTTTTGTGTTTTCAGGGGCAGTAGCAAATAACAAGTTCAATGAAGGTTTCACTATCTGTATTAATATGAAAAGCTATGTTTTGAGTTCTAAAATATTGATATTTATTTTCCATATGATTTTTTGATTTTGTCGTTAGCATTCAAACACAAAATGATATCTTCAACTCAAGCGTGTCAATTTAACTTAATGCAGGAGTTGGACAATGGCATCACCTTTTCTCTTATTGGGTTGATCAGAATGTTCAATTCTAGAGGAGCTATTAGTGCATATGTGTCTGATCCAACAAGTACAACAGTGAGTTTGAAGGCCCGAAGTTGTGGTATTTTTGTAGTCTATTGCTCTGTGAAGCCACAAACATTTTTTGTGGATTCAATGAAGACATAATTTAGCTATCATGATGAATATGGTTTAGCTTCCTTCACATTGAGAGTTCTAGACCAAGATATGTATTTATGGGACATAAGAGTTGAGGTCTAAAGATGACAATATTTCTCAATGAATCTTGTTTGGCTTCTTTCACAATGAGAGTTCCACATGAAGACATGTATTCATGGGACATAGGGTTTGAGGTCTAAAGATGAAATTATTTCTTGACAAATCTGGTTTGGCTTCTTTCACATTGAGAGTTCTAGACCAAGATATGTATTTATGGGATGGTTCTAAAGATGACAATATTTCTCTTATCTAAATTCTACAATTTGAATGTCATAATTTAGATCATTAGGAGGTCCTTCGGTCTTATAGAAGATGGCTCTTATTATCCATTTTATTGTGCAATATATGAAATAAAGAATATATGTCCCCAAAATTTCATATTAGATTGGAAATATAAAATAGAATTTACCTCACTTTCAACTTCACAGAGTATTGATAGCCTACAAATCCAATCCTCATTGGGTATGTTGTGATGATTACTCTTAGTAATTATGCAAAATAATATTATTCAACCCAAACAAATGCAAACAATTTATGGTTTTGATATGGATGTTGTTCATTGCATTGGTCCACAATTTTTGTTACACAACATCATACATATCAAATTTTCCAGTATTTTGACAACAATAGAAGAAAGTCTCTGGAACTTGATCAATTTAAAAAACAACTACTATTAATTGCATCAGTTAATTGCTGATATCCAAAAACCATAAGAAACCAAACTGAATTGGTTTGCAAAGGCTGCCCACAATCAACATCCTTTTTGTCAAAACAATTAGCAAACAAATATCCTACCAACCCTTTGACATATTTGGCCTGTACTTCTTTGTTTTTTCATGACTGTGGGCTCACGTACATTTACCCATGTCTGCCATCGCTACAACCCTTCATCCATTTGTGGATTTTTGGGTCTGCTTGAATATGATGTGATCTATATATCATGTTAGATAAATACTTTGCATCTTAATTATTATTTTTCTCAACTGAATTTGTTTCTCACACACGAACAACACAGTAAAAGACAGGATAAATTTTTTTTTTGACACAAACACGACACAACTTGTCGTCACCAAGGTTACAACTAACTCTGGGAACCACTTATTAAGAGGATGACCACAAGGTCAACACGGAAATGTTCACACCCAAAAGGATAATACACTTTTCTTTTTGACAGAACAACATAGAAGTCCAACCACATGACACTCTCACAACTAGGGCAAACCACAGTAAGAATTGATTGAAGGTTATTTATTTTGATAAAACACCCTTTTACTCATGACTTATGTTTTCAGAGAGATTCAATATATGATTCGCACAAATTCATCTTACCAACTGAGTTATTTTCTTATACACTGTAGAGTAGTTCACTTAAAGTCTTCTCCTTTATGACAATTAATTGTTTAATTCCATTATTTAATAAAGGAGATAATTTAATTCCACAAGGCCATCTATCCATACTTACGTCACTAAAATTCGCTCAAAACCTTGTTACCACATGGATTCGTGTTCAACATAATTAAGAGGAAATTACAAAGCACCTTGGGCAAAAGTTAAGAGAAGGAGGTCAAGTTGAATTCCTCCTTAAGACGTCATTAGTTATTACCAAGATTTAATTGGAGCTTGAGGTTTTATCCATAATTATTAACGATTTTACTTAGGCTTCCCTGAAAGAGCTTTACAAAAGGAGATTATTTACTTTCCAAAAGGCTGAGAGATAAATTGAGTGGTTTCTAAATTTTCTTCTCCTACTTGCTAAATCTTATTATCTTCCAGAAACTAACCATTGTTTTCCCTTAAGCTTGTTTAAGAGTTCACCCAAAAGGGGTAGTGTTCACTAGTTTAGCTAGGGATATCAAATTTAAAATTTTACTTTACAAGGATAGTTTCACCTTTGATTATTTCAGGAATCTATTGTTCTCAAGTAAGTCATCTCTACATTAATTTATCTATATAATATATATATATATATATATATATATTTAGTTAACTTCTATAAGGGTTAACCACTCCATTTAATTTTACTTATATCACATCATTACAAGGTGTCAGAGAGTTTTGACTTAACACTTTATTCTCAAAATCAAGGTTTTACAATACTTATGCCAATGTAATGATTGAATATCATTTCTCACCAAGGTAAGTTACTAGTCTAACAACAAAAGGGAAAGAACACTTCACCACGTAGTTTTTCCGAACATACCAAGACAAGAGATCTTCTAAACTCCTTGCAAGCAAAGTTACAAAATTTACAACGCATTGAACTTTCTACAAAGAACTTCATAATTTGAACTGATGAAACTTTTACACTCTTTTCCTTTAATCTACTCGCATAATCCATCTGCACAAATATTTACTAGAGTCAGTTCGCTAGAACTGAGCATGATAAGATATAAACCTCACCTAATAATTTATGCCATCTAGCATTTAAATAAATGAAAGTTTGCAATACTCCTTATCAAATAAATTTCTAACATACATTTAAAACTTAACTGCACATCTCATGATAATACATTTCATACTCATTAATGTTCACTTCCTTAAGATCTGCTTACATAAGAACACAATTCCAAGTGACTAGATATACAACCTTAACCATGTAATCAATCATACTTAAATTACAGAAATAATAATAACGCTCACCTAATACCCTCGACCTACTTCACATATATAAGTATCCAACAATATTATCTTTCAATTAAATAAAAGCACCAATGACATTAAGTTTATATAATAAATACAAGTATCAATCTTATATTATTCATCGATATTACCCAAGTATCAAACCTTCATAGATAATCAGTGATATGTAAGTATAATTTGGATATTTATCTCACAATTTTAAGAATATACTTATGTTAACAAAGATTCCACCAATCCACAAGTTCATATATTATTTAGGTATCCTTTTGGTTGCTTATTCCATGTCTTTATATGTTTCTATTAGTATAAGGGTACAACTCATTGGAATGAGTTACGATCAACAATATTGTCATATTTTGCTAATATGTCAAAGATACATTTGACTAACTAAGATAAGTAAGCGCGGTCCAAGCCACTATAAATACAAGTATCAACATTATCTCAACTCCCAATTGAGATGCAAGTATCAATTTTTAGCTAACATAATAATCATCGTAAATGCCAGAAAATAATCCACTCGTTAACCAAGTATTGAAATAACATATTTATCCTTACTGGTTACCTGATAACATAATATACCCTGTTATAGAATTCAACCTCCACTTGCATACCCCAATTTATGGGTATTAATTATTGTTCTACAAAATGAAGTTAAATAATTTCAGGTCAACTTCTATCCTTACTGTCATACATGGTATGTACAGTCCCATTATGGTAGTTGTCACCTTTACTTAAGGTTGTGCATGAATCCATTTTAGGGTAGTTCTCATAACTTCCCTATTCATCTGTTTTCCTACCAAAAAGCATTTCAACAAGCTTCTAAGTCAAAGTATAGGATAAAATTATAATTTCATATTTCAAGCATTGCCTGAATTCATATGCCTGAGGGCCATCACATGTCAGTCAACTTGAAGGGTGTACACATTCATGAGAGTTCGATGTATCCAATATTACTTTAACTGATTTGAAGATCCAAGTAGTGCCTCAAACTTAAGCCATATAATTATCACACAAGCTAACGTCTTGAGAGCTTACCATATTCAAAAAGGTCACAAAATAAAAACCCCATTGACACATGCTTCAGGAGCGTTCCAATCTAAAAATAAGCTCATAGTAATAATAATAACAGAGGGCCTGGTGAGGGGTTTTCAAAATCCCCAAAGTAAACGATAATCAAAATAGTCAGATGGTATCTAGAAAGACCAGTAAAACTAGTACGACTCTCCCCAAATAGAAGCCCCCAATCCTAATGGGGGGTTTATATTATTATCAATCCACATTAAAAGACAAACACAGTCTTCCAAGAAAATTCCCGTTTTCAAGTCATGTTCTACATAATAAAACAATACAAGGAATATTCTAAATCTCATTCACACACCCCAATATTTTCTATAGAAACCACTGTTCACAGGAATAATCATGGCAAAAAGATAAACCAACTTTATAAGATCGATAAGCGAGAATCACTGGAGAGATTTCTTCTTGTCAAATAGTAATTAAGATAAACTGGAAAGGGGAGAGAGATCAGCTCATGCAATTATGATTAAAAGTCATTTGAAACCCATCTCTTTCTGGGCATCTCTTTCAAGAAAGAGTCAATATATGTAAATACATGTTATATAATATCCAGAGTCCAAACGCTATTTACTTAGTAAAACAAAAACACATCAACATTCCAAAAGAAACCCACATCTACAACATTCGAACAAAATTGCAAAGATTGATTTACCCAAATACTAAAGGGGATAAATCATTAAGAGAGAGGGTTAGTCTTATCATGCCTGTTTTAAACGCATCCACCAGCAACACATCCAGCAGGGACTGCATAAGCCACACGTCCCACTGATCCACTTCTTTTAGCTTTGAAAAACACCACTCCAGGCTCCCCTTAAGAGGCACAGCCAGGAGGAAAGCAAAGGAGAAAATGTCGCTGTCTAACCCCTGCTAACTACACTGGGTGCTGAGCTCCAACGGTTTCAAAATCCCCAACAACATCCTCGTGGCCAGAGGCAAGGAAGGGACAGAGCAGGGTAAAAAAAAGAGGATATTTACATTGCATGCGGCCAACAAGAAAACAATGCTCCTCTCCCCCAAAACGTATCAGGAAACAACATAAACCCATGTCCATATTTTGTGTTATCAGGCCCTCATCTACGGGGCAGAGTAGAAGCAAATGGCACGCGTGGAAGGAAAGATTGGATTCACGTTTGGTACAGGAAAGAGGGGAGGGAAAAACGCAGCAAGGCAAATAGTGCTTCATGAATATTCTGATATGAAACAGATCCACCTCTATGAGATTCTCTTCCATGAGTTACATCGTAAAACAAGTAAGGTCTCAATAGAGAATCTTTGCAATAAATTTCATCAGGTCTCCTGGTAACACTCTCACTGTCACATAGTCGATTTTGATAAAAATATCTTGAAGGAGAATCCCAAATTTGAGGATGCATTCGACACTGGACAGATAACAACATAGTTGGACAACCTACTTGTTGGAAGCGCTCAAAAAGGCTTCTACTAAACTGCAACATGCCTGCCGCCTGGCTAATCCCTGTTGCAGGTCGTTGCTGTGGATTCCCGACAAGAACACACCTCGCAGCACCCAATGAAAGTGGAGGTAACACGCCTGCTTCACTAGCTTGAAGCTTCATCTATAACCACCATATCAAACCCAACTGGCGAGGGCAGGATAGCAAGGAAGGGGAAACACAGCCAAGCAAAAATCCCTTCACCACAACTCACGCGGCCAGGGCAGAAGACAGCAGGCAGACCACGAAGGACAACAGAAAACCCATAAAAAAAAAAAAGAGACCTCCATCTGCAATCCCACGCGGCCAGCAACAAAGCCAGAGCAGGTAAAAGACAAACACGGGAAGATCAATAATAAAATCCGATTTTTGAAAGCTAAGCGGCCAGCAGGGAGGAAGACATACGGTGGGTGGGTAGTAAAATTAGTTTCATTAATTCTCACCAACCATATGCCAAACAAGGCACCAAAAGAAATAAAAAAAGAATATGGCAGGAGGCCATACACTCTACCACGCACCCCTCTTGCCAGAAAATAAGGAAATAAAGAATCCAAGGACAACAATGTAGTCCACATCTCCTCATGTCTAGCCTGTCACATCCATAATCCAACGTGGGAGGAAAAGCAATGGACGCAACAATAAGTGCACCCCGGAATTAAGAATTGCAACGAGGCGTGCGTGTGGGATCAAACAGGTCAAGGTGGGAGTTGGTGGCTGGAGTTTTCAATAAAATATAAAACATGAACACCACTTCCCAAACAATGGAGCCACCAACAAAACAAGCTCCTCTTTTAAGCGAATCGAGGATCGCTCTTCGGGGACGATCGAAAAGATACAATAAAATAACATTAAGATAATTAATATTAATGACGATAACATTCGACAATCAAATAATAATAAGAAATCGTAGATCGAAAAATAAAATAATAATAATGATAATATCGTTACTATTATTTTATATTATTTTTACTGCTCCCAAAAATTATTATCCATGTTAATAATGATTACTTATCAAGCTCGACTACAAAATAATAACCAAAGATCGATAATGGCACGGGAGGCAATACGAGATAAGAAGAATGTTAATCCTTCACTTTGTGACAAGGTCACCGAGGCACAACATCAACTACAAAAGTAATAACTATCCCCTAAATCAAATAACATATACCGTTTGGCATTCATTGCATTGTACATATGCGATTGCTAGATTATAACACACTAACGCTTTAATAATTGAATGAAAATTAATTAATTTACACTATACTAATTAAATGAAATTGAAAACAATTTAATGCATTGACTTGTGAATGGCTCTTTCACGCATCCAATTTTGAGTAGTTGTAGGCCCATGACTCGCATATTTCCCTTCCATTCTTATCATCCTTCATGCACAAAAGAAATTGGTGGAGCAACCATTACTTATTTCCAATCAACAATGTTCTCAAAGTGACTTGTAATTTTATTTTAAGATTACTGGGCTAAGATGACGAGAAACCCGGATATCGAGATATCTGTTCAAGCACCGTCTAGATCTCAATCCATTTATTGTTATCAAATAAAAATAACGATCTAGCTCATATCTGGGCAGCACAAGTTTAAATACAAGAGCTAGATTGAAATATAAACAACCAGATCAAGTGTTTGACCAAAATCCGAGTAACTCAGAGTAAGATGAATTCATTACAAAGCAAGTATGGAAGCAAACTGGATTATCTCTCGCCTGTTGCTCTGTATTTCCTTTCTCCTCTTATCTTACCTTGTGTCTGTGATCTCTATGTTAGATTTGTATATTGTGTGTATTGAGTTTGCTTCTCTTCCGTGTTTTATAATTTTCTTGAGCTCTAAATATGCTCACCGATTCTCTGTTTTTAGCTCATGTAACTCAATGCCTTTCACTATTCCTAGCTCATGCAACCCGTAAGACTATCTTAACTCCACTTATCTTCTTCTATAAGATCATGCATGCGCTCTCCAAAAGAACCAAAATTGTTAAAAATAACAAATCTTTAAAAATAGTAGAAAAAGCTAAACCGTCACCACACTGTCAAAACCATCATTTAGGCCGTCAAATTTGACATAGTCCCGTGAATGTCCACAAATCCCTTTTCCATAGGGAGAACGCCTTCGGCATAATAATATGACATACTAACATATATTTAAACAAAGAAAATTTCTACCAAATGAAACCTCAAATTAAGTAATGCATCTTTTTGTCGATCAATCAAAATGAACTATTTTACATATAATTTATTTATATTATATATAGTGATGCTCTAAAAAAAAATCACTTTTTCCAATTGGATCAATCTACTCTACTTAATGCTCGGATAGGGTAAAGACTATTTTCCTTCTCCTTGATCACTCGGACTCATTTTTGTTGATTCTTCATCATTAGATAGGGACTAGTAGTATTGCAACTTTCTTGTTATATAACAAGTATAAAAGAAAGGGTTGTAAAGTCCACAAGATACATTAACCAGGTTTAAAAGACTCAACAACATCAAGATGGTGTTCTAATAAGAACTTAATCTAGACAAATGATTTATAAAGGCACATGTGTTCTAATAAAAGTGCAATTAACATGCTCCATACTAAGATTAGACATCTATACTATCCTACCAAACTACACCTAACTATTTTTAACTTGTTTAATTTTGTTTGTAAATAAATATAATATTTATTAGCACATAAGTGTGTTCCACTTTATGGCCAAAAATATTGTAAAATCTAACTAGTAAATATATTTTTAATAATACTTTAACCATTGAAGTCTGGGAATCATCTAACCCTTTTAATAACATTGAAATTTATAAATTTTATCTCTATTTTGAACATGTATGGGAGAATAATGGAGAAGTCCTACTCACCCACCTTCCACCTTTTTGAACCTACTAACTACAAAACAAAAAAAACCAAAAAAAAAAAAAAACATATATATTTTTTCCCAACGAAGTGGAAATCCTACTAAAAACTAGAATCCTCTAACCCTTTTAATAACATTGAAATTTATAAATTTTATCTCTATTTTGAACATGTATGGAAGAACAATGGAGAAGTCCTACTCACCCACCTTCCACCTTCCACCTTTTTGAACCTACTAACTACAAAACAAAAAAAACCAAAGAAAAAAAAACATATATATTTTTTTCCCAACGAAGTGAAATCCTTATTAATCTTTACCCTACTTGTAAATGAAACTAGAATCTAGATGATTTATATGCTACCTTCCAAAACATGCTTATAGCCTTTTATGTGACTCTTATGGAGGCCGTAAATAAGCTTGGATATAAAGAAAGTGAAGGTTATAGAAGAGACCCACTTTATTTCCCAAATATTCTCATTTACCCTTGTACATGAGGCTTTACAAGGGTGTACATTAAGCTTTTAAACTTAAAAAGGCCCTTTTGTGAATTCTTAAGAGAATTAGGGTTAGTTTTATAGTGGACATAGAGAGCATACAATGGTTAATAAATACTCCTTTTGTAGGTAAATGAATTTCATTATTTTTGAAAATTTCTCATTGGATTTATATATTTATATATTTATTTGAATGGTTACGAGGTGATTATGAAATTTAGAACATGAATTTTTTTTTTTTGTAAAGAAAGAAATGAATATATGTTTTAAAAATGAAAGTGTTTGTATAAAGAGGTATTAATAACACATTTGTTATTTTTTTGTATTTTGTATCTCTTAATATTTTGAGTTAATTTTGGTTTTTTTGACTTTTTTAT